>OZ010678.1:32938065-33455565 GCA_963932185.1 Troglohyphantes excavatus
TACCTATTGAATTTGGGTCTACACTATTCTAGCTGCCTAGTCATGGAAATTGGTGTTCATTTTCGGATTTTTTTTACACGGACCACTTGACAGCTGCTCATACACTATTAAAAATAGGTATTCAAAAATAAGTGAAATGTACTCATTTTTGAATACATTCGATGCTTATCATAGCTCCGAATACATTAGTTTCAATTTTGAAAAAGACATGTACTCAAAAATGAGTATACAATGAATAAGACGATCAGATGCTAGCCTACATAGACTGCCTTCATAAATCACTTTCAATAAATATCGAATGTTACAACCAAGACTTAACGGGAATCGTACTCGTATCTCTCCAGCTCCGCTGTACAGAGCCTGATCCATTAAGCCAAAGCGACGGAACGAAGTTATAAACAGAAGTAATGTTCCAAATGAATATAATATATAGTAATGTGCCAAAAGAATAAGAAGTAAGAAAATTGAATTGTAATAAACTCAGTTTCCATTTAAGCAATCGGCATCAAATAATGTGGAAAACCATCCTCTGAACAACTATTTTAAATCTGTCAGGTCGCTTTGTTAAGAGGGCTTGAACAGAAGCTGATATTAACAATATTAAATCTTACTGCTCATATTTGCGAAAGTATGATTACTTAAATTTGAGTACGTCATCGTTCATTTAAGATGCAATTGTACTATAAGAAAAACGAGTACGTACATGTACTCATTTTTAAGCACATGTTTTTTACTGTGCATCCCTAATAATGATGTCCATCACTTTACAGCTGTATATTTAGGTATTTATAATGATTTTTAATGGGTGACCCATCAAGCACATTGCGCTCGAACTTAGCATAACAATAACATTATGCGCATAACATCAGGTGAACATGATGCGCCCGACGAATAGGATCTAATAATATATAGGATAGGACGTTAATATATCAAAGCCTTACATAACAATAAAATACACTTTTAGTTAAACAAGAAATAAAAATAATTTCTAATCATAGATCAGGGTGGCAACAAAATTCTGGAAAAAAAGTTCCCTGATATTTCCCTGACTTCCATGATGGTGTCACAAAATTTCCCTGACTTTAAAATTACATTAAAAAACGTTGAAATATATGCTTTGTATAAAAACAAAGTATCCACGCTACAATACAATAAATTTACTGCATTATAAATAAAAATTTATAAGCAATACTTATTGTCAGTTAAAATAATAATTTATGGATACACAAATTATACAATTGTGGCAGGCATAATAGTAATTAATCATGTTCTCTGTAAGCAGAGAATGCAAATATTTCCAACTATTTCTTTTGGAAATAATTTTAAATGTTTTATATGCTTAATATTTCCTATTCCAATCTTCAATAAATCACATTCATTAGCCCCTCACATGTTGCTCACAATTTCAAGGTCCAATGCACTTGTCTTTTGCTGCTTCCTCAGCAGTGGTTCACGTTTTTACAAAAATAAAACTGAAAATATGAAAATGTGCATAACCAAACTTTTTAAAAAAAATTCTTTTTCAGAACTAAAAGGAAATATTGACAACTAAATTACCCAGAATAGAGTGCATAATGGAGGTTAATTGCCGTTTTAATGATTAAAATTTGAAAATTTCCCTGATTTTTTGTGAAATTTCGAAAATTTCCCTGACTTTTCCCTGATATTTCCAAAATAAAAAAATTCCATGACAATTCCCTGATTTCCCGGTTTTCCAGGTTATGTTACCACCCTGTAGATATATAAACTGTACAAAAAAAGGTACTTAAAAATAAATACCTGAACCTACTCGTTTTTCTCGATTGCAATCGCATTGTAAATGAGCGATATAACATGGTCGAAACGATCTGATGAAAAAGTAAGAATTTCTTTGTCTTACTTTTTGTTAAAATGAAATATCTAAGTTTTCAATCAGTTAGTTCAGTAAAGTGTTTATAACTTTAACTTTTAAATCAGTCGTCTCATTGAATGCCTTAATTTCCATTAATCACTTCAATAAATGCATAATTTGAACAATCAGACGTTAAAATAAAAGGCTTGAAATATAGGATTAAAATTGCTTATGCATTTAAAGCTGTGCGATACAAAAAAGGAACACATTTACCGTGTCTTCCAGATACCGTCATTGGAAACGTCACCTACTTGCTAGGTGCTGTTCAGAATGACATCCTGTTCAAGAGCTGTGGATTTGTCCAAGTTGCTGCGTCACAGTTTTTAATAACGCAGCAACGATATCCCCCATTCTATGACTTATCGATAAATCTAAAGAGTAAATTGACATTCTTTATGTAGTACGTACGCTGCAGTGGTGGCACGTGGTCGAAAATGTTAGTGTAGCCGAAATCATGTGAATCCCCACCCCCCATTTTCCACAACCCATACATGAACGGAAATTCTTTATTATTTACTACTCAAATCAAAGTTTCCTTTCAACTTTTACGAAATGATACCACGCGAAAAAAATAGAAAACACTTACTTATTTTTTTTTAAATTAAAGCAGTCCTCCCTTTCTTTTAAACATGCGAATCGGTCAATTTTATTGTTAACTTAAATAACGAAACAACAGCACACAGTAAATTTATCACGAAAACTATTTCCGTTTGGAGAGATTCTCGGTTCTCCCACCCATCCCCGCGATTCACGCACGAGCCAATCAGTTCATCGAATACTTAGTGCAGCCCAAATCAGAAAATTCATTTTGGGCTGTATCTCGCCACACATGCAGTGCATGAGCAGGGGGGGGGGTAAATCTCCATACTATGTAGAGGTTGCCATGACAACGATGCAGCCGATTTCGAACTTCGCTTTTTGGCTGTAGTTTTGATTGAATGAAGTTTTTCTCTCTCCTGAATTGTGCATTGTGGCAACAGGTTTACCATTTATCGGAGATTTTGTTTACTTACCGTAGACATTTCATTTTCAATTCTAATCTTCATTTAAGAAAATTAGTAAAATATCTTATTTTAGTTTTAAAATACACTAATAAATTTAGGCGCAGCCCGGCTCTGTACTTGCTTTAGGCCACGAGCCGCCACTGATACGCTGCCTTAGACCAAACCACTGAACTCTAACTGTAACTTCTGGAATGCTTAAAACTTGTTTCCTCTATGGGTGCTTTGAAGCCAATGTGGAAGCAGCCATACTGTACCCCAATTTTTTTTAAAGTGATTTAGTGGTGTTTTTTAATACCATGGCATTGAAGATATATTAAATAAATATTAATATGATATTTTCTTTTTACAGAATTAATTTTTATATTAAAATACAAATGCAACGTTAAAATACGCAATAAAAATTCCATGTGTTCTATATATGTTTCGGGAGATACATCTCCCTTCATCAGCAGAAATGAGAAGTCTGTGTGTACAATAAAATGAAAATAAACCCTGAATTGAAAGTGTTGACAAAGAACAAAAACTATCTCAATCGGTTGGAGTTAACTATTGTTTGCCAACAAGCGGGAAATACTGGAACTGCAAATGTTTCATTAAGAATCGAATCAATATTGCCTAAAATATGAAACGCCTCCAGGAAGTCAAGTTTAACAGGAGATTTGGGTTTGCAAATTAAATGTGGGTTAGAAAAATTAAATATATGATTGTGTTCTCAAGAGTGCTTGGCAATGGAGGACTTCTTTATTTCTTGTTTGACAGCCAAACAAATAGTTTTCGTTCTTTCCTTTTAACCACTTCGACTTCGACTTGCAAATGATTTTCTATTATAATAGCAGATTGCAATTAAAATGGTTTCAAAAGAAAGTAGAAACTCAGCCAAAACCAATATATGTAGGTTTATTTTAACATTAAAAATATACGAAGTATTGCGGTAGCGATGAAAGTTGGGTAGAGTTGTTACCCATTCCATTGGCTTCAAGTCAACAAAATGTCTTGCCCAATCCAGAAGTTACAATTAAAGATCAGTGGTGTTAAGTGTAATTGTGTGTCTTTTTTACAAATTTAAGCGCGCGAACCAATATCGAAAAGAACATCAAGGAAGTAGTTATCAATTCGATTTCTATTTTTTTTTATGTATGTTTGAGCAATATTCCAATTCAGATGTTTGGATACTTTTTTTTTGTTGGATTGGGAATGTTTCACTTGGGCAGCTTTTGAAAAAAAATTCGGTTATCCAGTATTTAACTATCTGGAATTCTCAATTAACCGGATCGTTTGAAAAAAAATACTGTTCGATTTTTCGAAAATTCTTTTTTGTTGGATAGAAAAAAAATCCTGTTCGGCAAAGACTGTAGAAAAAAAAAAATCATTTATTAGAACTTTGCATATTTGGAAATATCGATTAACCGGACTTGTTTTAACATGTGTTCTCCGATTTCAAAATATTTTCATAGTTGGATAGAGATTGTTCAACAATGGAACTTCGTACACCCTGTATTTATTAAACCTGTTAATCTCAAAATATACTTTCCAGGGTGTGTAAAAAAATGAGCAACAACTTTAGTTTCCTTGTAACAATAGCAGGGGGCGAAGGTCCAGTCTACCCGGATTTCAAATTTAGTAGGGAGCGAAGCAAGCAGGCATAAACCTGAATTTCCTGTTGATTAATTAATTACATGTGGTTAATTACAAAGCCACTGCTAAATTATAAACTTAAAAGGGAAAAATAGTTTATTTTTTTAAATTAAAAAACAATTCTAAGAAAAAAAGGTGCTAAAATGTAAAAAAATAGTTTTTAATTTTTTCCACTTGTGCCTGAAATTAAAAATTATGTTTTGCTTTTTAGAGTTTTTTTTTTCTTTTAAAGTTGGATTTATTTTTTTAAAAAAAGATTAATTTTTTTATGTACTTTATACACTGCAAAAAAAAGATACTTAAAAATGAGTACTTGCACCTACTCGTTATTCTTTAAGTACAATTGAATCGTAAATGAGCGATGACATACTCAAATTTAACTAACAGGGGTTGCAAAACAAGTTAGATACAATATATATATATATATATATATATATATATATATATATATATATATATATATATATATATATAAATATATATATATATATTATATATATATATATATATATATATATATATATATATATATATATATATATATATATATATATATATATATATATATATATATATATATATATAATAAATAATAATAATGCAATTGATTAGTTTTTTTTTCTTGGGAAAAATTTGTCATCTACCTGGTTTTGAAATTACAGGCAGTACCACCACACAAAATATATTTTAGGTTGAAACAAGAAATTTCCTAACCTATGGTTCGAAATTCCCAACTTAACGATTCGAAATTCCCAATTTAACTATTCGAAATTCAACAGTGCTAAAAATTCCCAGTTCCAGTTTACAGACATTTTTCATCTTTTTTTATATATGAGGTAATATTAAACGGTTCTCTCACAAGCAATGATTTGTTGCACTCACATACCAGTGCAGTGTCCGTTCTGAGGTCTAATTTAAATGTAATCATACAAGTTGAGCAATTTCTAATCTTCTTTAGTTTTCATTTGGTAATAATATTAGTTTTCTTCAGACATAAATTTTCCAAAGTCGGAGATTTTTAAAAGTGGAAATTCCCAACTTTAAGGGTTTCCGGATTATTGGGGGGAGGGGGGTCGTTTCCCCCCACACCCCTCCGGTGCGACGGACCTGTTTACAGGGTTCATCAGTGTATTTCAATCAACAAAGGTCTATTTCAATAAATTGGATTGTTTCAGTACTTTAGCACTTTTTATAGTCACTACTGCTGGATAGGAAAGAGTATAAAAAAGAAAACAAACTTCTTATTGATTAGGGGCCGTCCACAAATGACTGTTAAAGTTAGGTATTCAAAAATATATTTCAACTAGTTCCATTCCTAGAATATTTACCAATATAAAAAAAATAACAGCTGATCAGCAGTTATGCTAATTAGTCATTAATAATTAGCAGTTATGCTAATTATCAATTAATTGTTAATTATTAATAAATTGTTAATTATACTGAGAAATTTTCATAAATTTCTTAAAATACTACTAAAAATTTTTTGGTAGAAAATTTTTACTATGGAGGATGGCTTATCCCTCTGAACAAATTAAAATTGTTAATTATTAATAAAATTGTTAATTATTAATAATTAAATTAAAATTGTTAATTATTAATAATTAAATTAAAATTGTTAATTATTAATAAATTGTTAATTATACTGAGAAATTTTCATAAATTTCTTAAAATACTACTAAAAATTTTTTGGTAGAAAATTTTTACTATGGAGGATGGCTTATCCCTCTGACCCCCCCCCCCCCCTAGTCCTATGGTAGAACGTTACATGTGATCAATGCCGTCACACAAAAAAAATTAGGGGGAGGGAGTGGCGGTTAAAACAACAAATTTCTCAATCTAACTATTCGAAATTCCCAACTCAACAGTGCTGAAAATTCTCAGTACCAACTTATCGGTATTTGTAAGCTTTATTTTTATATATATATATTAGGTAATATTAAACAGTTCTCTCGTAAAGCATTGATTTGTTGCACCCATATTCCAATGCAGTGTTCGTTCTGAGGTTTTCTCTCATTTATAAGTGCAATCTTATAAGTTGACGATTTCTAATCATCCCTCTCTTTCATTTGCTAATAATATTAATTTTCTTCAGGCATACATTTTCCTTACTCGGGGATTTTTAAAACTTGAAACTCCCAACTTTCAGGGTTTCTAGATTATTGGAGGGTCAGCCTCCCTCCCCCCCTGTGCGACGGGCCTGCACATGGGATAGAGGGGGGTATGTTGAAGTGACAGTTTGGACAGGGTGGGGGGTCAAAAATATGGAGAAAAGGTGTGTGATCATTTATGGACGGCCCCCTGCTACATAGACACCTTTACCTTTTCTATCAGTCTATTTCTTTTTTGCGGATTCTCATTATTTTTGAATAGACATTTTTGAAAGGACATTATCCTTTGTTTAAAATCTTCGTACATTTTCCCAAAACAATGCGTTGGAAGAGTCGAAAACGGCTAATTGCGTTTTTCCAAATTTTCCACCTGTAAATAATCTTTCGCAATTCGGCATAGCGAACTCTGCATCCATTGGAAGAGCGATTTCGTATGACAAATTGCACGTTATTTGAAATATGCAAATTGCGTAAAAAGTGATTATTGCAATTTTTTTTTTTATTCTGAACATTTTTCTCTTACTGCGGGACAGAAAGGTCAGTTGTGGCTTAATTGGCAAGTCGTAAATAAAATAAAAATGGACAGTTCGGTGAAATTCAACAAAAGTTGAAGCAATGAAAGAAGCATGCAGTACTGTGCTGTATTAAATATGCGGAAATCTGAATTTCTTTAAGTACAAATTTTCTAATTGCGCGCATAGGCGGTGTTGGCATAGGCATGAACTTGTATTGGGTTTCTTGACCAGCTCTCATGGTCTTTCTCATGCCGCCTAACAGTTAAGTAAGATCTCAAATGTCCGGCGTTAAGTATGATGAATCGGTAGAGGCCTCCGTGGCCGAGCGGTTAAAGGCGTCAGCTGGGAATACGAAGGTTCCTGGTTCGATGCCAGACTATGGACTTGACAAAGAAAAGTAAAAAGTAGTGATCGGACGGTTGCCAGCTCCACTACAAAATACTAAAAAAGTCGTCCAGAACATCCGCAAATATTAACGGCGTGTATACGGGACTGGTGTACGATACATCGAATCGGGGTCCAAAGTCCCGACGTCTATTGAAGGCGTTGGGTGCCAGTTCAGGTGTTTCCTCGCAATCTGACCATGGTTCTAAAATAACGTGGTGCATGTATGAATGTGTTCCCGCGTCTTTCCTTCGAGATAGACCCCGAACCGTCACCAATAGCCGGCCCACTGTGCAGCTCTAGTGCGACGTTAATTAACCAAACCAAATGGACGAGGATGACATTATCAAAATAGGTTTGGTTTTGTTAATTAACGTCACTAGAGCTGCACAGTGGGCTATTGGCGACGGTTCGGGGTCAATCTCGAAGGAAAGACCCGGGAACACATACACATTCATACATGCACCTCGTTTTTTTAGAACCATGGTCAGATGACGACGAAACACCTGAACTGGCACCCACCGCCTTCAATAGACGTTGGGACTTTGGACCCCGATCAGATTTATCGTGCACCAGTTCCGTATACACGCCAGTATAATTTGTTGGATATTCTGGACGACTTTCTAGTATTTTTGTAGCGAAGCTGGCAACCATCCGATCGCAAGATTACTATCAAAATAGGAGGGGGGCGCAAAAACAGTTTGATTGTGTCTAAAAAAATCCTTTTACCGCCTTTGAGCATAGGCGTTAGTTTTTAATAAGATAAACTACAAACACAGGAATTAAATTTAAACTTACCATTTAATGCAGTTCCTAATTGGACATATTAGATTCTAGAAAGTTTATATTTCCATCAACAAACAAATCAGCACAATGAAAAAACACTGCGAATTCCAGCCTCATCGCCCGAAAATGAGCATCAATGCGCGTTCGAATTTCTTGCGTTTCGAATCTTACTCACCGTTCCAAGGATCCGGCAATAAAAATCGTACGCCATCTACATCGCACCTGTTTTATGATTAAACAATACTCCCGAGTTCATTTCGATTCGGTGTAGCCAATGGAAAAACGACGTGCAAACAACGACTCGAACAACACCTAAAAAGTTCGATAAATCTAATTGGGAGATTCGTGATTGATTAAGAAATCTAATTGAAGCGGCACGTGGAGAAAAAAGCAAAAAGAAAATATGTTGTGTTGCTGCAAGAGGAGATCCGCGTGCGCGTTATATTTGGAGATGGTTTTGACATTTTAATTTTTATTACACAAATTAAATATAGAGTAATAAAAGTAGTAAGGATGCCAGGTGTTTCGTGTATACACTGCAGAGCATATTTTAAGGAATCTTAACTGGTGGGGCAAATTAAATTCTGCAGAAAGCAGAACCCCAGATGTTAATGAAAACTTTGCACTTTAAATATCAAATTTTAAACTAATTTAATTAATTTAGTTTAAAATTATATGTTCTGTAAAAAGTTAGATAAAAAATTTATTTAAAAGAAATTATCGAATTCGTGAAATTTTCTAACGATTCATAAAAGTATGTTTTATTTGTTTTCATAATGCTTTTTTTATTCACTTTATAAGATGAACAAAAATATTCTATTTATTTGTATTCGAAAAATATTTTATTTTACAGCACAAAAATGTAGAAAAATAAGTAGTTTTAAATTTTTAAAAAACATACTACTTTTTTAAAACTTATCATTTCTGAAAATTTTTTCCATATAATCTCTGTTTTTTAAATTGCTGCTCCGACAACTTTTGTCGCCGTTCCTTCAGCTGCAGAAATTTTAGCACTGAAGGGCGGTGATTGAAATATGCTGTTCCTTTTCCTTTTAAGACTATGATAAGTCTCTTATTAATTGTTTCGATATTATCTGACTGACTATGATCTGACATCAACATGTTGTAGCAGGAAATTACCCTTTCCTACTATGGAAAAATGGTTAAACAAAACAAAATTCCAGTGGAGCAAATCTGCATGACTGGTGGGGCATTTCTACACACTGGTAGGGAAAAATCCCCACCAACTCTATGTTAACATATGCCCTGATACACTGTTGAAAATAAGTAAAATGCACTCATTTTCGATGCTTATCATGGTCTGAATCAGGGCCGCCATCAGGCCCGTCGCACCGGGGGAAGAGTCAGACCCAAATCAATAATCTCTCGAAACCCTAAAAGTTGGGAGTTTCAACTTCTAAAAATTTCCGAGTTGGGAAAATTTATGCCTGAAGAAAATGAATATTATTAGCAAATGAAAGTTAGGGGTGATTAGAAATTGCCCAACTTGTATGATTACATATAAGTCATCAGAACAGACACTGCATTGAAATATGGGTACAACAACATTCTGGAAAACAGTTCCCTGATATTTCCCTGGTTTCCATGATGGTGTCACAAAAATTTCCCTGATTTTACTCTTACATTAAGAAATGTTGCAATACATGTTTTGTATAGAAACAAAGTATCCACGCTACAATAATATCATAAATATATTGCATTATAAATGAAAAATTATACGCAATACTTATTGACAGTTAAAATAATAATTTATGGATACAACACAAATTACGCAATTGCAATAGGCATTATAGTAATTAAACATGTTCTCTGGAGGCAGATAATGCAAAAATAGCAAGTTTTTTCAAATTATTTCTTTTGTAGATAATTTTAAATGTTTTATATGCTTCTTATTTCCTATTCCAATCTTCAATAAATCCCATATTTATTAGCCCCTCACATGTTGCTTACAATTCAAGCTCCAATGCACTTTGTTTTTGCTGCTCCCTGCAGCAGTGGTTCACGTTTTTACAAAAATAAAATTGAAAATATCAAAATGCGCATAACCATACTTTTTTTAAAAAAATGTTTTTCAGAACTAGAAGGAAATATTGACAACTAAATTACCCAGAATAGAGGGCATAACAGACGATAATTGCCGTTTTAATGATCCAAATTTGAAAATTTCCCTGATTTTTTGTGAAATTTTGAAAATTTCCCTGATATTTCCAGAATTAAAAAATTCCATGATAATTCCTTGATTTCCCGGTTATGTTACCACCCTGAACAAATAAATCCTGTGAGGGAACTGTCTAATATTACATAATATATATAAAAAAAAGATGACAAATATTGATAAGTTGGAACTGTGAACTGTCAGCACTATATTGTGTTGGGAATTTCGAATAGTTGAGAATTCTGTATCGTGAACTTGGAAATTTGTTTCAAACCCCCCCCACAAATATTTTTTGTGTAACAGCACTGGCCGTCATTAGTAGCCGCGGGGCAGGGGCGGATTTCAGAAAAAAGGCTTTTCACTGTAAGGGCTTTTCACTTCAAGAAAAAAAACTGTAAGGGCTTTTCACTTCAAGAAAAAAAAATTCTTTCACTAATTGGCAGAAACAATAACAACACAATTAAAAGAAAATAATGCATATACATTTAAAAATACAAAACTAGGTTGCCACTCAAAATTTTAAAATTCCCTGACTTTTCCAGAAAGTTTAAAAAAAATTCAAGGAGTAAAATGTTGAGAACCGTAAATATAGAATTTTTCTCCATCGTAAAAAGATTGTAGCATACTATTTTCATTAGGATTTTGATCCTTCCAAATAAATTTTACCGCAATTTGATTTCGTTTTTTTATTTTTTGGTGTGCTGCGGGCCTCTAGGCTGCAGCCTATGCCTAAATCCGAGCCTGGTGGTCCAGAACGTGCTAACTTATTGAAGTATAAAAAAAACAAGGAAATTATAATTTTTACAAATTTATATTTTTTAATGACAAGAAAATTTCCTCGATGGTGAGGAACAGAATAAGGCAGAATAACAGAATAAGGCATCATGTTTCCTGACAATTCCAGGTGCATGGAAACCCTGACAAAAGCACTAATAAAATCACAAAAAATAACCATGTAAACAATACATTTATTTTATACAACACCCTACCATTCAAAACATACACTCAACACCCCCTTTTTACTTGGGTCCCAACATATCAGCTGGCTTCACCCACTCATCGAACTGTTCCGAAGTGAGGAATCCCAACTTGAGGGCAGCCTCTTTGAGCGTGCTCTTGTCCTTATGAGCCGTCTTGGCTATCTTGGCTGCTTTGTCGTAGCCAATGTGGGGGTTCAGGGCGGTCACCAGCATCAGGGACTCGTTGAGGATTTGCTCGATCTTGTCACTGAAGAAGAGATTTTGAATGGAAGAATTAGAATGGAGATAAAAACATGGTGGCAACAAATTCCTGGGGAAAAAAGTTCACGGATATTTCCCCTGATAGTGTAACAAATTTCCCTGATATTTCCCATGATGGTGTAACAAAAATTTCCCCTGATGGTGTAACAAAAAGTTCCCTGATATTTCCCCTGATGGTGTAACAAAAATTTCCTTGATATTTCCCCTGATGGTGTAACAAAAAGTTCCCTGATATTTCCCCTGATGGTGTAACAAAAATTTCCCTGATATTTCCCCTGATGGTGTAACAAAAAGTTTCCTGATATTTCCCCTGATGGTGTAACAAAAATTTCCCCTGATGGTGTAACAAAAATTTCCCTGATATTTCCCCTGATGGTGTATCAAACAGTTCCTTGATTTTACAATTACATTAAGAAATGTTGCAATACAAGCTTTGTATACAAACAAAGTATGCACACTATAATAATACAATATATTGTATTATAAATGAAAAATTATAAGCAATACTTATAGTCAATTAAAATAATAATTTATGGATACAATACAAAATTACACAAGTGCAACAGGCATAGAAGTAATTAAACATGTTCTCTGGAAGCCGAGAATGCAAAAAAAAAGCAAGATTTTTAAAATTATTTCCTTTTTAGACAATTTTAAATGTTTTATATGCTCCCATTTCAATTTTCAATAAATTGCATATTCATTAGCCCTGCAAATGTTATTTACAATCCAATAACAAACATGCTTTGCTGTCAATTCACCCTCCAACAGTGATTCATGTGGTTTCCACAAAAATAGTATGGCAGCAGTGGTTTCTCCAAAAATAAAACTGAAAAAGGGTGCAGCCATGCTTTTCTTTTAAAATTCTTTTTCATAACTAAAAGGAAGTATTGGCAACTAAACTACCGGGTATCATAGACGAAAATTGCCGTTTTAAGGATCTAAATTTGAAAATTCCCTTAGATTTTTTGTGAAATTTTGAAAAAATTCCTTGACATTTCTAGAATTAAAAAAATCCTTAATTTCCCAGTTTATGTTGCCACTTTGAAGGCTATATAAGCAGCTCAGATTAAAAACAGGTTAATACGTTCACTGTACTATGGGTTGTTTTTAACTTGCACCTTGTTTGTTCAAGAGGTTTCGTGGGTTGGATACAACTTGTATAATAGACTAGGGTATTCGTGCTGTGCATTGTATACACATCATATAAACCAGGCAATCCTGATATAGACATATTCTCTATAGTTTGCCAGACAAAATAAAATAATCATTTAAAAAAAAAAAAAAATTAAGAAAAATGTGCTAAAAAGTAAAAAATAATTTTTAATTTTACAAAGAAATTGAAAAAAGTGAATTTAATATTAGTGTTAAACTTATTACAACTTTTTTTTTAAATTATTGCCAAATTCAGGTATGTTTTTATGTAAATTGACACCAATTTCCAAAAAGTTGAAATAAGTATAAAATTTAATATTAAATAATTAAATTTTTTTAGACGTGTTCGTAAAATTTGATTTTTTACCTTTTTTTTTCCAAAAAGATTATTTTATTTTTACCTTTTTAGTTTTTAATTTAGCAGCCCCCTGTTATTATTCACCAAGAAATTTAAATTGTTGCTCAAATTTTTTCCATGTTTCGGATTGTGTTTAATAAATGCTGGGTAAACAAAACTATATTGTCTGAACGATGTATATTGTAAAACCAATACCTATCCATGCCAATTCTCAATATCAGTAATTAAATTGAAGGATGGTATATAAAAGTATATACATTATTGAGTACAATACTACTAATTTATATTTAAAGAATGATACACAATAACATTCATACTTTTAAATATAACTTGTTATTACAAGTACATGTTAATTATTATTTTTTTTTCAAAAATCTTTAAAAGTCATTCACAGTTAAAAATGTATAAAATATTATGTACAGTTCACCTTTGACTTTCCGTTTATAGAATGGCATTACAAGAAAAAAATCTTTAATTTTGGGTAAATTCTGGACATATATTATATTAGTGTATTTAAAGAACCATTTTACAAAATACACACCATAAATTTTAAACTTATTAGGCAATTAATTTTTTTTATATAAACACCTTCGATGTTTATTGTAGAATTCGAAAACCTCATAAAATTTTCACTCACGTATTTGCCACGATTCCCACAACGCAGTTGTTGGTGAAGGAGATTGAGCTGTCTGCCATGAGACGAATTGAACGAAGGACATTGGCAACCATCATGGGCTTGAACACGTTCAGTTCAAAATGTCCGTTGCTCCCACCAACGGTCGTGGCCACATGGTTGCCCATGATTTGGGCGGCAACCATTGTAATGGCCTCACACTGGGTAGGGTTCACTTTCCCTGAAAGATTGCAGAAGTTGTACTTAACAGTAAAATATTATTAGTGTATGGGAAGCATATGTACCAAAAACATTTACACAGCAAAAAATTTATTCATTTATACCACAATTATCAGCTTTATGTAAAAACTAATTGCTTTTTCGAGAAGTTAAAAAAAAGCGTACCAATGATTCTTACCTCCCAATACACTGCCTTCATAACAAAGAAAGCCATCCCTCTAAATAACAAAACTTTACAGGAAACAAAAAAACACATTAAAAAAAAAAAAACGCCTCGAACAGGAGTTCGGGTCAATATAAATATCACTATAACTCACCATTGTATTTTTTTAGGGCTGTTTAATATCATAAAAAGGTGACTTTTTAAAGGACAAATTGTGGACAAAAACAAAAACTAATTAAAATTGTTTTTTAGTTGGGGCCTTTTAACTTTTGGACGCTCATGGACGTGATGTCACGCCCAGAGATATCCAGTTTTTACAGCAATGCACCTCGATCTAACACAAATCACAAATATCTATCATAGTTTTTTTATTAATGCACCTTGATCTAACACAGATCACAAATATCTATCATAGTTTTTCCAGCAATGCACCCCGATCTAACACAGATCACCCATATCTATCATAGTTTTTCCATTAATGCACCTCGATCTAACACAGATCACAAATATCTATCATAGTTTTTCCAGCAATGCACCCCGATCTAACACAGATCACCCATATCTATCATAGTTTTTCCATTAATGCACCTCGATCTAACACAGATCACAAATATCTATCATAGTTTTTCCAGCAATGCACCCCGATCTAACACAGATCACCCATATCTATCATAGTTTTTCCATTAAT
The DNA here is from genome assembly GCA_963932185.1 of Troglohyphantes excavatus. NCBI lineage: Eukaryota > Metazoa > Arthropoda > Arachnida > Araneae > Linyphiidae > Troglohyphantes > Troglohyphantes excavatus. The sequence continues at coordinate 32,953,023 of OZ010678.1, forward strand.
GCACCTCGATCTAACACAGATCCCCCATATCTATCATAGTTTTTCCATCAATGCACCCGAATCTAACACAGATCACCCATATCTATCATAGTTTTTCCAGCAATGCACCCCGATCTAACACAGATCACCCATCTACAATAGTTTTTCCATCAATGGCACCATAAAAATATTCAATTTTACAATACATTTCAAATCTAATTTTTTAGGCATAACTTAAAAGATATCTCGTAAAGAGATAAATTTAAGTAATTAAAATTTCTCGTAAAAATATCAAAGTGCACGACTCGGAAAAAATATTTAGACTGCCAAACGGTGAAAACAACTTTACAATTGCTGAAATAGAGTGAGCGTCAGTGGGTTACGAGGGCATTACAGAGGATCCATACAAATTGGCAGTATGGGTTACACCAGAGAGTTGTAATATTAAATAGAGAGCGCCTTCAATACCAGACTATCGTAAGGTCGTGTTGTCAACATTGAAAAGAAAAACCTCACGTGGTTATAGCGCTGCCACATTTGGCGTTCAGACATCTGCAGGAGTTCCAAATTTGGCGCACTTTCTTCTTTTTTGGTGATAAGGAGTTATGTCCGTATTCAACTTCTTAATATATATGTACATTTTAATTCTTTTCAAACAATATGCGCTAAATATTTCCTCTTCATTAACGAAACGAAAATATTTTATTTGTGTTTTATACTCGAAGAAGCGAAACTCTTTATATTTCTCAGGTTTTATTGTTCATATTTTCTTATTGAACTATACAAAATAACAATTGAAAGAACTTCGCTTATGGTAAATTTTTTACATAAAAACGTAACGCAATTATATCAAAAGTACAAAGTAAGAAAAATATCTTTAATATATCTGTTAAACTCCCTTAAATTGTGCCACTCGTTAAAAAAACAATGTTTAAATACAAAATTAAACACAAAACCATATTACAATACTTCGATCTCGTTTAGTTCTTAAAGTCGCCAAGGCCTGCCAAGTAATATTGGCGCATGAATGAATTGGCATTTCCACATATCACGTGGTTTCAATGATGGACTCACGGAAATCAGCATTTTTGTTCCTCTATTTGTATCATTACTCTATGGGTTACACCATTGGTACAAATATCAATCAATTTGTTAGCAAATGTGTTCTACTGAAATCTATCACCTGGCATAATGCTGCTTCCAGGTTCATTCTCTGGCAGGGACAGTTCTCCCAGCCCACATCTGGGCCCCGATCCCAGGAATCGTATGTCATTGGCAATCTTCATGAGACTGCATGCGACCACATTCAGGGCTCCAGACACCTCCACCATGGCATCATGGGCGGCCAGGGCCTCGAACTTGTTCGGGGCACTGACGAAGGGAAGGCCTGAAATGGAGAGTAAGAGGGATTTCAGCTAAGTGGGCAAAGGGAACATTAACAAACAGGGTGTACACGCTGATCTCTAACTGTAATTCTGGATTAGGCAATAGTGTTTGTTGACTTGAAGCCAACTGAAGTTTAAAAAGCTGTACCCAACTTCCGTTTCTACTTCTTTAAATGTATATTGTTCATACTAAAATATGCAGAATCGAAGTGCTTTTGACTATTTTTTTCTAATTTTTCATTAAAAACAATTTTGAATGCCTATTCTTCGAAATCCATTTTAACCAATAATAAGTGGATAAACAACAAAAAGAAAAATTATAGCTTTGGGGAGATACAAATTGATTCTATATGTGGAAAATAAAATAGCAAAACATATTTAACATTTCTATAATGGTTTGAAAAGGAAAACCCCCACAAAATCAATTAAAAAAATTAGTTTTGGTATAGTATGGCTTCAACCGCGTCCATAGGGGGAAACCGTTTTGAGTTTTCCAGAAGTTACAGTTAGAGTTCTGTGGGTGTACAGAGCTATAAGGGGTAAAAAAAAACGCAATTCCTCAATATTTGCATGAAATTTACTTATAAATTATTTTCGATAGCAATAGTAAATACAGTGTTCACTCTAGGCGTTTTTTGAAGGGTGGTCCGCCCTGCTCGCCTTTTTTTCATCTCAATAGCGCCCTCATGCCCCTTTTTAAAAAATGCTGCCCTCTTTTGAAAAAATTCCGCCTTTCTTGCCCTTTTCAGTCAAGTACAAGCGTCCTTGCTTTCTTTAAAAAAAGGCATTGATTAAAAACATTTATTCTTTTTAACTACTATGCATGTTCTGAAATCGCGATGATTCCGGGGAAATTTCAAGCACGGGACATTCCACGAATCCTATTGGTTGCTTGTGCCCGCATAGATTTTAAGTAAGATAAGTTTTTTTCTGTGTTTTTTTTTTAAAGAAAAGATGGTTTTGGGCGAAGTTGCCAAAATTTGGATTTAAGTAGCCTTTTTATCAGCTTTATAAGTAATTTCTTCATAAAAGAGACATCAATTTTGTACGGGTTTTTCCCTCGAGATAGGCCCCGAACAATCAACAATATGCAGTTCTAGCACAATGTTAAACAATAAATAGGAACTATTTTTTTGTTTGGTCACTGGTCCTTTTTAAAAACAAGAAGTACCTTTTCAAAAACAGGGTGCCCTTTTTGCCAACAGCGCCCTGCCCCTTTTTATTTCTAGAGTGAACACTGGTAAATATACTGATTCATTAAAATCACATTAAACCTGAGGGCAAGAAATAACAACTTAACATTGCATATATGTGCAGTAATATTACTTTACCTATGCAGATTGTTCAAATTTTAAAGTTTTATTAGGATATGTTCAACGAATGCTGATAATAGAGTAGACAATATTTTACTTTTACATAAAATAACAAAATATACAAAGTGACAATTTTTGTTATAGTTATATTTCATCTTCTAATTGATATAAAAAAACCTTGCAATGAGAATGAGTTGTTGTGTAGTTGAATGAGTTTCCGTGCAATTTGACCTTTTATTACATGGTTCATACAGATTTTCAAAAGTAAAAATTAAGTAGTTCTTAAGGACTTTTTAAGGACCTCTCGATAATTTTTAAGGACTTCTTATATTTTTTGGCGCCGCTGGCGTAGAATTGTAATTTATTGGTGCAAAATTGGCGTAGAATCCCATGTAAATGTGGTTTCATAGCAAGTAGAATACTAGTTCCGGCAAACTCTAGCACAGAAATGTTAAAGATGCTACATTCTTGTGAATTTCCCCGATTTTCTAGAATGAGTATCGATTCTACACAAAACAACAAACGAGCTGAGATTTTCTAACGATGAAGTGCCGTGTATGATAATGAAATACCATTGACTAAAAAGTGGACAACTTTTTTTCTGTCACTAAATCCGTCTATTGATGCCTTTCTTGCCTTGCCAATTTACACTTGCATATAACGGTCAAAAGTGTGGACACTATCAAAGTAAAATCCGGAATTCTACATTTCGATATTTTTAATGCTCTTGGAATTCTGGGTTCCGAAAATTTAAAAAACCTGGAATTTCGGGTTTGACATGAAAAAATATCATCCATGGGAATTAGTAAAAAAAAACTCATGCTTGACAAAAATTAAGGACCTTAGTTGAAAATTAAGGACTTTAAGGGCCCTTAATTAAGTACCTACCTAAATTAAGTAGTTCTTAAGGACTTTTAAGGACTGTGCAAACCATGTATTAGTTTGAAATCGTCAGCCACTTAGAACTCGTTTTTATATAATTTAAAAATTAGTGATGGAATCATGATTTGAGTTCATCTAATAAAATATTGGGAATACCACAGTCCATTTAAAGATCCACTCCAGCAGGTTTTTTCTTTCCATACTATATCTTTGTAACCCATTTTTACTTCTATTCACTTTAATTTACAATATTTTTACTTATGTTCTTAAGAAAAAAACGAAGCATCAAAAACTATCTACAGATTTTTTTATCAGTTTTTCTTTTATAGAACATACTCTATCAGTCAATTTAAAACTACGGTTAAGTGTAAGAATTTTCCTTATTATTATTATTATTTTTTTGCCAAAAATTTGATGTCAAAAGAAAGTTTACTAAAATACAAATTTAGAGAATATTTTATAATTTACTTTTCATAAAATAAATAAAAATATTAAAATAGAAGCCAAAAAGTGTCATATAGAAATAACATGGGAACAGAAAATAACAGTGGATTTGAACTTTTATTGGCTTTGAGAAATTGTGAGCTACATTCCAATTATGTAAATTTTTCCCGTCCATTTTGTCCTGGACAAAAAAAGACGGAAAACTTCCGCTCATGACCAACTTGGTCATTGTAGTCCATTTATAAATCAATTACAGGGTGGCAACAAAATTCTGGAAAAAAAAGTTCCCTGATATTTCCCTGACTTCCATGATGGTGTCACAAAATTTCCCTGACTTTAAAATTACATTAAGAAACGTTGGAATATATGCTTTGTATAAAAACAAAGTATCCACGCTACAATACAATAAATTTACTGCATTATAAATAAAAATTTATAAGCAATACTTATTGTCAGTTAAAATAATAATTTATGGACACACAAATTATACAATTGTGGCAGGCATAATAGTAATTAATCATGTTCTCTGTAAGCAGAGAATGCAAATTTTTCCAACTATTTCTTTTGGAGATAATTTTAAATGTTTTATATGCTTAATATTTCCTATTCCAATCTTCAATAAATCACATTCATTAGCCCCTCACATGTTGCTCACAATTTCAAGGTCCAATGCACTTGTCTTTTGCTGCTCCCTCAGCAGTGGTTCACGTTTTTACAAAAATAAAACTAAAAATATGAAAATGTGCATAACCATACTTTTAAAAAAAAATCTTTTTCAGAATCAAAAGGAAATATTGACAACTAAATTACCCAGAATAGAGTGCATAATGGAGGCTAATTGTCGTTTTAATGATCCAAAATTGAAAATTTCCCTGATTTTTTGTGAAATATCGAAAATTTCCCTGACTTTTCCCTGATATTTCCAGAATAAAAAATTTCCATGACAATTCCCTGACTTCCCGGTTTTCCAGGTTATGTTACCACCCTGAATTACATAGGATGCATTTTTGTCATATTAATCAGTGTTTGACAACTCAAAAAACCCACAAAGGCTATTTATCACTATTAAATATAAAAAATAGGAAATGTAACTTTTTGCAAATTAATTTCTTTGAATATATTTTATATTAATAATTTTACTTCTTGTAAATTATGGAAAAATAATATAATCCGTATCTGCTAAACTAAAATGTAAAATAATGCGTCTCGCCAAAGATAAAGTTTCAACCTGTCATTTCTTTAACTTTGGCTGCAACTTTCTCTGCAAAACCGATTCTAGTGTTCAACCCAGTTCCAACGGCTGTGCCACCTAAAATGGAAAAACAATTGTTAAAATGTAAAAATAGATACTTTAATTATAAAAATTAAAATTATGTTTTGATAATTACAAATACATTTGGACAAGGTTTAAGCATTAAAGTATGCAGTACAATTCTTGTCACCTTATCTCAAAAAGGATATTGATTTATTAAAACGGGTTCAACATAGAGCTACAAAATTGATTCAGGGTACTTCAGGAATGAATTATGAAGAAAGGCTTAGAACTTTAAATATGTATACACTCGAGGAGAGAAGGATTAGAGGGGATCTTATTCAGTTATTCAAATTTATCAAATTGGGAGATGTGGCGGGATTAGAATTTAATATTGCCAATGTGACTAGAGGTCATGGATTTAAATTATACAAGTCACAGCTTAATCGGGATGTTAGAAAGCATTATTTTTTTAATAGGGTTATTGACAAATGGAATGGTTTGCCTGAGTATGTTGTTAATTCTTCAAGGGTGAGTGGTTTTAAAAAACAATTGGATCGGCATTGGGGAATCGTGAGGATGATGTTTTGACAGGACCAACCTTGCTGGGCCTAGAGCCTGTAGTTGGTCGACATTATTTGTATTTGTATTTGTAAAAGAAAAAAAAATTGTGCATAAACAAACTACAATCTGTATTTTCAAATTCATATAACTTTAAAATTTTAGGAATTCATATATAAATATATTTATTACTATTTCTCTAGCTTTATTACATGCTTTTTTTAATTTGGTTTGTTAAGTATTAGATCATCATCAGCTAACTAAAGTTGTTGGTTTAGCGAAAATCTTCAATTTAGAATGGCAGTTTGTCTGATTTTAATTATGAAAAAATTTAGATTGTCTGCATATTTAAAACGAATTTTCTCGGTTTTAAAGTATTTTTAGTTTTAATTTAGTTCTACAGTTATTTGACTGCATAATAAAAGCTACAGTTATGACAAGAAAAACAGCCATCTTAAAAAAACTTCAATTTATTGCTATGATTTTGATAACATAACTATCTTTTTTGCTGTTTTGTGATTTTGAAAGATTTATAATATACTTTTCTTCAGTTGCGATGGGTATGTTAGGTATTTAATTATTGTTAGTTAACCAGATCGTCGATTTTAGAAGAAAGCAATTTCGTTTTTATTTAAGTGTCCTTTGAAAAAAAATACCCATTTTTTTTTCTAAAAAAAAAAAAAAAAAAAAAAAAAAAAATGTACATTTTTATTTTTAGAGTAAACATTGTAACTCCTCATCTAACAAAGACATAAAAAAATTCCATGTAAAAAATCTTCTTAGTTGAACCTATAATTTGTTTTAAGAAACATTAAAATAGGATCATTAGCTTCCAATATATGCAAAAGTACAAACACCCCTTTTAAGTCAAAAGGTTTTTATATTATATGAATACATTGCATAAATTTCAAAATCAGTGGTTTGCAATTATTAAGTATATAACAAATACAAAAAAATATGAAAATCGAAAAGCAAAATATCATAACTTTGAATTTTATAGAGTGATCGTTAGCAGATTAGAAAGTAAAGTAGGCTCACCGATGGCAAGATAATATATCCTGGGCAGACATGACTTTATCCTTTGAATACCGTATTCAATTTGTGTGCAATAAGCACTGAACTCTTGACCGAGTGTTAGCGGAACAGCATCCTGAAATAATAAAAAGAATTATTAGTTAATAATTTTTGCATGTTAAAAAGTGGAACAAAATTTACAATTTATTAAAATTTACAATTTATTAAAATTTACAATTTATTAAAATTTACAATTTATTAAAATTTACAATTCATTAAATACATAAATATGGCTGTAGTTCATTAATGATGAGCATTAATTAAATTGAAGCAAAGTTTGTGAGACTTGTTTGATTTGAAATAACAATGCTTGATATAAAAAAAAAAATCAAAATTGTTAAAATTACTGATACAATTTGTACTCTGAGCTGCCATCAAAATAAATTTTATAGTAGAAGTGTTTGTTCTTGAGATTTTAAATTATATTTGAAATACAAAAATTTATATATTTTTATTTTAAGATAGATTATAAATTATACCTCAACATAAAAACTTAATTAAGAGTATTCATTAATAGAAATTCAGAAAATTCGGGATCAACCAGTCAAAAGATTACACATATATTCGAAGCAGCATTTGCATTATAGTTATAACTAAAGACATAAGCATTTGAATATTATTTATAGAATGAAATAGAGAGTTAAAATATTAAGGCAATAATCTTGACATGAAATATTTCTTGGAAACTTTGGAAACAAGTTATATCAGTTATAAATTTGTTAATTGAAGAGTGGAGGAAAAAACCAAACAGACTAATGACCTAAAAGTTTTGAGTAGGTTTGCTTGTATACTAATGTGTATTATTGTTTTTTGGATTTAAAGAATTTTTCGGATTATTATTTTTTTAGCTATCCGATTTACAATATTGAAGTAAATGAACAGTTCAGTTGTTTTCTCTCTAGATTAATATATACATGCTTTTGTTATAAAATTGTTGTAATATATTTCTATTATAGGAAATTGAACATAATTATTTTTGCGAAAAAATGTTTGACGATGATCAGAGTCCAATTTTTTCTTTCTCCCACTTTTTGATCTTGCCTCCCCTCTTTTAGCACCCAATCGCCGCCACTGGTTGTACAAAGAGATTGATCAAGCATGCTTGCCAAACTTGCAGTTATATGTATAATCGTAAACCCTCAATTTTTTTTTTGAGACTTTTATAAGCAAAAAATAATTTATTTATATTAATTTAAGTAACAATTAATTGAAGTAAACCTAGGGAGTTTGGTTAAGTAGACAAATATAAAATATGCAATTACAAGCATAAATGTCAAAATATACATGAAATCGTACAAAAATTAATATTGCTACTTACTTGAGTATGGGTCCTGCCGATTTTTATAATATGTTCAAACTCCCTTTGTTTGTTTTTCAAAGCCTCAAGTAGTTTGGAAAGTGCGGGTAGTAGACTAAGTTCGATTTCATTGCCAACAGCTATGTGCATTGCAGTAGGATAAGTATCATTGGAACTCTAAAGGAAAAAAAATATCAATCTTAACTTTTATAGTATACACTCAAACCTGTTTTTGTGCGGTAGATAGGGACAGCATAAAATAACGCATAAAAAAAATTCGCACAAAACTTCAAGAATAGCTATAAAAAATAGTTTTCGCAATTATTTTTTTATGCGGTGGATAGGGACCGCATAAAAAAAGTCTCACATAGAAAATAATTCAAAACCTTACGAAATAACTAGGAATTGCTTTTTTAAACGAAATCAAGACACGAGGCTTGACAGCTACTTGGAATCTCGCCAAACCTTTTGGAATCTGATTTAGAAAATACACATGCGAACATTTTTAGATATTTTATTTACATATGTACTTATTTTACACATATAAAACTTTTCAAAACGTATAACCATTATCCTTCGTAGTCTTACAACACGCGAACTTGGTTCAAAATCGCTTTCGTCACTTGAAGATACTACCTCGCACTCGTTTAGGGTTGACTTTTTTCAGTTACCATGTAGTCAGAGATCAGTTTTTGCGACAACTGTTGTTTCACTAGACGCTTGTATATGTCTTGGTAGCAAGATAATCAATTATGTTCCAATTCGATTAAAATTTTCATATACTGCACAAAAACAGGTTTGAGTGCATATTTTTTTTATAGTGATACAGATGTGTAAGGCACTTAAAAAAAATGGCATTAGGCAATTTATTGTAAATTTTTTAAAAAATAATATTAAAAATGATTATTGAAGAAAATAAAACTGGATGAAAATATAAAAACCCAAATAATTTTTAATTTTAGTGGAGACAATCCTTTTTACCTATTGTTAGGCCATAAAAGTTAGAGAACCCATACCTGCCAATATTTAAAGTCCAATCTGCACAACTTTTTAAATAACAGATATGGATAAGTTATTTTGTATAAAAGTTACACATTAAGTGTCTACTTACTTGGTGTCAAACATTTTTTTCTGTTTAATTATAACAATTATTTGTTTACTAATTATTGTTGAAGTCACTCACAAATACTTGCATTATTTAAATTAAAAAGCATTTTGAGAAAGACAAATGTAATTAAATAAGATAATTTAACTACAAAGGGATTTTCATGGTTAAGCAGGCTGTTATATAAAATATCCTTTGAATTCTGTATCATTTTATGACCGAATCACGTAGAATGTTCAAAACCAGTGCATTGTATAGACAATCGACACAAGTTGACATTATGGCATATATTTATAGGCAAAAATTATTTATTAAACTAATATAGATTCTGACTGACATGCTTACTAATATAATAAGATCGAAACTTATGGTAAAAAGCATAGTTTAGAATTAAAAAAAGGTTAAGTTTTAAGTTTTCGTTTTTTAAAATAGGAAAAATCGTCATGCTAAAATCTGAAATTTTAGTTAGCTGATGATAATCCAATACTTGCATTATTTAAATTAAAAAGCATTTTTAGAAAGACAAATGTAATTAAATAAGATAATTTAACTAAGGTTTTCACGGTTAAGAAGGCTGTTATATTTGTGAAAAGGTAAAAAAATCCTTTGAATTCTGTATCATTTTATGACCGAATCACATAGAATGTTCAAAACCAGCGCATTGTGTAGACAATTGACGCAAGTTGACGGTATGGGATATATCTATAGGCAAAAATTATTTATTAAACTAAAATAGATTCTAACTGACATGCTTACTAATAGAATAAGATCGAAACTTATTGTAAAAAACATAGTTTAGAATTAAAAAAAAGTTAAGTTAAAGTCTTAAGTTTTCGATTTTTAAAATCGGAAAAATCGTCATGCTAAAATCTGCAATTCTAGTTAGCTGAGGATAATCCAATACTTGACAAACCCAATTAAAAACCCCATCTAGATAGGGCTTGAAATAATTGCAATAAATCTGCAAATAGTGTAATTTTGAAAAAGGCAGAAGGACAGCGATTCATGCAAAAAAAATGGGAGGGCACAACTTTTAAGGTAAAAGGGCAAGAGGTGTGCTATAGAAGAAAGGTTATATAGATTATTTCAATTAAAAATTATACAGCTTTAATACAAATGCAACGTTAAAATACGCAATAAAAGTCCGTAATAATCCGGACATGTTTCGGGAGATACGTCACCCTTCATCAGCGGAAAATGCAAAGTCTGTGTGTAATGAAATATAAATAAACCCAAGCAATCAAGAAATGTTGCCAAAGACCAAAAAACTATTACAATCGGTTGGAGTTAACTATTGTGTGCCAAAAAGCGGGAAACATTGGGACCGCAAACGTTTCATTGACAACCGAATCAATATTGCTAAAAATATGAAACGCCTCCAGGAAGTCAAGTCCAACTGGAGATTTGGGTTTGCAAATTAAATGTGAGTTAGAAAAATTAAATATATGACCATGTTCCCAAGAGTGCTTGGCAATGGAGGACTTCTTTATTTCTTGTTTAACAGTATGTGCTTGGTGCTCCTTGATACGAAATCTTAATGCTCTCTTTGTTTGACCAATATATGACATGCCACATTGACATGAAATATTGTATATGCCCCAGTTATTAAGATCGTCAATAGGGTCTTTAAGTTGTGTGAACATGATCTTATTGATAGGTGAAAAAATGGAACGTATATCGAACCTACTGAGAATTTTAGAAATTTGATGGCTGATCTGGGGATAAACCATAACCATATTATCCCCAGATCAGAATTCAAATTTCTAAAATTCTCGGTAGGTTCGATATACGTTCCATTTTTTCACCTATCAATAAGATCACGTTCACACAACTTAAAGACCCTATTGACGATCTTAATAACTGGGGCATATACAGTGTTCATTCTAGGTGTTTTTTGAAGGGCGGTCCGCCCTGCCCGCCCTTTTTTCATCTTGATAGCGCCCTTATGCCCCTTTTTTCAAAAATTCCGCCCTTCTTGCCCTTTTCAGTCAAGCACAAGCATCATTGCTTTCCTATTTGCCTTTAAAAAAGCCATCGATAAAAAAAATTGTGTGTAAATTGGAATTAAGTGAATTATGACAGTAGAAAAACAAACTCCCTTATAACTACGCGTGTTATGAAATCGAGATGATTCCGCGGTAATTTAGAGCACCGGGCATCCCACAAATCCTATTGGTTGCCTATGCCTGCATATGAAATTCTAAGGTTTTTTTTTAATTTTTTTTATAGAGAATATTGTTTGGGACTAGGTAGGGATTGGTTTGCATGACTGACAAAGCATTTTATTACCAAATTTTGGATTTAAGTAGCCCTTTATCAGTTTTGTAAGGAATCTGATTCCTACTTACCGAATTGGTTTTTAAGGAAAACAATAATTTAAAAATGTAAAATTTTAGATTTCCAATAATATTTTCATAAAGAGATATCAATTTTGTACGGGTCATTCCTTCGAGATAGGCCCCGAACAGGCCCGTAGACAGGGTGGGAACCGACGGGACAACCCCCCCCCTCCCCGAAATTGTGTGAAACTTTTTTTTCAACACTCGCTCCTCTTCCCCCTTCTTTTCCATCATGTCCTTTTTTTCTTTCTTGAATCAGAGAAAACTATTTATTTATAGTGCCTAATACCACCGTTGGTGTAGAACTATAAAAATTAACTATGACGTCACAGCCAATCATATTCTATTTTTCTACATCGGCTGGGAGTGAACGGAAGTGAACTGAACCACGGCCGTGGCTGAACTCTCGATTCTTTCGGCACTGAACTATAAATTGTAACTTCTGAAACGCTTATAACCAGTTCCTTCTATGGTCGTGGTTGAAACAATACTGTACCCCAACTAATTTTTTAAAGGGATTTTGTGGATTTTTTTCTTCTCAAATCGTTATACAATAGAAATGTTAAATATGTTCAAACATTTTATATTTTCTACATATAGAATCAATTTGCGTATCTCCAAAACTATAGTTTTTTTTTGCTACTTATCCACTTAATTGGTTAAAGTGGATTTCAAAGAATAGGCATTTAAATGTGTTTTAATGTAAAATTTAAAAAAAAATTGCCAAAATACTACAATTTGGCAAATTTTAGCATGAACAGTTTATGAAATATAGAGGTAGAACCTGCATCAAATAGTTTTGAAAATTGTTTAGATACGATACGAAAATTATAAAGGAAAAGTTTGTCTTCGTGTTGTCGTAACAATAAAAATTAAACCGTCAACCATAACACCCCCCCGAAAAAAAATCCTGGCTACGGCCTTGGCCCCGAACCGTTAACAATAGCCCAATATGCAGCTCTGGCGCAATGTCAACCAACAAATCGGAACTTTTTTTTGTTTGGTCACGGGTCCGATGTGAATGTGTGGCCATGCCCACACAAAACATTTTTTTTAAATTGCCCTTTTAAAAACAAGAAGTGCCTTTACAAAAATGGGGTGCCCTTTTGCTGCCAACAGCGCCCTGCCCCTTTTTATTTCTAGAGTGAACACTGCATATACAATATTTCATGTCAATGTGGCATGTCATATATTGGTCAAACAAAGAGAGCATTAAGATTTCGTATCAAGGAGCACCAAGCACATACTGTTAAACAAGAAATAAAGAAGTCCTCCATTGCCAAGCACTCTTGGGAACATGGTCATATATTTAATTTTTCTAACTCACATTTAATTTGCAAACCTAAATCTCCAGTTGGACTTGACTTCCTGGAGGCGTTTCGTATTTTTAGCAATATTGATTCGGTTGTCAATGAAACGTTTGCGGTCCCAATGTTTCCCCCTTGTTGGCACACAATAGTTAACACCAACCGATTGTAATAGTTTTTAGTTTTTTGGTCTTTGGCAACATTTTTTGATTGCTTGGGTTTATTTATATTTCATTACACACAGACTTTGCATTTTCTGCTGATGAAGGGTGATGTATCTCCCGAAACATGTCCGGATTATTACAGACTTTTATTGCGTATTTTAACGTTGCATTTGTATTTTAATAATACAATATAGTGTTCATTCTAGGCGGTCCGGTGTGCCCGCCCTTTTTTCATCTCAATAGCGTCCCCATGCCCTTTTTCAAAAATGCCGCCCTCTTTCGGAAAAAATTCCGCCCCTATGGTCCGTTTTAGTCAAGCACAAGCATCCTTGCTTTCCTAGGTGCCTTTAAAAAAGGCATCGATTAATTTTTGTTATGTAAATTGGAATTAAGTGAATTATGACAGTAGAAAAACAAACTTCTTTTTAACAAAGCTTGTTGTGATATCGCAATGATTCCGCTGTAATTTCGAGCACGGGGCATTGCACGAATCCCATTGGTTGCCTGTAAGATGGTTTAGGGCAAGATTACCGCGATTAGAGATTTTATTATCAAATTTTGGATTTTAGTAGCCTTTTCAACAATTTTGTAAGGGGTCTACTTCGTTCTACTTACCGATTTGGTTTTTAGCGAAAACATTAATTTAAAAATGTCAAATTTTGGACTTCAAGTAGTATTTCCACAAAATGACATCAATTTTGTACTGTTCTTTCCTTCGAGATAAGCCCCGAGCTGTCACCAATAGCCCAATATGCAGCTCTAGCGCAATGTCAACTAATAAACTGGAATTTTTTTGTTTGGTCCTGGGTCTGATGTGTCAACAAGTGGCCACGCCCACCCCAATTTTTTTTGTTGAAAGTGCCCATTTAAAAACAAGAAGTGCTTTTCCAAAAACGGGGTGCCCTTTTTCTGTTAGCAGCGCCCTGCCCCTTTTTATTTCTAGAGTGAACACTGCAATATAATTCCAATAGGATTACAAATAGTCCCCCCCCCCCCTCTTCACCACATAATAATTTTGGATCAAGATATTATGCCTACTTGACTCTTGTTGACGTGGTCATTGGGGTGCACAGGATCTTTGCTTCCCAACTGTCCTCCGAGGATTTCAATGGCTCTGTTGGCGATTACTTCATTCACATTCATGTTCGTTTGTGTTCCTGAGCCGGTTTGCCAGATGACAAGAGGAAAGTGGTCGTTCAGTTTGCCATCTATCACCTGAGATGAATCAGCATATTATAAGTAATCGTCTAGCAATTATCTTATGCTTATTCTCCTAAAATAGCGTTTATTTGCAAAGTATAGAGAAACCGAAATAAACTTAAAATGATAACAACCCAAGATTTATCACAATTATTTAAAGAGGGTAAGGCCTATAATTCTTTTCTTTGCAGTTTACCAATAATACATATAAACTTTTAATTCATAAAAATACTCCATTTTAAAGCATTTTTCAAATATAAATCATTGTGGTATTTCTTTAAAAGGTATCTGCATTAAAATTATAAACGTCATTTTTTTTATCAAAAGCCACCTAATGGAAATATAAATTAAACTCTCTTGCATACAGTGATGGACCCTGCATAAGGTGAACGGGATCAGGGACCCACCACTCTTTTGGACTCTGGTATCACTAATTTTTGCATATTTTTTATACATAATTTAAGAAGCAAAATTGTCTATTTTTATTAAAATCATTTTTTTTAGTTAAATAAATTTTTGTTCTATTTTTCCTTTTTTTTTTTAATATCCATTATTGACAATTAAATTTTTGGGTAAGATAAAAACTCATCTTATAGAACATTGCGTTAAGAATTTAAAAATACAAATTCAACGTTAAAATAAGCAATAAAAATCCATCAAATATGGACATGTTTCGAGAGATACATCTCCCTTCATCAGCAGAAAATAAAATTTCTGTGTGCATTAGAATAGTAATAAACCTAGAATTAAAAGTGTTGTCAAAGAACAAAAAACTCCAACCGATTGAGATAGTTTTTTATTCTTGGCAACACTTTCAATTCTAGGTTTATTTCTATTTTATCGCACACAGACTTTTAATTTTCTGCTGATGAAGGGAGATGTGCTTCCCGAAATATGTCCAGAATTGATGGATTTTTATTGCGTATTTTAACGTTGTATTTGTAATTTAAAATTACATTTTTGGTTCATTCTTTCTCCTTTAGTATAATATTATAGTAATTTTTTTTGTTTAAATTCGAGTTAATTCTCATTTTTAGTTACGCTTGTCAGAAGACACACAAGTACAAGGAAGGCTTATAATTTTTACCATAATTTAATTTATATTATCTACTGAATAAACCTATATGATCAAACTCTTTAGTAACACAGGCGCTCAGTTTTCATACTGCTTGCGAAGTAAAACACTACAATTTTGAGCTAAAAGAGTAGAGGACGTTGAATTAATGATCCAGGAACACTGTCTTGTATTTTTAAACCATGGTTTGATAATGAGGATAATACAGAGCTGGTGCCAGACTCTCCAAACTTAAACACCACAAACATCAGGATATTTGGGTAAAGATAGATTTAACATGTAACAACTCCCTCTACGCAGCAGTAGTTAGGCAAGCAACGAGGATCGAACTCACAACCCTCCAATTATGAGTTCGGTATTCATCAAACCAGGAAACTGAGGTGGTACAAAGTTTGAAAATAAAAAGATCTATTTTTTCTTACAAAATTGAGATTCCGTTACCTCATCAGCAGCTTGGCAAATGGCGTTTGCAAGTTTGGGATCCAGACCGAATTCTTTGTTGACATCAGCCGCCGCCTTCTTTAAAATACCAAAAGCTTTGATAACTGGCAGCTGAAAAAGAATAATAAAATATTCCTCTTCAAAATTATAGGTAATATTAACACTGGAGAAGTGGTATTGCACAGGTTTTTACATAAAACATGTCTATTTGGAACATTTGATGGTTTGGTTTGTTTAATAAACGTCACACTAGGGCTGCACAGTGGGCTATTGGCGACGGTTCGAGGCCTATCTCAAAGGAAAGACCCGGGAACGATGCCTCGTATTTTTGAACCATGATGACGAGGACAACACCTGAGCTGGCACCCGACGCAACCTCAATAGGCAACAGGACATTGAACCCCGATCAGATTTATCGTGCACCAGTCCCGTATACACGCCACTATAATTTGTTAGATGTTCTGGATGACTTTCTAGTATTTTTGTAGCGAAGCTGGCAACCCTCTGATCGCAACATCACTACTCTTTTACTTTTCTTTGTCAAGTCCTTCGCACGGATTCGAACCACCAATCCTCTGATTAGTAGCTGAACGCCTTATCCACTGAGCAACTGAGGCTCGGAACATTTGATGAGTCTACAACATAAGCGTACTAACGAAAAGAACAGGAAAAGCGTAAATAGATGTACAAATCGATTTTTCCTGAAAAAAAACAGAAAAAAACGATTTTTCTTCCAAAGAGAATATTTTGAAGATTTCAAATTGAGTTTTTTGTTTTCTGTAGAGATAAATGATTCTTTCAAAGCAAAAAAAAACTTTCAAAAGTAAATAAAAGCCATTTTTTAAAGAGGAGTTTCAAATAATTAAAAAAAAAATTAATAAAATACATAAATATTTACAAATTAGAATATTAATGTCAGCCGAAAAAAAACATGTTAAAAATATCTGGCTTGTAAAAAATTTGTTAAGAACATTTGGCTTGCTTCTTAACATATGTTACACTCAAAACTTTTATATAGCTAGTCACTAGAGCAAAGTAACAGAAGACATGCAAAGTACGTAATTTTTCGTACATTAGGTCGACAAGAAACCAAAGTGGCAACCATGCAATTACGAGTTCGCAGCATCCTCACCACATGCTTTTTGGCAATGTAGAGGTGGTCAACAGTTTGAGAACCACTTGTGAACTGAAGTAATACACAATAAAAAAAACTTAAAAACTATTAATTTCCTTACAGGCATTTTTTCCGATTCACCACCAATGTTGAAATTAATCATGGACCTCATAGTTTGAGCTCCATAGTACTTATCTTCTGGCACATTTAGCTCTCCGAACGTGTCAAACTCCTTCCTTGTTTTACCCTGCAAAATTTATCAGAAAAAATAACAATTAAAAAGAATAGAACTAATTATGTTTTTATCTTTATAAGAAGTACTTAATGGTCATTGATGTCCCCCCTTTTATAGTGTGTTTCCATGGAAACACTGTAGATTCTAAAAATAGAGAGCAGACATGATACAGGCTAAAAGCAAAAAAAAAACTGAATTTTTTTATTTTAAAGTTCTTAAATTTTATTTTATGTGGAGCACCAATTTTTCTTTAGAGATAAATGATTCTTTTAAAACTGAACAAAAGAAAACTTTCAAAACTAAATAAAAACCATTTTTTAAAGAGAAGTTTCAAATAATTTTTATTTAAATTTAATAAAATATAAACAATAAAACAAAATAGAAACAAATTAGATTAATGCCATCCAAACAAAAGGAAACAAGCTTTCAAAAAATCCAAATTTATACTTCAAATGAAAAGGCCTACACTTTAATTTCTTAAGTTAAATTATATTTTCGAAAAATGTAATGCAATTTTGTTAAGTAGAGCTAATCAAATCACGAGGAAATAGAAAGTAAAGTTTAAGCATTTATTTATCAGATGCAAAAGGATTGTAAGTTTTTAACTGGCATCGCAGGCAGATTGCATTTAGAAAATTTCTACAATTTCAGAGTTATTATGAATGAAATTTTTTTCAAAAGAGTGCTATTGGAAAAGTTGTATTCGCCAGATGCAACAAAATTCGATTAACGAGTTTCATCATTCGGTGAAACTTTCGAGTGATATCATCCTCATTTGACAAAGATTGCAAATATTTCTAGTTAAAGATGCTACAGTATTATGAAATTCTCCGTTTTTCTACTGAGCATCTTCAAATAATAACAAACGAAGCATGATTTTCTAATGATGGAGTGTTTTATGACAACGAAATATCACTGACTAAAACAGGGTGGCAACAACATTCTGGAAAAAAAGTTCCCTGATATTTCTCTGATTTCCATGCTGGTATCACAAAAATTTCCATGATTTTACAATTAAGTTAAAAAATGTTGCAATACGTGCTTCAGTGTTCACTCTAGGCGTTTTTTGAAGGGCGGCCCGCCCTGCCCGCCTTTTTTTACTCTCGATTGCGCCCTCGTGCCCCTTTTTCTGAAATGCCGCCCTCTTTTGAAAAAATTCCGCCCTTCTTGCCCTTTTCAGTCACGGCACAAGCGTCAGTGCTTTCCTAGCTGTCTTTAAAAAAGGCACCAATTAAAAAAAATTGTGTGTAAATTGCAATTAAGTTAATTGTGACAGTAGAAGAACAAACTCCTTTTTAACTTCGCGTGTTATGAAATCACGATGATTCCGCGGTAATTTCGAGCACGGGGCATTATTGGTTGCCTGTGCCCGCATATGAAATGCTAATTTTTGTTTCTGTGGTTTTTTAAAGAGAAGATTGTTTGGGGCGAAGTTGCAAGTTTAGGCATTTTATTACCAAATTTTGGATTTAAGTAGCATTTTTATCAGTTTTGTAAAGGGATTAGGGCTACTTACAGATTTGGTTTTTATTGAAAACATTCAGTTTAAAATGTCAAATTTTAGATTTTAAGGTAATATCTTCATAAAGAATCATCAATTTTGTTCGGGCCTTTCCTGCGCAATGTCAGTCAATAAATCAGAACTTTTTTGTTTGGTCACGGGTCCGATGTGTGGCCACGCCCACCCCATAATTTTTTTTAAAAGTGCCCTTTTAAAAACAAGAAGTGCCTTTTCAAAAACGGGGTGCCCTTTTACTGCCAACTGCGCCCTGCCCCTTTTTATTTCTAGAGTGAACACTGCGTGCTTTGTATAGAAACAAAGTATCCATGCTACAATAAATATATTGCATGAAAAATTATAAACAATACTTATTGACAGTTAAAATAATAATTTAATTAATCAATAAATCCCACATTCATTAGCCCCTTAAATGTTGCTTACAATTCAAGGTACCAACGCACTTTGCTTTTACTTCTTCCTGCAGCAGTGGTTCACGTTTTTACAAAAATAAAAATATGAAAATGCAGATAACCATGCATGCTTTTTTTATTCTTATTCAGAAGTAAAACGAAATATTGACAATTAAATTACTCAGAATGGAGGGCATAACAGACGATAATTGCCGTTTTAATGATCCAAATTTGAAAAATTCCCTGATTTTTCGTCAAATTTTGAAAATTTCCAGAATTTAAAATGTCTATGATAATTCCCTGATTTCCAGGTTATGTTGCCACCCTGTAAAACATCGTACAAAAGGGATCAAAAGTCTCTTGTTTTATGCGAAGTTCCTCTACTCATGCCTTTCTCTTCTTGCCTATTTATACTCATGCCCCTCAAAGGCATGACCCCCTATACACACATACCACAATTTTAATGCAGATTTGCATCAGTCCCAGGGATGATAACATTAAGGAAGGAAAAAGCAGATTTTCGCATTTCTGAAGAATTGTACCGTGTATGGGAGAGAGAGTTTATTGACTTTGAATTGCCTATGACAAATAAACAAATGTTGCTAAATTTTCAAAATGTAGTTAAATTATTACTTCTATATGTTGTTAAACTAAACACCTAAGAAAATTTTAAGAGACATTCAGCAGAATATATATTTATTTAATAGCCTCATCTTATATCAAATATAGATAATTAAATAACTTCTTTTTAATATGTACCCAATCATTTAACCTTTAATCTAAGTATTCCATTCGGTTAACGAAACGTAAATGGAATCGGTCTTGGTAACAGCAATTTACAGGCTAAGTAGCATAAAATTGACATCTACACACCAATGGGTTCAGACCTCCTTCACATACGCCAATGGACAGACTGCCTTCGTGTACTTACGTTCTACATTTTAAAACATGAGATTATTTATTTTTGTCTGGTGGTTTAAATACAATACAGTACAAATAAATTCAATTAGTTTCTTTTAAATGATTTTTTTATCTGCTTTCGAAAAGATACAAAAACATGAAAAGGCGAAACAGATATGACCAGTTTATTGTGACCAGTTCAAAAAGCTACAAAAACTGCAAAGTTTTTAAGATTTAAATAAGGTTACCCGATTTAAAAACAAAAAGAAACACTTGATCCATTGAAATATCAAATATGATACATGTACGAGGACTGCACAATCTCCTTAAACAACCATAATTTAAAGTTACAAAAACGGCCGTGACAAAATTAAAAAAATAATAAATCTCTTAAAAGTGAGAATAAAACAACACTTACTGAGGCCATTCTTGCCGTATAAATGTGCAAGGGTTGAACTTTTGTAAGGCACCTAATATCGGCTGTGCAATCTTTGAAGTTTCGCATAAAAATGCGAGTCGATCGCCGCGATAATATTGCAAGAGACATGATGTTTTTTGCAGGAAGGAAAATTCCTCAAAATATTGATAAAGCCCCGACCTTTGAGTATTTGTTTGGTAATATGGATATAGCCCACTTCCGGCTGCCAACTTCTGACCTTATTTAAGAATTTTAACACAGCCAAGTAATGTCTCGTAATTTGATTACCATGATCAGATGACGGAAGTGCACTTAGGGCCTGATTCTCATCTATTTACGGGTTGGAAGATTGGTTGGATACGATTTGGGCGGGTACTGCACCCGTTTCCGTAAGTATTGGTAGAGGTGATTCTAATTCCCTCTTTATCGTTAGCGATGCGAATGACGTAATTCCGTTAGTTTTCGACCGGAAGTGACGTTTTTCTTATAATCATTTACGAACAACAATGTGGGAATAGTTTTATAGTGATAGTTTGTAATAATCCAGAAATGTTTTTTTTTTGTTTGAAAATCGTGGAATTTTAAATGAAAAAATGACTTTTTTTTTAAATAAAAGAAAATGACTAAACTATGTAAATCGAATGCGCTGTAATATAGTTCTAATACAATTTTTTTAATGGTAGTATTTAAAATAGAAGAATAGTATTCAAGCTTATAGTTTTTAGCCAGGGTATTTAAACTAAAAATATAATAATTCCTGGGAAGATACAAAATCTTGATTCATATATTATCAATTTTACTCTAAATGAAAATAAAAGTTTTTTTTTTTTTTTTTTTACAAATGCATTTAAATACAAAAGTAGTTTCTTTATTGATTATTTTAGGTACCTAAATTAAAAATTTAAGAAATTATTAAATAAAAATTTTCATTTATAATAAGTAACAAACTTTTTAACTATCAATTTATTACATATTAAAGGTCAGAATAGTATTTATATAATTTGTTGCTAATGTTTCTGATAAAACTAACAAAGCAAATATATATTACTGTCTTTGAACGCATTAAAAAATATGTTAAGTCATAATATGTTCAATAGTTTTATATATTTTATTATACAGAGCAAGCCCAATTTTTAATTAAATTAGAAGTTTGTAATTGGAACTCCAAACCTATAAAATTATATACAATAAAATATTCCAGAGTAATGGAAGTAATTTCAACATTTATTTAAGATATGCTATAGAGAAATTTGTTTATGACTTTTAAATGCCATTTTCTAAAAATTAGATTTTTAATATAAATACCGGTGTTTTTCATAACCTACTATATATCTTATTTTGATTTTTTTTTACATATTTATGTTGTACTATTAAAAATAAATGTTTATGACTTTTAAATGCCATTTTCTAAAAATTAGATTTTTAATATAAATACCGGTGTTTTTCATAACCTACTATATATCTTATTTTGATTTTTTTTTACATATTTATGTTGTACTATTAAAAATAAATATTAAAAAGATAAATTTCATGTAAATTTTTTTACAGAATAAAAATTTTATTTTATTAATGTTTTGAACTAAATTTTATAAATTAAAATACATTGACTGCACATTTAAAAAAAATCATATGCATACAAATTTTCAAAAATTATTTACACAGGCTAAAACTAAAATCATAATTAAAAGTATGTTTGCAAAGTTTTAAGATTCTATAAACTTTTTTTCAACATTAATTTTTACTTCGAAGTTGTTGATTTCTAAATAAATACTCAGTGTGAAAACATATCTTAAAGTTGACCTTAAATAAATATGTCAAAAAAGTATTTTTTCATTTTCTAATTAAATTTATTTGTACATGTAACACTTCATTCGTGAAGTAAAGTATAGCCACATTATAAATTTTTTACCCGAACACAAATCATACATTTTTAGAGGGGGAGACTATATAATTATGTTGTGTTTAAGAAAAATTATAACAATACATAGTGCTAGAATTTTTTATTTCAAAACATTTAATACATAAATGACACAAAACGTGAACTGCCGATGTCTGCAATCATAATTTTTTTTAATCAAAAAATGGTTACTATCTCCATACAATAAAAAAGTATATTAAACATAAAATAACACAAGGGATTAATATCTATGTCAAATGCTAGTTTAACTGATGTAAAGGTTCAAGAATGGCATTAATTTTTATATTTTAATGCTGTGTGAGGCAATAAAATATTTTTTGCAGGAGGGCCCAGACCACAATGTTACTCTCACCAATAGAAAGAAGAAAATAAATTTGCGAAACAGGATAATAAAATATTTCAACTGAAAAAATATATTATATGTACAACTATAATCCTATATACTGTTTTTTTTGTACGAGAAATGTTATTTAAAAATTGTCCTGTTTGTTAAAATAAACTATTCCTTAACATTTGTCTTGCAATATTGAATTTCATATTGATTTTCTATCGAGTTGGAACATCTTGTGAAATCTAGCATTAGTGTCTAAGCCGGCGAAATCATCCAATCAGCAACTTCTCGTAAAACGTATCCGCTATCAGTTAGTTATCGTCTGCTCAGTAGCAGGCGATAAACTTTTCGTACAAAATTGGTCTATCGAAAAATCCGTCAGTCGGGTACTCGAGATGATAATCTCAAATTAGCAGTTATTAGCAGCAGTAGGATTAGCAGTCACTGGCAAATTAGCAGTTACCGCCTGTGTATCCAACCCGTAAAGAGATGAGAATCAGGCCTTTCCACGGCTGAGGAATTAAACCCTTCAACCTTTATGTTACGAGGGCGCCCTTAAATTTTGTTAACTATAAGGAGGTTACAAATAATAGTATATGGAAAAACAAAACAATTTTCAAAGATTTTAGGCATGAGGGAGTATCATGTGACGTCGGTGGGGTTTACTTATTGGTAGTTTCGATTTCTTCTGTATGCATGTTTGTTTGTTCGCTCGATTCGTTTTTGCCAAGTAATATTTCTGTATTTTTTTATTTTATGCAAGCAATATGGCGCGGCGTTGCTCTTGGTCAATTTGCGAAGCAAGAGATGCACCATTTTTTAATTTGTTAGCGTAGCCAGTTGCATATCCCTCTGTGCACTGTGAACAAATACTTTATCTAAAACTAGCTTTATTTAATTATTTTGAGATACCTAAACCAAGTGTTTGTTAATACAAGTAATATAAGACCCAAGTGCAAGTAATATAAGACCCGTGACCAAACAAAAAAAGTTCCAATTTGTTGATCGCTAGAGCTGCATATTGGGCTAAATTGGTGAACATTCAGGGCTTATTTTGAAGGAAAGAACCGTACAAAATTGATTTCTCATTATGAAGATACTACTTAAAATCCAAAATTTGACACTTAAAAATTAATGTTTTCGCTAAAAACCAAATCTGTAACTAGTCCAAATCAGACCCCTTACAAAACTGATGAAAAGGCTACTTAAATATAAAATTTCGTAATAAAAGGCCAATATTGTAACCAAACTACCTTCACTTTAAATTTACACACACATTTTTTTTAGTCGATGCTTTTTTTAAAGACAGCTAGGGAAGCAAGGACGCTTGTGCTTGACTGAAAAGGGCAAGAGGGGCAGAATTTTTTCAAAAGAGGGTGGCATTTTTGAAAAAAAGGGCATGAGGGCGCTATCGAGATGAAAAAAGGGCGGGCAGGGCGGACCTCCCTTCAAAAAACGCCTAGAGTGAACATTGAAACTTCTTTCCAGTGGATATTGTTAATTCTACAGGAGTAGCAATAGATTTTAAGCGGAGCTCAGATGTTCGTTGGAGAATAGTTAGAAGATAATAGTTAGAAGATAATAGATCCTTGTACTAACCTTGTTGGGCCTTGAGCTTGTCAGTAATCAATGTTTGTAAAAGCATGTTTTGAGTTAAACATAGGAATTAACATTAACTGCCAATACTAATAAGAGGGGACTGTATATCAGTAATATGTTTTCAGTGTGTTTGTATAAATGAGGTTTGACTGTATAACACATTAACTCTTTGGGGCTAGGTGGGTAAAAAATCGTCCCATATTTTGTTTAGCTTTTTATGCATGGTGGGATATATTTTAACCCACCTTGAAAAGTTGAAGTTACTCATAGTCATCCAGTTTAATATTTAAAAAAAAAGTTTTTCATGATGTTGGCAATACTATGCACTAACGGTAAATGTGTAAATAAGCAAGATTTTTTTTTATACAAATCAAAATGCGGCATTAAGTTGTGTGTGATGCTGTGATTAAGGTTATAGCAGTGTGTGATGTAGTGAATTGTTGTCGTTCATAACGGTATATATTCTTTATTTTCTTAAAATTTATTACGAGTGAATAAATTGTTTTATAATTAAAAAAACAAACATGTTATTTGATGTTTTATAATAATTTTGAAGCTGTGAAGTGGTGGGATTGTATGTATCCCACCATGCAAGTTATTAAAATAATAAAATAAATTATTATAAATTCTTTTTTTTTTATTTATAAGCTTATAAATTTATTATTTGCTGCTTATATAAAATTACTTGCCCATTATATTCAATATGACAAACATGAAGCAGGGAAAATTGGTGTCTGAAGATGATATTAAAGACATTATTCGGTGCAACAAGGGTTTTTATTTTCTTTCGTGTGCCTCAAAGAGTTAAAAAAGAATATGGAACATGCCACTTACCGAGTCAAGCTTTTGTGGGATAATGCTTCTAGATGGCTGAGTGATAGTGGTTCTAGGTGGCTGAGTGATAGTTGTTTCAGGTGGCTGAGTGATAGTGGTTCTACGTAGCTGGGAGAGATGAGCATCTACAGCTCTTTTAAGAGTGGTCGGAATTCTACTTACTGGGACACCAATGAGAAGAATTGGCCCTAGAGCTTCTATCTAAAGTATCACACACAAATCAGAAAAAAAAGTTTTCAAAGTTTCATATGTAAAATGTGACAAGTCTTTTCTTACATTATTCTTTAACTCCCCACACAAGAAAGAAAGAGTGCCCCTTCCCACATTTATTTAAAAAATATTTTACTACAATTAATACATTTCACACCTAGTAATTCAGATATTTTTGACAGCTACGAAACATAAGTACTTAGAATTACCCCCTAGCAAGTGAATGAAAATATAGATTTTAATCATAATAGACATGTGAATTAATAAAATACAGAAATGCAAGGAAATTATTTTTCTTTAATAATTGCTGTACTAATGTTTTTTTGATATTTTTAGATCTAGCTTTTCAGCAACAATGCACTTGATAAAGTAAGCTGCATGTAAATATGTTAGATTATACATTTTCGGCCACATACAAGTCACAGTTAATATTATAAACCGTGTTCACTCTAGAAATAAAAAAGGGCAGGGCGCTATTGGCTGTAAAAGGGCACTAGGTTATTAAAGAGGCAATTCTTGTTTTTAAAAGGGCACTTTTAAAAAAAAAAGTTTGAAATGGGAGTGCCACATATTGGTGAAGATTCAGGGATTATTTTGAAGGTACCCGTACAAAATTGATGTCTCTTTATGAAGTTACTACTTAAATCCAAAATTTGACACTTAAGAATTAATGTTTTTG
The DNA here is from genome assembly GCA_963932185.1 of Troglohyphantes excavatus. Lineage (NCBI taxonomy): Eukaryota > Metazoa > Arthropoda > Arachnida > Araneae > Linyphiidae > Troglohyphantes > Troglohyphantes excavatus. The sequence goes on from OZ010678.1 coordinate 32,978,990, forward strand.
CTAAAACCCAAATCGGTAAGTAGCCCTAATCAGACCCCTTACAAAACTGATGAAAAGGCTACTTAAATCAAGAATTTTGTAATAAAAGGCTAATATTGTAACCAAACCTTCTTCACGTTTAAAAAAACATAGCATTTCATATGTGGCTACAGGCAACCAATAGGATTCGTGGAATGCCCCGTATTCGAAATAACCGCGATTATACAACATGCATAGTTAAAAGGAGTTTGTTTTTCTACTGTCATAATTCACTTAATTCCAATTTAAACACTAATTTTTTTTAATCAATGCCTTTTTCAAAGACGACTAGGGAAGCAAGGTTAGCTTGTGCTTGACTGAAAAGGGCAAGAGGGGCGGAATTTTTTCAAAAGAGGGCAGCATTTTTTGGGCATGAGGGCGCTATCGAGATGAAAAAAGAGCGGGCAGGGCGGACCGCCCTTCAAAAAACGCCTAGAGTGAACACTGTTATAAAAGCTCATTAGCATATTTACCCATATGCATAAATTAATTCTAAGTGTAAAACCGTGGCGTAGGAACTTCTTTTTTTCAGGGGGGGCTGAATTTTTTTTTTAATATATTGTTATACAATATAAAATAGTACGGAGTTGCGAGCTATTAAACAATTAAAAAACAATCAATGTTTTAAATTTTTACAAACAAGTGTTCGTATTGTACGCTAAAATATGAATTTTTTCAGATTTGAGGAATTCGTCTCTATTTAACTTTCTTTAACAAAATCTTAATTTTCTAAAAGAAGAAATTTCAACTATATAAGCAGTTTAGAAAAAAGTGCATGAATCTGATGGTTTATTATTTGAAAGGGAATAAATTACGAGATATACGATTATAATTTATGAAATGTCCACAAATAATATTTTTTTTATTTAAAAGCGTATTTTTTACATTATTCTTAAAATTACTCTTTAAAGCTTTAGCGTTGTAGCTTTCAAAGCAAATTCGCCCACTTTAAAGCACGTTTAGAATAAATAAGGGACGCTTCCTTTCGAATGCCTCTTTGTAGGAATTCTCTATTTCTACAATTTGTTTTTTAAGTATTTAAAAAAAAAATAGTATAATATTAGGGGGGGCTGAGCCCCTTCAAAATAATTCCTGGGGGGGCTCGAGCACCCCCAGCCCCCCTACTTCCTACGCCTATGACTGTATAACACATTAAGAAAGCAGATCGAAAATATCACTCACCGAGTCAGGCCGCGTCTGTCGGACAGTGCTTCCAAGTGGCTGAGTGACAGTGCTTCTAGGTGGCTGAGGGACAGTGCTTCGGAGTGGCTGAGGGACAATGCTTCTAAATGGCTGAGGGACAGTGCTTCTAGGTGGCTGAGGGACAGTGCTTCTGAGTGGCTGAGGGACAGTGCTTCTGAGTGGCTGAGGGACAGTGCTTCTAGGTGGCTGAGGGACAGTGCTTCTGAGTGGCTGAGGGACAGTGCTTCTGAGTGGCTGAGGGACAGTGCTTCTAGGTGGCTGAGGGACAGTGCTTCTAGGTGGCTGAGGGACAATGCTTCTAAGTGGCTGGAAGAGATGAGCAGTTATAGCACTTACAAGGCTGGTCGGCATTCCATTTATTGGGGTAGCAATGAGAAAGGTTGGCCTTGGAGTTTCCATCTAAAATAACAGACTCAAATCAGAAAAAAAAAAGTTTTCAAAGTAACAAAAGTAAAATGTGACAAGAAACTTTTCTTGCTTTTTAACTCCCAAAAAAGAATAAGAGAGTGTCCCCTCTCAAAATTTATTTTTAAAATATCAGTTTTACTCTAATTATGTTATACCTAGTAATTTGGGAATTTTGTTTTATAGCTACAAAACACAAATTACATATAATTGCCCCCCACCAGTAAGTGAATGAAAATATATTATTAATTAACAAATTATATTATTAATTAACAAATTATAGTATTAATTAACAAATTATAGTATTAATTAACAGATTATATGTAATATAAATTAACTAATATTATTAATTACAAATAATATTATTAATTAACAAATTATATTATAAATTAACAATTATATTATAAATTAACAAATTATATTATAAATTAACAAATTATATTATTATTAACAAATTATATTATTAACTAATTATATTATTAATTAACAAATTATATTATTAATTAACAAATTATAGTATTAATTAACAAATTATATTATTAATTAACAAATTATATTATTAATTAACAAATTATAGTATTAATTAACAAATTATATTATTAATTAACAAATTATATTATTAATTAACAAATTATAGTATTAATTAACAAACTACACTACTGCTAGGAAATTATTTTTTCCTTAATAATTTATCATCCAACTTTTAAACTAATAATAACAAGTTCAAACTTTTTTGTTATGAAAAAACAAATATTTGAAATTGTCTTTTCTAGTAATCTAAATTTTATACCTAATTTTTTTTATAGAATTTTCGGACCACTCATTTAGAAAACTAAAAGTATCAATGGAGTGTCATAGAGGATCAACGGAGCAAACTGTAAAGCGTCTAATTTCCATTTTGAACCATCAGGCTTTATTAAGTCTAAAAATATTTACTGTATTATCAAAAAAATATTCAGATATTGACAGATATTAACAAAAATCACAATAACAAAATAATTTTTCAAAAATTATTTCTTTGCCAATTTTCTGTGAGATTGATTCTTGAATTTTGCACTGTTATTTACAAATTAACCTGAAATATTTAAATGTGTCAATAGATTGCGCTGTACGCTTCTTATTCACTTATGTGGTTGCCATGGAAACCACTGGGAGCGAAGGTGTTAATGTTTTCTTTTCTGATACGAAAATCTCTTTAAAAAAACACAGAAAAAAACTTTGCATTTCATATGTGGGCACAGGCAGCCAATAGGATTCGTAGAATGCCCCGTGCTCGAAATATCGGAATCATCGCGATTGCACAACACGCATAGTTAAAAAGGAGTTTGTTTTTCTACTGTCATAATTCACTTAATCCCAATTTACACACAAAAAAAATTATCGATGTTATTTTTAAAGAGAGTTAGGGAAGCAAGGATGCTTGTGCTTGACTGAAAAGGGCAAGAGGGGCGGAATTTTTTTCAAAAGAGGGCGGCATTTTTGAAAAAAGGGCACGAGGGCGCTATCAAGATGAAAAAAGGGCGGGCAGGGCGGACAAAAATTCGTAGAATTGCTCTTCGAAAAAAGCCTAGAGTGAATGGAATGGAATGATCAGGTGTGTAACTGGGCCAGTACAGCGTACCGGCCATGATCGGAAAACTTGCATACCAGGAAGAATGTTTTTAGCACTATAACCCTGGGCATAACTTTATAAAATGGTTCTAATACATGTGGTTCAAGATGATAAATATGAGTATTCAGGGAGGCAACAACATTTTGGAAAAAAAGTTCCCTGACATTTCCGTGATGGTGTCACAAAAAATTCCCTGATTTTACAATTACATTATAAAAGAAAAATTATACGCAATAGTTATTGACAGTTAAAAGAATAATTTATAGATACAATTGCGATAGGCATAATAGTAATTAAACATGTTCTCTGGAAGCAGATAATGCAAAAAAAAAGCAAGGTTTTTCAAATTATTTCGTTTTTGTAGATAATTTTAAACGTTTTATATGCTTCATACCGTATATACTCGCGTATAAGCCGAGAAATTTAAATCAAAATTTTCAACAAAAAGTAGGGAGGTCGGCTTATACGAGGGTCATTAAAATTTCTAATATAATTTGCCTAAAATGGGAAAAGGAGAGAAGTTGAAATTAGCGGATTCTTCTGAAACGCGCCAACACATTTCCGAGATCGAGAATGTGTGTCATGTGCTGACTGAAGACCGTTCTGCGCATCGCGGCGTAATCGTAACGTAAAATTTAACTACTCACATAAATAATCAGTTTAACTTAATAAAAAGTATATATTTTGATAAATATTTAATTGGTTTGTAGAATTTATGAAGCTAGTAAACGCTACTTTAATAGAATTTCGGATGGAAGACTAAGAAGTTAGTTGACATCGTGCGTTAGTGAATGACACCACTTTAAAGTCAATGTCTTTCTTATCTCGATTGCAATAATTAAATAAAAATTATTTCCCCAATGCAGATTTTATTCCTTGATAATATTATGTACAGATATTAATAGTTGTTTCATTAGTATTTTGGATGGAATTGGCTTTAAAGCGGTAAAATCGGGGTTGCTAATCGGCGAATTCAAGTTCTACTTTCAAGTAATTTATCTCGTAATTAAAAACTAAATATTTTAATAAGAAGTATATATTCTTCCATAAAGTAGTAGTATTTCCTTCCGAGATGAATAAAAAAAATGCTCATCCTTATTTAATAGCGACAGTAGTCAACGATGTTGACAGAAAATAGTTGATGTTTTCTAAGTTTTTAAATCTTTACAAAACTATGTTAAGGATTAGAAATTGCACATTTTGGTATTTAAGTTTGTGGTTTAAAATATTTTACTTCATAATAAGAGATATTTAGTCCGATGGAAGTTTGAAAGTCACGAGAACATCGCGAGTGGTACATACTTTTAAGCCCGATGAATCATCACGAACTTCGAGGAAGGCAGTTTCTCCAGCCACTTTCTTTAAACTTTTAATTTCTAGGCTTAAATATTTATTTTTCTAATTAAAATTTCACTCTTTTGTCGAGGATTTGCCGATTTTAATCGGAATTTTTCATGTACGAAAATACAACTCGGCTTATACGCGAGTTTCCGATTTTGGACAAAAAATCGGCCTAAAATTAGCTGGTCGGCTTATACGCGAGTATATACGGTATTTCCTATTCCAATCTTTAATAAATCACATATTCATTAGCCCCTTACATGTTGCTTACAATTCAAGGTCCAATGCACTTTGCTTTTGCTGCTCCCTCCAGCAGTGGTTCACGTTTTTACAAAAATAAAACTGAAAATATGAAAAGGATCATATCCATACTTTTATTAAATATTCTTTTTCATAACTAAATGGAATTATTGACAACTAAATTACCCAGAATAGAGAGCATAGACGATAATTGCCGTTTCACTGATCCAAATTTGAAAATTTCCCTGGTTTTTCCAGAAAAAAAATTTCTATGATTTCCCGGTTATGTTACCACCCTGGTATTGCACTTACTTGTGTGGTATTCTGATGAACGTTCTGCAGTGAAACAGGCCCCGGAGGTGGACGAATACCTATGAGAGCCAACTCACGATTGATTAAGGCTAGACGAAGAATAGCTAAGCCGTTCTGAAATACAAGTAACCCTTATGAAGAAATTTAACAATGAAATCCACCTGTTACAATACAAAAAATTGAAACGGCTGGCGATTCTTTAAAACTTATTTCCTACTGAATAAACCCATGAATTTAAAAAGAGATAATTTTTGTCTATGCTTGAAATTGTAACAGTGGTTCCGGAACTTTTTCTAAGAGGTACGGTAGGAAATCTAAAGGTTTTGCATTTGAGCATATATGGAGATTTTTACTTGCAGGGTGACAACAAAATCTTAGAAAAAAAGTTTCCTGATTTCTATGACGGTGAAAAAAATTTCCCTGATTTTACAGTTACATTAACAAACGTTGCGATGCATGCTTTGTGTAGAAACAATGTATCCACACTACGATAATACAATAAATACATTGCATTGTAAATGAAAAATTATGAACAATACTTATATAGTTTTTAATATACAGGGTGCAGCAAGTTAACTTCCTTTTTTGAAGTGAGTGCCCTGAAGCTTACAGGAGTCCCAGGCAGGTGGGTGTGGTCTCGTTCGAGAGAGGGGATCATAAAATTTTGCGATTTTGTGGTTCAGTCGCCATCATGCATCGGAGTAACGAAAAGCGTGCATTTGCCGTAGAGGCCTATTTTTCCAACGGAAGTTCGGTGGTTTCAACCCAGTGCGCTTTCCGAAATCGCTTCAACTTCTTCGCCTTTGGGACCTGCCCCGCACCGGAAATCTTTTCTTTGGTGGGTGACAACGTTCAGGGAAACTGGTTATGTGCAGAAAAAAAAAGTGGAGACGCAGGTCCCGTCAGATCACCCATGGTTTTTCGAGGAAAATGAACAGACTGTCACAGTCTCTTCAGACCGTTATATAAACATACTCGAAGAATTTTTTTTGCCACGACTTGATGAATTAGACTTAGGAGAAGTATGGTTTCAGCAGGACGGAGCAACAGCCCATACTTCAAGGGCATCGATGGCTGTGTTGCGAAATCACTTCCCAAGGCGCCTCATCTCAGTGAAAGGCGATTTGAAGTGGCCGGCGCGTTCTCCCGATTTGGCACCATGTGATTTCTTTTTGTGGGGGTATTTAAAATCCCGTGTCTATACTAATCGCCCACAAACTCTGGCAGATCTGAAAACAAACATTCAGGGAGAAACGGCCCACATACTCATCAATATGCTGGAGAGAGTGATGAGAAAAAGCAGAATTCGGTTCACCCAGTGTATCGATAATAACGGGCGTCACTTACCCGATACGATTTATAAAACTATGTAAACCAAAACTTTAAATGTGTAACTTTTGTATAAAAAAAAAAAATATCTTTACTACTTTTTGTTTTATTGCAATACGCAATAAGGAAGTTATCTTGCTGCACCCTGTAAAATTATACAAGTGAGACAGGCATAATAGTAATTGAACATGTTCTCTGAAAGCAAAGAATGCAGTGAAATATTTATAGAATTATCTCTTCGGTATGTATAGCTCGAAGAGCATTCGTTTCTTTATCTGATGATGGTAATTTTAAGCAAGTATTTTCAAATTGTTTCTTTTGTAGATAATTTTAATGTATTCTATGTTTCCTATTCCAATCTTCAATAAATTGCATATTCATTGGCTGTGCACGTGTTTACGACCCAAAGTGCCATGCTTTTCCTTTCTCAGAACCAAAGGGAAATATTGAAAACTAAATTGCGAAGAATAAGTGATAATAATTGCTGTTTTAGTGATTCAAATTCGAAAATTTCCCTGATTTTTTGGGCATTTTTGAAATTTTCCTGACAATTCCCAGATATTTCCAGAACAAAAAAAATCCGCGATAATTCCCCGATTTCCCGGTTAAGGTGACACGTCGACTGCGTTAGTTAAATTAATGTCGCAATAGAATGGGTTATGTGCAATGATTTGGCCACATTGCCTCATCATTCAGAACCAGGGACAGATGCAGGGCTCGAAATATGATTTTATTGCTGGCAGCAAACACTGCTGTGACATTTTATAAGCTCTCGTCAAAAACTTTTGAGCTTACGGCAAAACTAAAAATAAAACCCATTTTGCTATCTGTAAATTTCAGTTCCTTTTCCATGAATTTTAAAGCATTTGAACAAATAAATAACAGGGTGGCAACAAAATTATGGGAAAAAAAGTTCCCTGATTTATGTGATGGTGTCACAAACATTTCCCTGATTTTACAATTACATTAAGAAATGTTGCCGTACATGCTTTGTATAGAAACAGAGTATTCATACTAAAATAAATGTATTACATTATAAATGAAAAATTATAAGCAATACTTATATAGCTAACATAACAATTTATGGATAGAACACAAAATTATATAAGTGCAACAGGCAAGCAATTAAACTTGTTTTCAGAATGCAAAAAAAGAATTTGTTCCAAATTATTTCTTTTGTAGATAATTTTAATGATTTATATGTTTCCTATTCTAATCTTCAATAAATCTCATATTCGTTAGCTGTTGAAATGTTGTTTACAATCCAAAGTGCTCTGCTTCTTTCTTCCCCGCACCTTTTTTAAAATTCTTTTTCAGAACTAAAAGGAAATTTCTACAAATAAACTACACAAAATAGACGATAATTGCCGTTTTAATTATCCAAATTTCCTTGAATTTTTGGGACATTTTCCCTGATATTTCCAAAATTAAAAAAATCCATGATTATTCTCTGAATTTCCGGTTATGTTGTCACTCTGTAATATATATATTATTATAGTTTAGTAAAATGTAAGTGCATACGTTGAGAAAAGGGATGAGATATGGCTGAGGATTACACTGGAGTTTTTCTTCAATTTGAGCTACAAACTCCTCTGATCCAATGGCACCATCCTATAAATTTTAAAATCAATATAAGTGAAAATACTAAACATTTAAATTGAAATTTGTTAAACTAATGCATAACTTAACTTTTAGAATGGCCACATTATTAAAAATTAACAAACTGTATTATTAGTACAGAAATATTGATAAGAAAAGCGGTTATTGGAAATGTTAAAATGACCTACAGGGTTTTCACTCAAAACATTCAATAAATTTCCTTGAATTTTATTACCGTCCAAAAAAAACAAATCAACATAAAAACTAGGGATGAACTGGATAGTGGTTTTGCCGGATACCGGATATCCGGCGCACATTACAAACCAGATATTGGATATCCGAATTGGATTTTGCCGGATATCCGGCAGTTTCTTTTTTAGGAAAATATCTTCTCATACACACTAGAAAAAACGGAAATCGGTCAAAAATTGCAAAATATTTTTTTATTCTATAATATTCCCCATTTCCTTACATTTAAGGCGACCTGTTACTGTTCGGCTTTTTTCCATTTGCGTTAAACTTGAATATGGTGGCAGGGCGGGTTCACGGAAAACACCCGGAGCTCGTGATTCGTCTACAGCGTTGATTGACAATGTCAATCTCACAGAAGTAAGGGGGACGAACATTACCCATTGGGGTTTTCATTTACTAATGAACCTACCCCCCCCCCCTTCCCAAAAAAAAAAAAAAAAAAAAAAAAAAAAAAGAGGGTAGTGCAAATACAATGACCAGCAGGTGTCTTATCAATGGTTTTGGGCTCGGCTAGAAAGAAGTTGCACATCCATGCTCATTTCTCTCCGGACAAAGAGGGTTGACAGTAATCTATGGTGCCCCCCACCCCCTTCTCTCTCCTCCCTTAGCTCAAAGGAACAAGTTGCTTGGGGGGAGGAGGGAGATCGTTCCCCGAAATAGTGCTAGAGGGCCACTTTCAGGGGCTTTGAAACCAGTTAGCGTTCTCGTTGATGTTTTTTAGCTTTTCTGCAAATAACTCAATATAGCAGTTGAACACTGAAATCTGTTCCGTTCGTCTTCGATTCTGATTTAGAAGACTAGCAGTAATAAGCTGCATCAACGGTATGGCGAGTCTGATTCAGGGTATTTCAGGTTCAGTCATATATGGTTTTAGTTTATCATATCAGTTTCGGAACTACTATTTTAGTCTTGTCAAGTTTCATAAAGATCAGTTAGACAGATATATTAAAACCAAACAAATATATAAAAACCTTGAAAGTGTAAACGAATGCTTAACTAAAATAAAATAGCAAACTGTTTTAAGTCAGTACAAATCTCTATTTCATCTATGGTTACATATAAAAAGTGAAAGAACCATCCAATATAAAAAATAATAGGTTTTTTTTTTTACTTTAAATGGATATCCAATTGATATACCTAACAATAAATAATATAGCAATCTTCACTCAACCTAAAATAATTTAAAACTTATTTTTTCCAGTAGTTGCGCTGTCATTATCCTTTTATTTATTATATTTCTATTCAATAAATATATGGATTATAAAAGCACTCATAATTTCAACTTCTTTAAGTATTTTAAATCACATGACAACATATATGCACAATTTTGTTGCTTTGTGGTTCAATGTCAAAATAATATACCTAAACGGTTCAAGAAGTACCAAAAAATTTATAGCATGTAATTTTGTAAAAAACAATCTAAATGTTGTATAACAATTCATGTGGCTATTAATCAACAAATTGCCAAATCAATGAGTAGAAGATCAATTAATTATTAAATCTACGATTAATTTATTTAACCTATGTGCTTTACACGTGTATTTATTTTATATTTATGCGTGAATTAATTTTATTATGCTGAAATATATAAACCTTGAAAATTCCCCAAATTAATATATATATATATATATACAGTTTATATTGTAGTTTAATATATACGAATTCTGAAAAATAAGCATATAAATTACTTTTTGAAATTGTAATTTGAAACTATTTTAAACCCAAGCTTCAAACCTTTGATTTTATTTTATATGTAAAGTATAATTTTACTAAAAATAATGATATTGTCTTGTATGGTCTATGAATTACAGGAAGTGGAAATGCCCATTTGTGACACTGACAATTTGTCCTCCTCTTGCCCTCAGAAAAGGACGGACCCCTCCCATTGTATTGACTTTTGACAATGCTTCGAGCTAAAAAAGGGTATTCCCAGACATCGCCCAGCGGTTTCTTGCTTCTTCTACTGCAGGCCTCTTTATCTAAATACTCGAATGGACGATAAACAACGAAATGAAAGCAAAATACTTTGTGGATTGTTTTCTGAATATCTACACACGAAAATATTTCGATTTTATTCTTTTATACACTGTTAAAAATGATAACGACCTTGCACCAAAATTTGGTACCCATTTAGCAGCAACCAATATTTGGTGCTTATTTTCACCATTTTACAATGCTACCACGAATACCATTTAGTGGTGAAACGTTGCACCAAAACTCATAACGTTGCATAAAACTCAAAATTCGAGTTTTTTTAGTATTTTATTAGTAGTACTTTTATAGTGAAGCTGGCAAAACATCCGAGCGCAAGATCACAACTTTTTTTTGTCAAGTCACCGATCGGACTCGAACTAGGAATCCTCTGATTCATAGCTGAACGTCTTTATCGACAGAGTCACGGAGGCCCATGTTCGTCGTTGTCTTTCTTAGAGGGGATTCCTCGGCCTGGTGATGTAGTGACAGCGAAAAATACGATCGCAGTTAAGGTTGAACCAATTATCGGTGAAACCTCCGCTTTTTCCGATAAAGCATTTTTGGTTCAACCCAGATTCCACCATAATATGGTGTAATGTGCTGCAGACCTCTGTTTTGCACTAAGATAGGGTACATCGTTGAACTGAAATTTTTAACAGTGTATAAAAGAACATTCTTTGCTAGAAAGATTCTTATTCCAACAGTACTACTAGTCAATTTCGTAATATAAATCAAATTAAATGCATTTATTTTCAAACACTTATCACTAAAAAATTTCAAATATGGATTAATACCCGTTGTGAATTAATTTTTGACGTAAAATGTCTTTAAAATCAGTTACTTGGAGTATCATGACAAAACCACCACTTTACGTTTTTAGGATGATCGTTTTCGCAAATATCAATATTTAAATAAATTTGTTGTCGTGTGATAAAAAATTAGGGGCTCATGTGCGTGTAAAATTTGATTAAAGCAAAGCATATACAGGGCGTGGATGGAGCACGCTGAATCAGACAGAACAGTTTGTCATCTTTTTGCGGCAGAGGTTTCTATTGACGACCATTTCCTGTTTCTCTATGATGTTCTAAAATGACATATCAAAAACAATCCTTCTGGACGTGCTTCGATAGAGCCACATATGATTTTATACGATAAATAATTTGATATTTATAATGTAAGTGGTTATTAGATATTAGACCCCCTAGTTAAATATTATAGACTGAGTGGCCAAAATAATATGACCACGCCCACATCCCATACGCTTCCATAATATCCTATACGCTGAAGTTAGTACATTTCCGCAGTTGATATGTAATTTTTAACTTGATGGTCCGTAGTCATCTAAAGCTTGGATTTCAAATAAGTTGCAATCGGTTATACCTAATTCTTTTGAAATTGTTAAATTATAAATCTTAAATATGTATTATTTGTTGGTAGGGAAGTCAATCGACTGCTTAAAAATAACCACATCAAGACTGAAAACATAAAAATTATGCAATTAATCAATATAAAAAGACAATATATGCAGTTAAAACAAAGAATATGGCAAAAAAGGTGCGTGTGTGTGTAGTGATTCTAATATTAGATAAGGCGGGTCGGTTCCTGCAGTTAGTGCTATAGCAGGCCAACCCGAGACAAGAGCAGAATAAATTCTAGCCCAAGCCTTTTCTGTATGTGTAGAGAGCCATATGAAAATGCAAATAAAAGAAAAATATTACACGTAATAAGATGACACGTATTCAACATCAAGTAAATAATATACGGTTCATCTTCTATGTGGAAGTAAGCAGGTGGGGTACACGATGAGGGAAAGAAAAGTTTTAAAAGATGACTGTTATGCAGTGCATGAAATAAATATTTCATTTTTTTCGTTTCGAAGCTTCTCTTTTCTTTTCCATTGCCTCCAGAATTGACGGTGGGTCCCTGATTTCCATTGATCTAATGTATCGTGGATCTACCAACTCTGGAAGCATGCAATCGAAAAAGAAGTCTTTCAATTTCTTTTCCATTTCGCTACACCAGAAAGAATCGTCCTTCCACACTTTTTCGTACTTCAGACCTTTTCTAGTCCAAAGGACAAATAAACAATAGTTACGGTTTGTAATATGCAACTGTCCCTGTATTTGGAAAAAATATTTATGCCGTTTATTTACGACTTGGATTTTTTTTTCCTTATCCAGGTTCCAAAACGTAAATTTGCGTTGAAAAATTGATTCATCTGGAGTTAGGTGCTCGCAAGATTGTGGACATTTGATTTCTACAATCCCATCTTCTTCTACTAAACCGTCTGGTGTTGCTCCCAGGTACGGAGAACCAACGTCAACGAAAAGTCCGCATTCTGTGACTTTTATGCCGATGAGGGATTCTAAATCCCTCAGTGCTGTTTTTTCATGTTCTCGGCCGTACCTGAGAGCGCTGTTGTCGAAGTGGGTGTATAATATGGACTTCACAAGGTTCTTGCAGCTTGTGTACGGCAATCTGCTGCAGACGGTCCCGAAGTTGGATGCAGTGAGGCGTTTCCTCCTCTCGTGCAGCCAGAGCGCGGAATCGCGCTGCATCCGCGTCTCCAGCTCCAGCGCGTCCCTCTTCTCGCAAGAAAGGTTCAGGGAGGTTGTGAACAGTTGCTTTTTTTTATCGAAAGCAGCATTCGACATATCTGGCTTTTCCGACTGTGGGCCGTAGCTTTTTAAGTCGGTTTTTGCAGGAAACAACACTTTTCTTGGCATGAAAGATTTATTTTTCTTGCGTTCTGCAGCCGCTGTTCTGGTTATGGATCTTTTGCTTTCGTACTTTTTTACATACAACCCAGGACTTGATTGATTTAAAATTCTCAAAATTTTGCATTGGGGCGTCCTGGTGTTGTGAGAAACAGCAGCGGCATTGCAACGAGCGTTATATGATCTTTTCAGGCAAAAATTTATCCTTTTCCCACCTAAAAATTTTGCAATGATTGAATTAAACTCTTCTACAACGTTATTAGTAACGTCTTTTATAAGACTTTTTGTATGGTCCGCTAAAACACTTACAGCAGCCATAACGTTATAAAAAAGTTCTGTGCCTGCCATTTCTTCGATGAAGTTTTTCTCAACTTTTGTTTTGTCACAAAAGTAAGAAGCACAGCTTCTATGGTCTCCAAATATGTGGTAGGGAGCATTCAAAATATCCCCTCGTAAGTTTTTAATTTTTGTATCGGAAAGAACACATTCTTCTTTTCTGTATTTAACTGCTTTTACTATGCTGTTTCGAATACGGAGAATATTTGCTCCGATTACTTTCCTTAAATTTATATTTTTTAATTTGCTATTACCCGCTATTTCTTTTAACTTGTTACACATGTTTCTTAGCAAATGATTTTTACATTCAATTTTTTCTACACTCAAGTTATCGTACGGATTTCTGTCCAATATTTTTTTTATATACATTGCTGTCTCCATCAGCAATTATTTGATGGTATTTAACACCATAAGAATTTACACTGGAACAGAAACCTTCAGCAATAATATCGGATTCCATTGCAGGTGAAGATGCATCCCAATTTTTGAAACATTTGTGCTCAGGAGGTGCAGTATTCTTTGCCAATGCCTTTGCACACGTCGCGCAATACTTGTTTCGGACACCAAGATATAGCAATTTTTTTGTCTCGTATCCAATAATAGCTGCCTAAAAATGAAAAGAAAAAAATACTTAAAAGATTTTATATTATAATACAATGGTATTTATTAAAATTAGGTGCATATATATTATATAATATATATATATATATATAATATATATATTATATAATATATATATATATAATATATATATTATATAATATATATATTATATAATATATATATTATATAATATATATATTATATAATATATATATTATATAATATATATATTATATAATATATATATTATATAATATATATATTATATAATATATATATATATATATATATATAATATATATATTATATAATATATATATATATATATATATATATATATATATATATATATATATATATATATATATATATATAATATATATATTATATAATATATATATATATATATATATATAATATATATATTATATAATATATATATAATATATATATTATATAATATATATATATATATTATATAATATATATATTATATAATATATATATTATATAATATATATATTATATAATATATATATATATTATATAATATATATATTATATAATATATATATATATATATATATATATATATATATATATATATATATATATAGAACATAATTAAAAGAACTATATATATAAAGGTATTCTCTTAAAACATACTTTCATTGATGTTTATTGTTAAATTCTTTATTAATTTTATTGAAATTTTTATATTACTAGCAAACAAATATTTGTTTTTATTATATTAAATAATGGAATATTAATAATGTAGTTAATTTAAAATACATATTTAAAAGGAACTACAAACGTGCAGACGTGTGATCTGTAAAATGCTTAGTATTTAGCAATTGTTACAGTTCTAAAAAAATAAGCTCACCAAACATATTGTACTCACCATTCCAGATAGCGAAGTGTAGTTGGTCCGGTATGATCTCTTGGCCCAACTTCCGTCTGCTACAACTGCAAAGTATGGTACGCCGTCCCTGTCGACATCACCCCTTTCAATAGCGAGCCTTTTTTCTTCGGCAGCAGCTTCTTCCATTGACTTCAATGCAGCTATTTCCCATGCATCGCAGACTTTATCGTGCTCCTTGTTGTAAGTCGTTTGAGACATGGCTGGAATGTCCATAATCGATAAAATTTCTGCCATGTTAGAATAACCTCCACCAATGCTCATAATGGCAACAACTGCTTCCGTATTCACGTTCTTCTCTGTACCGGGCTGTCCAGTCCACAGAACCTTAGTCAGATTACACATTTTACATTTGAATTTCAGACCACTTCTTAGTCCTTGCACTTCTTCTGAAATTATATCCATATCTGCAAATGTGCAATCGAAAGCACCATGGCAATTCATTTGTTTCAATTCTTCAATAAAAAAGGAAATATCTACTATGCGTTTTCCTGCAATTTTAAAGGAGCTCGTAGGTGTATCCACAATTTCATCTGGAAGAGGTGTTTCTTTTCCATTTTCACGCTGCCTAAAAATAAAAGTAAAAAATTCTTTAAAATTATACTCGTTTTAATAAAGCAGAATATAAAATATAGTGTATTTTGTGGTTGTTTAAAACGATATATTTGTAATAATATTGATACATCATTGTAAAATTATATATTTGGAACATTTATCTCAAAATTTAAAGTTTTTAAAACCTTGTAAATTTTAACAAAATGTCTTTGATTTAAAATTAATCGATCTTGTTAAATTGATGCATTTATATTGATAAATATTTGATCACATATCAAGATTAATGATATGCTGTTTTGTAAAAAAAGTAATTGAATTCAATTTCAAGGGTTATCAAACATGAGCTGCCAAACCAAAAAAAAATTAGCTATGAATATAAATCAGTTTTAAATTGAATTTTTTTTCCCTTTTCGTATATAACTTAATCTATATTAAGGTAAATATTATAATTTATGGTAAAGATTTTACATGTTAGGTTAAAATTTTCAGTTATAGACAAATCCTAATGAAAGATTACTTACTTCTTAGTCCACGCTCGAAGATATTGTCCTCTATTCTTTTTCCTTGGAGCAGTGAGTTTCAAACGTCCAGAACCAGATTTATTATACCGACTACTCCTCATATCCATTTAAAACAGATGCTGTTCTTCAAAGCTATTTTTAAGAACAAATTCTAAAATCTATGACAGGGAGAACAGATTTCAGTATTCAACTGCTTCAGCTATCAAGACAAGCGACTCGACTGAAAGCAACTTCAACAAGATCACCAACTCTGGTCTCAGTGAATGCCTTTGAAAGTTGCACCTCTTCTTTTCCCGCCGAAATACCAAAAAATATACATATAATTATTCTCATGTCCTAAGACTGACAATGTTCCTCCTCTGGCGTTTTCAAAAAAGGACGGCCCGCTATGGTAGTGACTCTTGACAATGCTTTGAGCTAACAAAGGGTAGTCTCGAACATTGTCAAGCGGCTTTCTTATATCGTTGCTACAGGTCTCGCCTGTCTCGCCTCGGCGTCTCGCTGTCTAAATGTTTGAAGTGGAGGAAAATCGAAAAGAAAGCATAATTTATTACGAGTTGTTTTGCTGAATACCTGGCAAAACCAATTAAATATTAATACAGTAAATTAAGTTATTATTTATAAGATTCGAATTACCATCGATCATTTAAATAGCCATGAGATGCATTTAAGTATATATTTAAACTAAATGTTGACATTTTGCTTTATATGTAAAGCACAATTTTACTAAAAATAACGATAAAGTAGTTTACAAGAATTGAAATTAGCTTTATCACATTAAAGTGATTTTTAAAAAATACACATTTTATAACATTTGAGATTGATATACTTTATTGGAAGACAATAAATAACTCTTTTCTCTCTTTAAATTATATAATTACTAGCAAAATTGCCCGTTCTTCGCACGAGGATAAATAAAATAACGACAAATGAAAAAAATATATGCATTTCCTCTCCTCCAGGGATTATCGCATATACCAGTTTAGAATTTCTCCTAAAAAATAGTTTCTTTCATAAATTAAAATTTAAAATATCTTTATTTTTAATAAATTAGAAGTAAAAATATCTCTTTACTATTTGGTTGCTAATACACCGATAAAAATCCAATAATTTCTAGATTATCTGTCATAAGGAATGGAGTTTTAAAAATTAAATATTCCTGCACAAAAATATTTTTAGGAATTAATAGGAATTTCCTTTCGGTATGAGTATACATAGTTGCATTAAATACCATAATAAAAAACGACGTTTTTAAAATACTTAACTCCAAGTGAAATCCGCTGATGGGTATAAATAATATACTATTGTGTAGAAGAAAGTCAGACGTTTCGTACATTTCGATTCCTTAACCCATCCCCCTTTTACGTTTGTACCAGGTGAAAATAAGTGTACCGCTATCATTCATTCAACGTGGAATCGGCCTAAATGGATAAATTACATACTATCGTGTAAGGGAGGAAGGCCGTTTCAACCATTGTAGGGCATTTATCCTATCCCCCTCACAACCTTGTACCGAGTAGGGGCCCAATACAGCGCGGTCTGTACATAATTTTGGAAATGGCTATAATTATATTTTAGTTTTCAGTGCTTACTTAAAACGATGACATTTGAATTACTGTTGTCATCATTATTGAAATATAATGTGCATTATAACAGGTATTTTATAGGAATAAGTATTTACATAAAGCTATGATTTTTTTATCTAAGGGAAAAAATATTAAATTAAATAATAAACAAAGCGCTATGATCTTAATTTTTATATTACTTTTTTTTAAAAATCATCAAGAAGAGTTTAATTAAATTGCAGTTTTAAAGTAATAACTTCAAGCATGAATTTTCATGAAACTTTTGAATCAATTTCGATATTGAAATGTTCTGAAGCCGTATGGAAGAAGGAAAAAGTCAGCAGAAACAGATAACATAATTGTTTAAAGCTGATCAAATTAAAAAAATTGATAAAGAACTTTAATGATTTAACTTTCAAAACATTCCGAATTTCCCTTTTCCCAGTATTGCAATTTTGATTTGACTATTTACAATTTCCCGTTCCAATGTATCGTTTAGGCTACATCTTTGCAATAATTTCGACCAACAACTTGTGTATCTAATTAATAGTTTGCATTTTTTATCTCAATAATGCAGAACATAGAAATGTAAATTGCAGCCAGAATAAACCTAAATGTTTTTTGCAAATAAACTGCCTCAAATTCTTTATCAAAGCGAGAATAAAACTAACAGCCCGGCATAAATACTCAACCAAAAATAGTTTTGAAATACTACACAACTTTCTTTTACTACGCTAAATGCCCTTGTTTTAAAGAATTACCATGGATAATATTATAACAGAAGAATAACCATCCTTTTTAATTTTAAGTTTTTTTTTTTTATTTACGGATAAATGTATTAAAAACTCGGTATTTATTCATTTTGTTAAACAATTTTTCCCTAAAATTTTGATTTTGTGATATTGTTATTATTGAATTCGCATCGAAAAATATCTGTCATACAAATATTTAGTAAGTTTCCACAGCAAATTACAGCCAAGACGCTCTTCATCCAAAGAATACACTGTTATAACTTGGCGATATTTTAGCAAACGGTGCAGCATACTATAATATCACCATGTACTTTCAATAATTTTACAGTTAATTATTAATGATCGCCATTCAATGTTTTAAAAGGAAATATTCATTGGCACATTAAAAAAAATTCTAAATTTTCAGTTGGTATCTGTGAAATTTTATTCTTTAATAACATTAAAAAGTTTAATAGAGTTTAAAATTCACTCTGAAATCAAGCTTCATACATTTAAAAAAAATACTTCAACAAAATGTTTTTCAAATAAATAAAATGGACGTTCATACACAAATTACTCGCATTTTGGATGAATTGTTCTAAAACATCGATCTAAGATAATTCAATATAGTTACAATTAACCTGTATACATATAAAACAAAAGAGATAAAACAATTATAACATTTTAATACAATTTTAAACCATTTCCCTAAGATAAAATTCTGGTTGTTTTAATTTTTGAATGGTTCCGTATTGTAGCAAAAAGCCCAATGTGCAGACATTTTTCAATAAGTATTAAATCAAACAAAACATATGACGTCATTTTTATAGTATCAATAACGAACAATTTTATTTTAAATTGCAAACGATATTTTCATCCATGTTAAGTCAATGGAATCCATTAAAATAGGTGTAACATACGAATGGAACATCGTACAAATTTAAAAATTATCTCAAAAAAATTCTAATTTTTCAAGTAAAGTATTCTGTAATTTTTATAAAGCTACGTTTTGTAGTTATGGAGTATTCCGTGTAAGTATCGGCATTCTAATTTGTTTATAATTTTTTTATATTATATTTTCGCTTTTCTCTATTGATTTTAACTGATTTTACTGTTGCCACTTCGTGAAACTTTGCTGACGTATGCTAAAAAATGTCATAACATTCGAATGGAACACCGTAGAGACTTTAAAATAGTCACGTTAAAATTCTTATTTTTTTAACTAACTATTCTGTGAATTTCAAAGCTCTGCGTTGTGTAGTTACGGAGCTTATTTTGTACTGACAAACAAACAAACAAACAAACAAACCAACATCCGGACAGATTTTAGAGATTTCAGCTTTATATATAAGATTCAATTTTTAAAACTGATGAAATAAGCATCCAATTCAGGGTGTTTCTTCATTATTATATATATTTTTTTAATTTATGGTATTTTTCTGACATATCACCTGTGAATTTTCCATCCTGATCTATCACCTTTGATTATTGGCTATGAGAGCAATTATTCCTGGTATATACAAATAAATAAACGATGAGTTTAAATATTCTAGTCTTTGTGACAGTGTTTAGGTAAATTATTTTGACAATGACCAGATTCTCATGTGAAGAGTGCGTAAAAAAGATATGCAAAAATCAAGTATATGTTCATTTCTATATCAACAAACAATCAAAGTGAATCAAAATAATATTTCATTTTTTTTTCATGTTGCATAATAAGTGCTGTGGCGAATAGTCAACAAATTGCCAAATTAATGACTAGACGATCAATTATTATTAAATCTATGGCTAATTTATTTAACCAATGGGCTTCATTTATTGTATTTATGCGTGAATTAATTTTATTATGTTGAAAAATATAAGCCTTGAAAATTCCCCAAATTAAAAAAAAATAATAATATAAAGTTTATATAATAAAGACGAATTCTGAAAAATTAGCTTAAAAATTACCTTTTGAAATTGTAATTTTAAACTATTTTAATCCCTAGCTTTATACCTTTGGTTTTATTTTGCTTTATATGTAAAGTACAAGTTTACTAAAAATAACAATATAGTTTTATATGGTCAATGAATTACAGGAAGTAGAGATGCCTATTTGTGACACTGACACACTGATAATTGCCGTCCTCTTGCCCTCAGAAAGGACGGACCCCTCCCATTGTAGTGACTTTTGACAATGTTTCGAGCTAAAAAAGAGTAGTCTCAGACATCGCGGTTTCTTGCACCTTTTACTACAAGTCTCGCTTCGTCGTCTCGGTCTCTTTATCTAAATATTTCTGAAATATTTCAAATGGAAGATAAACGAAAATAAAGTATAATAAATTGTATATTGTTTGCTGCAAAGAAAATTTTGCAATTTTTTTCCTTTTATGCAAAACAATTAATGCATTTATTCTTTAAAAATTTTTACTAAAAAATTTCAAATATATTATTAATACTTGATTTTTGACGTGAAACGTCTTTAAAATCAGTTACTTGGAGTATCGGAACAAAAACACCACTTTACGTTTTTAGGAAGATCGTTTTCGCAAATATCACTATTTACATAAATTTGCTCTAGTTTGATAAGAAATTAGGAGCTGATGCGCGTGTAAAATTTTGTAACAGCAAAGCATATACGGGGGCGTAGATGGAGCACGCTGCATCAGACGGAACAGTTTGTCTTTCTTTTGCGTGAGA
The DNA here is from genome assembly GCA_963932185.1 of Troglohyphantes excavatus. Taxonomy (NCBI): domain Eukaryota; kingdom Metazoa; phylum Arthropoda; class Arachnida; order Araneae; family Linyphiidae; genus Troglohyphantes; species Troglohyphantes excavatus. The sequence goes on from OZ010678.1 coordinate 32,999,901, forward strand.
GGTTTCTGTTGACGATCATTTTTTATTTCTCTGTGATGCTCTAAATATAATCCTTCTGGGCGTGCTCTGATAGAGACACATAGGATTTTTAACGATAAAATAATTTTATATTAACAATTTAAGTGGAGGATATTAGCCCCCTAACTATATATTATGCACGGAGTGGCCAAAATAATATGACCACGCCTACATTCCATACGCTGAAGTGTACAGCAAATAATACATTTCAGGATCCTTTTAGTCCCGAATCGTCTTCAATAGCCATCTGTGCAGCTCTAGTGTGACATTAATTCAACAAACTGAACATATTTAATGTTAAAAATATTTTATACGTGAATTTTATTTCGTACTTTTATAAAATGGTGATCCGTACTTTATTTAATTTTTAATTTGGTGGTCCGTAGTTATCTAAAGGTTGGGAACCACTGACCTAAACAAATGTGAAAATCGGTAATGAAAATCGGTTTTCAATGTTTATTTCAATGATTACAAGCTTTCAAATAAGTTGCAATCGGTTATAGCGAACTAGTAAAAATACCTTTTTTTCGTAACTGATACACGACACACAACTGAAATAAATAGTGTAGGAACTAATTAAACGGGGAAAAACAAAATATCACCCCCCCCCCCCCCCTTTAATTTGATTTTCTTGCAAATCCTTGCATTTTTACGAAAATTTTGAAATGAGACCACCGTAGGATCATACTCTACCATTTAAAAAAAAATTAAAAAATTGGTACACAGTAAACTGTTACGTCCATAAAATTAGTATGAAAAATATTAGAAGTAAGATAAGGGGTAATACATTTTAGTTCCTTTTTAACATATCGACATAAAATAAAGTAGAAAATATTCATCGGAACTCCTAAGCGCTTGTCGAGTTTCATAAAGATCAATCAAAGAGATGCTGTAATTTCCAAACAAAATTTTATTTTTACTTCTATTGGATGAACACAGAGAAAATATTTTTCAATCAAATACAGACACCTTGTAATTTTAATAGAATATAGATAAAGAAATATAATTTAAATTAATATATGCATTTCCTTAAAAGTATCTTTCGTAGAATCACAAACAGAGAGAATAGTTTTCAGTATTCAACTACACTGCTACTCCTCCAGGACAAATCCTTCAAGTGCACTCCAAAAGTACTTACACCAGCTTTTGAAAGCTATGTTTCTTCTGACCAGTTCCTGAGGCATCGATAACAGCTGGAGACAGGGCTGAAAAGAACCCCCCATTTCGTCTCCTTTTGTTGAGGTAATGACTGTGGGCATGGTGGTGGTGACCTTTGACACATTGCTGACTTTCGAATAGGCGGAGCTACCGAGGGGCGTGTATTATCGGGTATTTTCAAATACATAGTTTTGTCGAGCATTAAAATACAACGCTTCAAAACTCCGATTTCAATTTCAAGACATGATGTGAATAGAGAAATGTTCAAACTTTGTCGCTATAAAGACGGATTTTTATTATCCCTCTTTAATCCTTTTTAAATGTTTCATTAAAGTTAAAATTTCTATTAAATTTTTTTTAACACAATTTTTGAAAAAACTGATAGTATAGAGACAAAGGTTAAGCCAAGCTTTATCTATTAAAAAAAACCGCATCAAAATATTCGAATAACTACTCTACTTATCTGTGCTCGGAAACCAAATTTTCCCCATAGACTTAACATTAGAGGTCAAATTCAAGATGGACGGTATCGAAGAGCCTTAATGTGATACCAAGATTGAATAAACATTCACAAAACTTTTTTATTTACAAAGTTTTAGTCTAGGTTGCTGCTAGCAATGGGCGTATGTTTTGTACACTTTAAACTCTTCTGAATAATTGTATTTTTACCATATGCCCTTTCATTCCAAACATGAAAACTCCAGCTTGCTTAAATTTTTGATAAATTTATTTTTATTTCAACTTTATATTAGTTGTAAGTTGTTATGACCCTCCACCATAACGATTCGTTAAAAAAAATTAATAGAATTTTAAAGTTAAAAAAGAGAAAAATGCAAGGGTGAATCTGCACACTGTTAATACATTGTTAAAATTTTCAGTAAAATACTTAAAGCAAAGATAATTGACCACCACAAAAAAAAAATTCGATGTTTTATTCATCCAGATATCCGGCTTGGTAAATCGGATATCCGGCATTTTACTTCCGGATATCGGATAGTCAAAAATCAGCCGGATACCGGATATCCGTTTCATCCCTAATAAAAACTTAATCAAATTTGTAAAATTGAAGGTTTTCTGCAGGACAACTGCCATTTTCTTTCTTTATCCTGGGGGAACGCGCACTATAAGACTAGTGGGGGTCTATCAGACCCGGTCAGCCGTTTTTGTTATATACTACTACCGATAATGTATTTCACCACATTAAATGCATTTCCTATTAACACTAAACCTACCCGTTTTTTAAATTTCGTTTAGAATTTCTTGTATACAACGTTGCTGTATCGCCATGTAACTTATTGACTTTTCCTATAATATACATACAACCCATTTTTCGATATTTGCAACTTTCTTTATTGTTTACGTTCCGAAAAAAATGTATAGCATGTCTAGTCTACCACGAGCGGTCATTTGACCAATTCATGTTATTTACGACTATATTCTTCGGAAAGCGCACTCCTAAAATTGTTTTACGAGTCCACAATGTAACTGTGGATCTACAGTGTTGTGGTAATCCAGCCATCTGGGCACCAAGCGTCGTGCGTGCCAATCAGGTAACGTTATACAGACCGTGTCGGCCCAACCAGGCGGCACGGGTGCAGACTGACTCATGGCAGGCGGCGCTGACGGCAACGGAATATGTGCAACACAAAATACTGTAATTTGAAACAAATTTGCTGAAAATGTATAAACGTAAATAAAACTTTTCTAAATACAAAAAAAATTATATTTTGATTTAGTGTTGAGCGATATTTGAATAACAGTTAAAATATATCATTATTTCAATTTCGGATAATTTAAAATATTATTTTTTGAGAAATAACAGTTCTTCAAACCATCTAAAAATTAATTTTTCGAAATCGAATAAAATAAGTTCTTCATACGATCAATAGATGGCGCTGTTTAATTTTAGCAGAAGAACATTTGATAAAATGAACAGGTTAATAAAAGAACTGGTAAAGTTATGAAGACACTGCTCTTTAAAAAGAACGGGAACAAACAGTTGCTTGTCAACGTTGTGAAGAAGGCGGCGGTTGAAACCTGTTCAGCAATAACACATAACATTCCGATCTAGATAGGAATTTTATCAGTTATAACTAACAACCGGTTGATTGTATTCTTTTACCATTATATTCAATATTAACGGATCGATCGATGATGAGTATCGTGGTAGAAATATTCTGATAATCATCTTCCAATAATTATCGAAAAATATTCCGATATCATATATATTACGATAACAGTTTTATTTTAGATTAAAATTTATAATATTCTTGTTCCTTATCGAAGGAATTGCATGCGCAATGACGAACCAAGAGGTCGAGAGTTGCGCAGAAAATTCTCAGCCCCTTCAAACATCCCATCTTTTAAAAACTTGACCAGTCGACTGGTCAAGTTTCATAACGATCGGACGCTCGGACAAAAAGTTTTTTTCTGAAATCGAATAGGTTATTTTGGTGAACATGTTATATGTTAGTGAACAGGTAATTTGACAAGAAAACGGGAACAAGTTTTTTTCTTCAAAAGAACTGGTTGTTTCTTGGTGAAGGTTTTCCTTGCCTCGTGTCAAGGTTAGAAGCTTAGTTATAGGTGTGTGTGTGTGGGGGGGGGGGGGTGACCGAAGAAGAGGAGTTGTTAATCTCGATCGAGTGTGTCGTGAATCATCTCTGCAAAGTAATTCATTTATTGGTGGGAGCTTGGGTATTTCGTGTAAGTGGCTTTTACGTTAAAGTTGTTTTGTTGTTGCCAAATTGTCGGGTGTTTTAAACGTTTAAAAGATATATTCGCATTGTTTTAAGCGTTAATATTTTCGAATTGTTTGAAATAGTCGTTATCATACCTTATTTGAATGCATTGAATATAATTTGGGGTAAATAATTCACGCAATTTTTTTTGACACAATGTAAAGATTTTTAAACATTTGTCAAAGACTAATAGGACCAACAGCAAATATAAAAATTAATTTAATTGTAATTATATAAGTTATTTAAATATTGCCGAGTGAAAAAAATCCGATATTAATTTTTAAAAAGATTGTTCAGGGCTAAGTCAAAATTTTAATTTAATGTTATTTTGTAATCTATATATATAAATGCGAAAAACCCACTCATCACTCATCACTAATTCTCCAACTTCCCGTATACCTATGAAGATGAAATTTGGCAAATTTGTCCCTTATACCTTAAATAGGAAAAGTAAGCTATTTTTGTTCCGATCGAACGGATTTAAGGGGTTGTAAAACCCCTTTTTGGAAACTTCTCCATAGGATTAACATGGAGAACATGTAACAATGCAAAATATAAAATTTAAACAATGGAAATTTTTAATATTATGTAACGTACGAGGAGCATTCTGATTGGCTGATGACTAAATATCGCCAAAATGTCGCCAAATAACTAAAAACTGTCGCCAAATAAATTAAAATTTCACCGAATGAATAAAACATTTCGCCAAATTAATAAAATATCGCCAAATGAACTAAAATATGATCATATATGTAAAAATAATATAAAAACCGGCCCGTCGCACCGGGGGGGATTTAACTGTGAAAAAGAAAACAAAACGAAAAATGCTACGACCAAAAGTGCAAGCCATACGAAAAATATATTATCAAACTGAAGAGAAGTATACAGTATGAATAATATAAAGGTTCAAGACAGGAAGCCCATCGCTAAATAAAAGTTTGTAATTTAGCCCCCGTGCACTCAGTTAGTTTTGTGTTATCCATTATTTATTAGTTTACCTGCCGAGAGGCCAGTTATGTTACCACTCTACCTGTGAGTGAAGTTCTGTAATAAAGTTAATAAAGGCAAAGTAGCAAATCTTTCAGTTGAGTTCAAATTTTAAAACACGTTGTCGCCCTTGGATGTTAGTTCGCACCACGGGTCGTTCGGATTCATGGGCCCGGTGATCGCCGGCGTCCTCTCTGTTGGGCTGGGTTGCCTTCACGGCTGTCGAAGCTTCAGTTTCTGTGAAACATCTCGCTGTATGCCTTCGGGCGGGCCAGTCGTACAAAGTGGACATAGAAAGGGTAAGCTATCGGGCAGTGGACAATAGGTACAAGCCACACTGTACCGTAATAATTGGTTCATAAATACTTTGAACCCCACGTGGTAGGAATGTCAGTGGGAGAGTGTATAAATGGTCAATCTGGTTGACGCGGCCTACCTTTCTCTACTCAATGTTATATTATTTATCCACGAAGGCTGATTTCCCGTAGAATTATTGGGGTTCCCTTAATGCGGTATAAAGATCAGAGGGGAAAATGGTTTAACAAACGACCTTATCGACGTGATTCACTTTCCTACACGACGGTAGATCATTTATCGCCAATAGCACGATTCCCCGGGGAGTAGCGAGAACAAAATCGTCTGCAGTTAAGGGCGACATTCCCGTTGCGGGGTACAAAGGTCAGAGGGAGGAATGGGTTAATAATTGCCTTGCTCGATGAGGCCTACCTTTCTTTATATGATGGTATGCCTATACGATGAGTTATGTGGGCGGAATCGAAAACTGCTGTTGTGGACTCCTCCTCCACGTGGTGCAAGTGTCAGAGGGTGAATCAATTTGCGTCCATTGTCTGTAGGATATGGTTTCGATTTTTTTTAAAACAAAATTTAGTTTAGCAATGCAATAAAAATTTGATTTTGAATATTTTTTATTTTAAAAAGTTCAATATTAAAAAAGTGCGGGGGTAAAATCCGAAAAAAAGTGTTGTGGCTCCAAACCCCCCCCCCTGCATATTGATACGCCTTCAATAGAAAAAATATTAAAATCTTGAATTTGGCAGGAACCTTTTAAAATAATTTTCTTTTTTTTTCTTTTTATATTCTCGCCAATTTTTGAAACTTAACGACAAATGTTGACATATGTGTCTAATAAAAGTTTTTTGGAGATAATTATTATTAACAATATATGAGTTAAAGGTTAAAATATGGATGTTAATCAACGGGAGTAAGGTATACATATATCCAAGTTATTGTATAGTCAACTTCTCCATGTTATCAATCTTTCCAGTTCTTGCAGGATCTTGATAATAAAATTTCGTTACAAATTGGAACTTTTAACACTGTGGTACCCCTTGATGGGTGAGAAATTAAGAAAATATTTATTTCGCTATAATATTGTATTTGTATCAATTTTGTAACTTATTTCCTTCCCGTGCGTAGAACGGGCATTTCAGCTAGTATATATATATAAATGCGAAATCCCCACTCATTCACTCATCACTAATTCTCCAACTTCCCGTATACCTATGGAGAAGAAATTTGGCGAAGTTGTTCCTTATACCTTAAATAGGAAAAGTAAGTTATTTTTGTTCCGATCGAACAGATTTAAGGGGGTGTAAAACACCTTTTTCGATGTTCGTAGCGACGTTAGTTTGGGTATCTACAGATCCAAAAGACCTAGAGTGCTGAAATTTGGAACACATATTCATCTTGGGCCCTAGGGGTGCACTAAGAAAGGATTTTTAAAAATTCGAACTCAAACTGCCAAAATAACGATTTTTTAGAAACCTTCCCATAGGATTAACATGGAAAACATGTAACAATGCAAAATATAAAATTGAAACAATCGAAAATTTTAATATTATGTAACCAGGAGCATTCTGATTGGCTGATGACTAAATATCGCCAAATTATTAACAACATCGCCAAATAAATTAAAATTTCACCGAATGAATAAAAAATTTCACCAAATGATTCAAATATCGCCAACTGAACTAAAATATGATCATATTTGTAAAAATAACATAAAAATGGCGAAATTAGTGTCAAAAAATTATAAAATATATGTCAAAATGGCGAATATATGATTGGATAACGGAATATTCCGTACTAAAACAACTATGAAAATTAAATTTTTCATGAAGCATGGCATTTTAAGCCACAATTGCTCACTAAGAAAGGATTTTCATTTTCAAAAATTCAATCTCTAACTGCCAAAAGTAAAAATCCTTGCCACTTATCCACTGACTCATCACTCATTTTCTAACTTTCTGTATACCCAGGAAGATGAATTTTGACAGAGTTGTTACTTATATCTTACATAGAAAAGTAAGCTATCTGGTAGGTACAAGCCACTCTGTACCGTAATAATTGGTTCGTGAATACTTTGGACCCCACGTGGTAGGTAGGTCGGAGTGAGAGTGCATAAATGGTCAATCTGGTTGACGCAGTCTACCTTCTTCTACTCCATGTTATGCCATTTATCCACGAAATCTGATTTCCCATAGAATTATTGGAGTGGAAGGGTATACTGCCTGTCACCAAGGGTGATTATTTTCCTTCATGCGGTAAAAAGATCAAAGGGTAAAATGGGTTAACAAACGACCTGATCGACGCGACTCACTTTCCTATACTACGGTAGGTCATTTATCGTCCCCGGGAAGTAATGTGAAAGAAATCGTCTGCAGTTAAGGGTAACATTCCCTTCACAGAGTACAAAGGTCAGCGGGCGAAATGGGTTAATAATCGGCTTGATCGATGCGGCCTACCTTTCTTTATATGATGGTATGCCTATACGAGGAGTTATGTGGCGGAATCGAAAACTGTTGTTGTTGACTCCTCCCCCACGTGGTACAAGTGTCAGAGGGGGGATAGGTTTGCGTCCATCATCTGTAGTAGTGGTTAGGGGACAGGGAAGGTTTTTTTTTTTCTTAAAAATTTGATTTGGCAATGAAGTAAAAAATATGACTTATTTTTATTTAAGTTAAATATTAAAAAAGTGCGGGGGAAAAATAAAAAAAAGTGCTGGGGAACCGTCCCTCCTCGCATATTGATAGGGTTTACCGCACACAAAAAAAAAATATGAAAATATTGAATTTGGCAAATGAACCTTTTAAAATTCGTTTTTTTTTTCGTCTTATATTCTTACCAATTTGTGAAACTTAACGACAAATGTTGACATAGGTGTCCAATAAAAGTTTTTCAAATAATTATTATTAACAATTATACGAGTTCTTCCTCTTTAAATCATTGGGATGTTACTAAAGGTTAAAATATGGATGGTAATCAACGGGAATAACGTTTATATATCCACGTTATTGTATAGACAACTTCTCCATATTATCAATCTTTCCAGTTCTTACAGGACCTTGCCAATGAAATTTCGTTACAAATTAGTTCCTTTAATACTGTGGTTCCCCCTGATGGGTGACAAATTCAGAATATTGTTTATTTCGCTATAAACATTGTGTTTGTATCAATATTGTAACTTATCTCCTTCCCGTGCATAGAACGGGTATTTCAGCTAGTTTATGTATATATTTTCATACTTTTCCTTAACATTTTAACCATACTTATATAACATTTATTAAAAATAGAGCATGAAACAATGTTCTTAAAATCATATTATGTTGTACTTTTACAGAACAATTTGACATGAAATTTTGTTTGCGAGTAATTTAGATAGTGCACTTATATTTTTCGTGTCCCCAACTTTCTCTGAAATAATACTTAAATAACTGTTAAAAGTAACTGTTATTTTTCAGTAATATCGTAATAACTACTGTTATTTTAGAATAACTGTTAAGCTCATCCCTATTTTGATTACTATCCAATTGGCTAAAATTTCTTTCTATATTAAGATACTTATATTAAAGACACATTTTTTTTTTTAAGCGGTCATATGACCGCTCATAGTAGGTAAGGTATACATGAAATGTCGGTAGGTTTAGTGTTAAAGAAGAGACCCTAAATGTATATTAAAAATAAATAATTACAAAAAATACTTGGTACATACGAAACTAATGTCATGTGTTTCTGAAAGACGAATGCACTTCTCGTTTTTTTCCTGTAATGTAATTCCTTAGGTAATTCTCGCATATTTTTTTTAATTGTTCTCACAAGTGATATTCTTTTTTGCCATAGTTTCAAGGCTTTTCATTTTATCCTTGTACGACATATACGGCTTCATTTTACTTCCAATTTTTTTTTTTTTTTAAATGAACTTTGATCTGAATACACGAGCACACGCGTCGGTCCTGAAAGATCCTAACATTCAAAATTTCTACAAAAGTGAAATTCAGGAATGTAGAAATTCCAACTTTGAATACAGCTACTGGGGACCTGGACCACATTCAAGAAAAGGGGGTGTTCCTACGGTATGGTTTTAGAACGACCGGGCCTCTAAGACCCAGCGCGCAGTGCTCGCGGGTTAAGTTCTTAAAAAACTGGGGGTAATGAAGGGTTTTGTTCCAAATTACTTCATATAAAACCCTTCTACTTAGAAGCATTTAAATTATTGAAAGGGAAATGCTTAAAAAGATTTAGGTTTGGTTTTATTAATAAACGCCGCACTAGAGCTGCACAGTGGGCTATTGGTGATGGTTCTCGGGGCCTATCTCGAAGGAAAGACCCGGGAACGATGCCTCGTATTTTTGAACCATGATCAGATGACGAGGAAACACCTGAACTGGCATCCAACGCCTTCAATAGACGTCAGGACTTTTGACCCTGATCAGATTTATCGTGCACCAGATCACTTTTTTACTTTTCTTTGTCAAGTCCATCGCCGGGCATCGAACCGGGAACCTTCGTATTTCCAGCTGACGCGTTTAACCGCTCGGCCACGGAGGTCTGTAAAAAGATTTAGGAAAAATGGGTCTTTTTTTAACAAGGTTTTATGCAAGAAAATTAAAAAATAAACTGCAGTTTTTGTTCCAATTTTTTTTTTATAAAACTTTCCATCCCACAACTTTGATTAAGTTTTTATGCTGGCTTTTTTTTGGTAGACACTTTTAGTAGTAGAGATTTAACCCTTGGATATTTAAAAAAAAAATCTCATCAGAAAGTACCTATTTATCATTTTTTCCCCCTTTTTACCTACAAAATCTCATTCTACCATTATTTCCTTACATTTAAAGGGATTAATAGTTCTTAAATATTTTTTTAAAAACTGCTAACGAGCCCGGAAGCAGAATCGCGGCGACGTGCGTCGTACGACGCAGATTTTTTCAAAGGTCTGCAGACAAATTTTTGCAAAAGTCTACAATACGATTTTTTTTTATGTCTGCATTACTTTAGAACATTTACTGCAGATTCTTTTTAGGTTGGATAATTACTTTTCTCAAATTTTAGAAATTGAGGGGTGGGCGAGAAGTCCTGGTAATAGAAAAACGCGATAAGTTACACGTGTTTGAACAAATCTCCGCAGACGTTTCTTTGTTGTGGATTCTCTTTAGTCAACTCCATAGTACATTTCAGTACCTATTCTTTGAGAAAATGCATTACTAGAAAATAATTAGCAAAACCTTCTTTGAGAAGGGAATTAGTGCTAAACGAAAACGGTATTTTATACAGCTTCCACGGCAGATTTGCGACTTTGGCGATCATTTTTTTCTCTTTCGGATTTAGAGCTCAATTTTTTACTTTAATAGCTAATTCTTTTTAATCATTCTTATCTCATCTATCAGTTTGTCAAAAATCAGCAATTTGACGCCGCAATTACTCCGATTTTGGTGAATAAAAATGCATTTCTCTTGCATATTTATTAATTTTGTCTAGCTTTAACATGGCTTTCTTAATTTTTATTGAGTTTGTTAGGAATTTTATTATTATCAGCTAACCACAGTTGAAGGTTTTACCCGAAATCGGCATTTTAGCCGGGTGGCTTTTCCGATTTTCAAGACAGAATTTTTTTTTACTACTTGTTTAAAGCCAGTTTTCTTGTTTTGAAAGGCATTTCTTTAGTTTTAATTTATTTTTATATTTTTTTTACTATTGCGAATCATTTAGTTATGCCAAGTTTGTCAAAAATCGGACTTTTGCTAATTCTTCCATTTTTATAAATTGAAATATTTGATGATTTCTGAGGATATTGTGTGAATTCTAGTATTTTAAAATAAACTTATACTCAAAATATTCGATTTAATGTCATGATTCTTTTGCATGTAAAATGACAGTTTGGACATTAGTTTAAAGTTAGTTTGCATTCAATTTCATTCACTATGTATATTTTTCAATGAAAAGGAAAGCATAATTTATCAGACTTGCATACTATGAAACTTATAGTAAATGTCTGAAACCATAATAAATAATAATTTAAATTGCTTTAGAAGTTAATTTTTGAAATTGGCTTGTACAAATTAAAGTACTAGCAGATAAAAATAAATGCTTTCTTTTTGAATTATTAACTTTTTTTTATTTCCAGTATGAACTCTGCAATTTAATTATGTTACCATACTTTAAAGTTATAATTCCAATTTTAATTTACCAAGGAAATCCGGAAAATAATCTTTCTTTTGTTTCATTTATAAATTTTAACAATGAAATAAAATTTTAATTTGTATTCTCCTTTCCATGCAAAATATTGTTGATATATTATTGTTATAAGGAGTTTTTGTTTTAAATGCTGAAACTATTTAATAAATGGGTATGTGTTTGTTCATAAAAATTTTAAATATTTGAATACTTGGTACTTTATTATTTAAGTGATGAATACTTATAATTTAGCAATGATTAAACAGCGCACGAAGAAAAAAAAAGTGAATAACAAAGTAATACTATTGCTGAGATTCTCTCTTTAATCGAATTCTTGCTCATGAAATGTATACCAATAGTTATATATAATAAATTAAATTGCAGACTAATCTTATTCACTAAAATCTTGTCGCAGACTGTTAAGAATTTTTCTGCTACTGGGCTTACGAGAGATGAATGGTAAAACACCCTTTTGTACCTTTGATCGCTCTTAACCTTCTAGTGCACGATTTTTTTTTTTTTAATGAAATAAATTTTTTTCATTTTCTTTTTGCCACTGGACCGATGAAAAAAAAATCCTAAGTGCTTATTTAATTAAACAATTAATTAAAAACGTTGGGTAGCATATATGCAACATCATGTGTAATTCCAAAAATAAATTTCAAATAGTATATATACAGTGTTCATTCTAGGCGTTTTTTGAAGGGCGGTCCGCCCTGCCCGCCCTTTTTTCATCTCGATAGCGCCCTCATGCCCCTTTTTTCAAAAATGCCGCCCTCTTTTGAAAAAATTCCGCCCCTCTTGCCCTTTACAGTTAAGCTCAAGTGTCCTTGCTTACCTAGCTGTTTTTAAAAAAGGCATCGATTAAAAAAAATGTTTGTGTAAATTAGAATTAATTGAATTATGACAGTAGAAAAACAAACTTCTTTTAACTACGTGTGCTGTGCAATCTCGATGATTCCACGGTTATTTCGAGCATGGGGCATTTCCACAAATCCTATTGGTTGCCTGTACCCACATATGAAATTCTATGTTGTTTTTTTAAAGTGAAGATGATTTGGTTACAATTAGGCCTTTTATTACCAAATTTTAAATATAAGTAGCCTTTTCATCAGTTTTGCAAGGGGTCTGATTAGGGCTACTTACATATTTGGTTTTTAGCGAAAACATTAATTTTTAAGTGTCAAATTTTGGATTTTAAGTTATATCTTCATAAACAGACATCAATTTTGTACGGGTCTTTCCTTCAGAATAGGCCCCGAATCGTCACCAATAGCTCAATATGCAGCTCTACGTAATATCAATCAACAAATCGGATTTTTTTGTTTGGTCACGGGTCCGATATATAAACGGGTGGCCACACCTACCTCAAACTTTTTTTTTTAAAAGTGCCCTTTTAAAAACAAGAAGTGCCTTTTCAAAAACGGGGTGCCCTTTTACTGCTAGCAGCGCCCTACCCTTTTTTATTTCTAGAGTGAACACTGATATATAGTTAAATTCAATCTACAGACCTCTGGTATTAGCTAGGATTTTTTGTAGAGCCATATTTATAAGTAATAAGCAGAATTGAAAATGAAATTTCTATGGTAAGTAAACAAAATCTTCGATAAATAGCAAGCCTGTTGCCGTAATGCACAATTCAGGAGGGGGAAAAAATCCATTCAATCAAAACTGCAGCCAAAAGCAAATTTCGAAATCGACTGCATCGTTGCCATGGCAACCTCTACGTAGTATGCAGATTTCACCCACTGCATGTGTGGTGAGGTGCATACTGAAATTAATTTTCTGATTTCGGCTGCACTTGGTATTCGATAAATTGATTGGCTCGTGTGTAAATCACGGGGATGGGTGGGAGAACTGAAAATCTCTCCAAATGGAAATAGTTTTCGTGATAAATTTACTGTGTGCTGTTGTTTTGTTACTTAAGTTAATAATAAAATTGACCGATTCGCATGTTTAAAAGAAAGGAGGATTGATTTAATTTTGAAAACATAACAAAGTGTTTTCTATTTTTTTTGCATGTTATAATTCGTAAAAATTGTAGGAAACTTTGATTTGAGTAGTAATTAATAAAGAATTTCCGTTCATGTATGGTTGTGGAAAATAGGGGAGGGGGTGATTCACATGATTTCGGCTGCACTAACATTTTCAACGACAGGCCGCCACTGTTTTTTTCTTGGTCTTCCAAAGAGTTTTTAAGTGAGTGGAAACCCTGACATAATGCATTGCATATTTTAACTAAAAAATTAATTTTCATTATGGCTTTTTAATGAGATTAACATTGTTTTAATTTATTAACACAATTTCCGATTTAAACCATTTAACGATGCACAAAACAATGCATATTACCATTTAACAATGCACAAAACAATGCATATTACCATTTAACAATGCACAAAACAATGGATATTACCATTTAACAATGCACAAAACAATGTATATTACCATTTAACAATGCACAGAACAATGGATATTACCATTTAACAATGCACAAAACAATGGATATTACCATTTAACAAGGCACAAAACAATGCATATTACCATTTAACAATGCACAAAACAATGCATATTACCATTTAACAATGCACAAAACAATGCGTATTACCATTTAACAATGCACAAAACAATGCGTATTACCATTTAACAATGCACAAAACAATGTGTATTACCATTTAACAATGCACAAAACAATGCATATTACCATTTAACAATGCATGCTTTAGCATGACACAAAAGGTAAAGCAATAACTTACAATAAGATTCTGAACGACGTCTCTGACAGTGGAGAAGACATGTATGTCAGCAAATTTGAGTAACGCAGTGAAATAAGTGTGCATTTTTTTCTTGATTGCATTTGGAGATAGCTGATAAAGAGAAGAAAGATTCAATATTAAATTAAAATTTTGATATCCCATAAATAAAATTTTGAAATAAGTCCAACATGTCAGTTTTCAAGACCACTCTATTAAAAGCAAACAATTAACATGTTCTGCTTAATCTAGATTTGAAGTAATTACCTAAAATAACTTTAAATATTTCATTAGAGCTAAGGTAAGATTTTCAAAAGCCCATAATAAAACCTTATTTTTTCTGGGTTTTTAAAACAAAATAATTCTTATTTTGAAATAAACAAACACTTTTCAAAATAAGTAGATATAAAACAAAACTTTTAAATATGACAAAAATATAATCATATTTAAAATTTGCACTTGAATTGAAACCAAATGACAAAGTTGAAAAATATATTTGAAAGTCAAAATGAAAATCTATATATATAATTTTTTTATGCAGTTATTGAAAAACGTTTTTCATTCCGCAGAATGGCAACATTAGTTTGTTTACAAAAATTTTGAAGATATTTAAAAGTATCATACGTTAACTTTTTTGGGACAGTTTTAACCATAGTCTTGTTAATGGACATTAATGACTTACAAGCAACTACGTTTTAAATTTCAAGAATTCTAGAACAACTATTCAACCCTCAAAACGTTTATTTTTTTATAAGCATTAAACTAACAATTTATAGTTACAATATGAGCCGTCTAATTTCAAAATTTTGATTGACCCATTTTTCATATTATGTCATATTCTTCAGTTTTCCTACAGATCTATCAGAAGGCGAACTTATAACATTTCAAAGAAATTATGCAATGTTCACTCTAGAAATAAAAAGGGACAGGGCGCTGTTGGTAGTAAAAGGGCACCTCGTTTTTGAAAAGGCACTTCTTGTTTTTAAAAGAACTTTAAAAAAAAAAGTTTGGTGTGGGCGCGGCCACCCGTTGACCAAATAAAAAAAATTATGATTTGTTGATTGACATTGCGCTAGAGCTGCATATTGGGCTAGTGTTGACGGTTAGAGGCCTATCTCGAAATGTGACATTTAAAAATTAATGTTTTCCCTAACAGACTACTTACAAAACTGATGAAAAGGCTACTTAAATCCGGGCTTAAATTTGGGGCGTATTTACAAAGTAAAACCTTGCAAATACGCCCCAAACCATCTTCTCTTTTAAAAAAAAAACTTAGCATTTCATATGTGGGCACATGCAACCAATAGGATTCGTAGAATGCCCCGAAATTACTGCGGAATCAGCGAATGCACAACACGCATAGTTAAAAAGGAGTTTGTTTTTCTACTGCCATAATTCACTTAATTCCAATTTACACAAAAAAAAAATTAATCGATGTCTTTTTTAAAGACAGCTAGAAAAGCAAGGACTCTTGTGCTTGACTGAAAAGGGCAAGAGGGGCGGAATTATTTTAAAAGAGGGCAGCATTTTTGAAAAATTAGCATGAGGGCGATATTAAGATGAAAAAAGGGCGGGAAGTCCTTCAAAAAATACCTAGAGTGAACACTGATTTTATAATATGTTATTTAAAGTCAAATAAACCCGATTTTTTAGTGGGTTTAGTTATTTAAAAATAGTTAGTTTAGTTATTTAATACTAAAAATTGAATTTATTTTATGTATAAAAAATTATAAAAAGTTGCAGAGGGGGCAAATACTGTGAAAGAGCCCTATGGACAATACTTGAGCTGTCACCCTATTGTACAAACTTTCACATCAAAATCAATGCGAGGGCCGATTATATGTGCAACAAACCTCTCGACACAGAAATATCTTTTAAGCAAACAAACTCTTAATTTATTCACTTATATTTTGTTTTTCTGAAAAGCTTGCTATTGTAAATATCTTCAAAAAATATATATACTACTGAAGAGAGAGTTTAAAAAAAAATTCATTTGATATTTGCACAATTATGTTCCAAAATACACTCAAACCTGTTTTTGTGCGGTGGATAGGGACCGCATAAAAAAAATTCGCACAAAACTTCACAAGTAGTTATAAAAATAATTTTCGCAACACAATGCATAATTTTTTTTTTTTTTTAAGTGAATAGGGACCGCATAAAAAAAGTCTCACATAGAAAATAACTCAAAACCTTACGAAATAACTAGGAATTGCTTTTTTAAACGAAATCAAGACACGAGGCTAGACAGCTACTTGGAATCTCGCCAAACCTTTTGGAATCTGATTTAGAAAATACACATGCGAACATTTTAAAATATTATATTTACATATGTACTTATTTTACACATACAAAACTTTTCAAAACGTATAACCATTATCCTTCGTAGTCTGACAATCCACGAACTTGGTTCAAAATCGCTTTCGTCACTTGAAGATACTACCTCGCACTCGTTTAAAGTTGAGTTTTATTCAGTTACCATAGTCAGTGATCAGTTTTTGCGACGACTGTTGTTTTACTAGACGCTTGTATATGTCTCAGTAGCCAGGTAATCAATTATGTTCCAATTTGATTGAAGTTTTCATAATCCGCACAAAAACAGGTTCGAGTGTATTAGTAATTTAATAGTACTTTAATTAATTTTAAATATCAAATTTATTGAATTAAAACCTAGTGGGCATTTTCATTAGTATAACAAAGATGTATAAAACTTGCAAAAAAGTTTAGTAACTAATCTCCCACTAATAACAAAAAGTTTTTGATAGCTGCCTCTCCTGATATTAAATAGGAACCACTCATGTAATGATTGTACAAACTTTTTCAATGCTTCAATACCACTGAATCTTCAGTATGAATACTGATACATATCTGTACTTAGTGATAATGGTCTGTACTTAGTGATAATGGTCTGTACTTAGTGATAATGGTCTGTACTTAGTGATAATGGTCTGTACTTAGTGATAATGGTCTGTACTTAGTGATAATGGTCTGTACTTACTGATAATGGTCTGTACTTAGTGATAATGGTCTGTACTTAGTGATAATGGTCTGTACTTAGTGATAATGGTCTGTACTTAGTGATAATGGTCTGTACTTAGTGATAATGGTCTGTACTTAGTGATAATGGTCTGTACTTAGTGATAATGGTCTGTACTTAGTGATAATGGTCTGTACTTAGTGATAATGGTCTGTACTTAGTGATAATGGTCTGTACTTAGTGATAATGGTCTGTACTTAGTGATAATGGTCTGTACTTAGTGATAATGGTCTGTACTTAGTGATAATGGTCTGTACTTAGTGATAATGGTCTGTACTTAGTGATAATGGTCTGTACTTAGTGATAATGGTCTGTACTTAGTGATAATGGTCTGTACTTAGTGATAATGGTCTGTACTTAGTGATAATGGTCTGTACTTAGTGATAATGGTCTGTACTTAGTGATAATGGTCTGTACTTAGTGATAATGGTCTGTACTTAGTGATAATGGTCTGTACTTAGTGAAAATGGTCTGTACTTAGTGATAATGGTCTGTACTTAGTGATAATGGTCTGTACTTAGTGATAATGGTCTGTACTTAGTGATATTGCATTACTCTGTACAAAAATGGCAGCATAAACATGGTTTGAAATTAGGAGAAAAATTTGAAATGTCATTTGGCACCTAGCAATTTATTTTTAGTTGCCAAAGTGTTCTGTTTAGGAGTAATTTTAAAATAATTAGAATTGCTTAAGCAGAGCTGCTAAACTATTAAGATATTTTTGTAATCGTTTTAACTACTTTTGCATAGAATTAGAAGCATGTTTCCATTTGTACTTTTAAAATATCACCGTCTTAAAGACAATATTACTGAAAAGTACGAGAACAATTATTAAAAATCGATGTTAGACGTAAAAAATGACGACAGTGTAAAAATATGGTCGTTCAGACATTCTTTTAAAAAAATTAGAGGCCAAAAATAATGACGGGGTGTAAAATTACGGTCGTCAAACTGAAATTTTTAGGTGCGAAATACAATGAACAACCACTAATTTTGAACCCCGAGCATAAATCCATGCAAAAACAGTATACTCACATCTTCAGAGGGTCTATTAGTCCCACTGTTATTAGTCGGTTGCGAAACAGTGCTTACAAATGGAAAGGGCTGTAAATGCAAAATAAAAACATTTAAATACAGAAACAACAAAAGAAGAAACTTACAATGAATGTAAACAGAACAGTGACAGTGGCGGCTCGCCCACTACAGCAAGTACAGCCGGGCTGCACCTAATTTTATTAGTGTATTTTCAAACTAAAATTATATATTTTACTAATTTTCTTAAATGAAGATTAGAATTGGAAATGAAGATGACATTTCAACTCTAAGTAAAATAAAATCTCAGATAAATAGCAAACCAGTTTCTGTAATGCACAAATTCAGGAGAAGAAAAAACTCTATTCAATGAAAATTGCAGCCAAAACACGAAAAACGGAATCGGCTGCATCGTTGCCATGGCAACCTTACGTAGTATGACTTCCCCAACACGCTAAAATGGAGGATGTGACGACACAAACGTAGCGCAAAAGGATTTTTTAAAAATAGCTGTACTAGGGATTTGAATTAAATGATTGGTTCATTGCTGAATCGGCGAGGCGGGGTGGAAGAAAACGATAATTTCGAAGAATCTCTTTAAACGGAAATAGTTTCCGATAAGCTTGCACGTGTGTTGTTGTTTCTTTACTTAAATTAATATTAAAATTAACCGATTCGCAAGTTTGATTGGAGGATTGACTTAATTTTCAAAAAATAAGTAAGTGTTTTCTATTATTTTAACATGTTATCTTTCATAAAAGTTGAAAGGAAAATTTGATTTGAGTTTGAGTAATAAATTTTAAAGAATGTCTGTTAATGTATGGTTGTGGAAAAAGAGGGTGGGGACATGTTTTCGGCTGCACTAACATTTTTGACCACGGGCCGCCACTGAAAAGTGAAGAAAAGCTTTTACAATGAAACTTTTTATTTTGGTGGCTTCAAAACAATTTAAACCTCTCTAATTGGTGAGAAACATTAAAAAAATTTAAGGTTGTTTTTTGCAAGTACCCTGAGCATCCATGCAAAAAGAGTAGGAACTGTATACTCACAACTGCAAAGGGTCTATTAGTCCCACTGTTGGTAGTCGGTTGCGAAACAGAGCTTGCAACTGGATAGGGCTGAAAATGCAAAATAAAAACATTTAAATACAGAAACAACAAAAGAAGTACTTGTGATCAATGTAAACCGAACGGTGAAGAAAAACTTTTACAATGAAACTTTTTACTTCTGTGGTTTCAAAACAGTTTAAACTCCTCTAATTAGAGAGAAGCATTTAAAAATTTTAAGGTTGTTTTTTACAAGTTTTTAATTTATATTTGCAATATATATCTTTTTAATTTTTTAATAAAGATTGCTTTAAAAAACACCCTAATGTTTTAGATTTCAAATATCTTTAAATTTTGAATATTTTTATAAATGCATATATATATACATTTTTATATAGTTATATATATATAGTGTTCACTCTAGGCATTTTTTGAAGGGCGGTCCGCCCTGCCCGCCCTTTTTTCATCTCGATAGCGCCCTCATGCCCCTTTTTTCCAAAATGCCGCCCTCTTTAGAAAAAATTCGATTAAAAAAGAATTGTGTGTAAATTGGAATTAAGTGAATTATGTCAGTAGAAAAACAAACACCTTTATAACTACGTGTGTTGTGAAAATGCGATGATTCCGCGGTAATTTCGAGCACGGAGCATTCTACAAATCCTATTGGTTGCCTGTGCCTGCATATGAAATTCTAAGTTTTTTTCTGTGTTTTTTCTTAAACAGAAGTTGGTTTGGGACTAGGTTGGGATTGGTTTGCAAGACTAAGTATCTTATTACCAAATTTTGGATTTAAGTAGCCTTTTTATCAGTTTTGCAAGGGGTCTGATTCCTACTTAGAAATTTGGTTTTTAGGGAAAACAATTTTAGAATGTCAAATTTTAAATAATATTTTTATAAAGATACACCTATTTTGTACGGGTCTTTCCTTCGAGATAGGCCAAGAACCGTTAACAATAGCCCAATATTTAGCTCTAGCGCAATGTCAACAAACAAATCGGAACTTTTTTTTGTTTGGTCACAGGTCCGATGTGTCAATGTGTGGCCACGCCCACACCACATTTTTTTTAAAGTGCCCTTTTAAAAACAAGACATGCCTTTTCAAAAATGGGGTGCCCTTTTACTGCCAACAGCGCCCTGCCCCTTTTTATTTCTAGAGTTATATATATTAAATCAGGTTAGAGATAGGGCTTTTGTATTTGGCACTATAGTGTTGATTCTGGCGACTTATTTATGCATGGTATTTTGAATACCTAATGGGACTTCAAGTCTTTCTTGAATTGAAGGATAATCTGATATACTTTGTCCAAAAAAATATTTTTCATCAAGGACAATGTTATTTTGGGTATTGAAATCACGTTCACTGAACATTTCTGTAACAAATTTATTTTTTCCTTTAAAGTTTAAATAAACCGACATTCATTATTTTACACCTTATACAGACAACTCTCGTTATCTCGAACTCGAAGGGAAGTGTATAAAAATTCGAGGTATCAAAAATTCGAGTTATCGAAAATCCTATAAAAAGCTGTTTTGGTAAAAAATAAGTACCGTATATACTCGCGTATAAGCCGAGAAATTTAAGTCAAAATCTTCATCAAAAAGTAGGGGGGGTCGGCTTATACGCGGGTCAGTAAAATTAAAAAATAATTTGCCTAAAATGGGAAAAGAAAAGAAGTTGAAATTAAGCGGATTCTTGAAAAATATACAGATTTCCCCGATTCAAGATCGAGAATGTGCGTCACATCTGCTGACTGAAGACCGTACTGCGCATCGCGACATAATCGTAACGCAAAATTGCACTCAGATGAATATTCAGCTTAGCTAAATAAAAAGTATATATTTTAATAAGTATTTAATTTGTTTGTAGAATCTATGAAGCTAGTATACGTTACTTTAATAGGATTTTAGATGGAAGACAAAGAAGTTGACATCGTGCGTAGCGAGCGAATGACACTTCTTAAAAGTCGATATCTTTCTCACTCAATTGCAATAATTAAACAACATTTATTTCCCCAATACATATTTTATTCCTTGATAATATTATGTAAAGAAATTAATAGTTGTCTTATTAGAATTTTGGATGGAATTGACTTTAAAGCGGTAAAATCGGGACGTTACTAATCCGGCGAATTCAAACTCTACTTTCAAGTAATTTATTTCGTAATAAAAACTAAATATTTTAATAAGAAATATATATTCATCCATAATATACTAGTATTTCTTTCCGAGGTGGATAAAAAAATGCTTATTCGTATTTAAACGCGACAGTAGTCGCGATGTTGACCGAAAATAGTTAACATTTTCTAAGTTTTTAAATCTTACAAAACGATGTTAAGAATTAGAAATTGCAATTTAAGTTTATGATTTAAAATATTTCACTATGATATTAAGATAAATGTAATTAAAGAAATCCGATGGACGTTTGAAAGACACAAGAACATCGCGAGTGGTATATTCTTTTTAAGCATGATGGATCGTTATGAACATCATAGAAGGCCGTTTCTCAAGCTACTTTTTTTTTTATTATTAATTCTCGGCTTAAATATTTATTTTAAGAATTAAAATTTACTCTATTTTCGATGATTTGCCGATTTTAATAGGAATTTTTCATGTACGGAAATACAACTCGGCTTATACGCGAGTTTTCAATTTTGGACAAAAAATGGACAAAAAAAGCTTTGCTAAGCCGACCCCCTAAAATTAGGGGGTCGGCTTATATGCGAGTATATACGGTACTAGTATACTTACACGACTTTATTTAACATATCTATCCAAAATAGTTGGGTGAGTATTTTTATTTTTTTCGAAATCAATTATATTTTCCAAATGCACGATTGCTTGAAATGTCTCCGATGTTTTCATTTTCGGCCTCGATTCAATGAATGCACGCATAGATTTTATGGAAGATAGAGCATCTTAAAAAGTTATCTTTGGAGGAGGTTAGCATTCTTCATTATCATTCTTCTTCTGAGAGCGATCTCTCATCAAATGCTGCTATAGAGAGTGCATTGCCTAAACAAAAATGAGAAGGGGTCGAGTGTCGTCTTTATATTTTAAGTGAGTGCTTTCTGGATGGTCGGTAATGTTCCAAGAAAGTGACTCGCACTTTACCGAAAACGCCAGCTGGCTTAAGGGACGATAAATCATTAATCTTCCTTGTTGGACTGACTCTGCGTTAAAGAGGAGGGGATACAACTCAGGGAATTCTGGAGACATTCAAACAAAAGGGTGAGGCACAGGTAATAATCCATTGTACGTATACCCTTTCAATAACGCACAAGAAAAGATAAAGAAGAACATGGCAATTACATATATGTTAAAGGTTCTTCAAAATCATTAGTTTGGAGAGGAAAACGAAATTTTGAGTTGTGAGGAAACTTCGAGTTATTGAAAATAACGACGAAAAACTTCGAATTAAAGAGATAAAATTACATTAAATAAGTAATAAAGGTGCAGGGAAATTGATTTTTTTCGAGATATCGAAAAATTCGAGAGTCTACTGTATAAGTAAACTATTATTAAAAAATGTGCATAAAAACAGGCAGTTTTAAAGAGTTTTCCCAATGCTATACTTAGATTCTTTCTAAACTTAAAATTGTACATTTGAATACAGTTTTCTGCATTATTTGTCAAAGAATGGGGGGTTTTGTGGTTATAAAAATGGAGTTTATCAAATGAACGGGTGCTTTGATAAAGCTGGATGGTAACCAATAAAAAAAGATACAAATACAAATATTGAAGACCAACAACAGGCTCAAAGCCCAACAAGGTTGGTCCATCTAGTACCTCTTAACTATCCCTCAATGCATATCCATCTTCTTCTTAAAATCCATTACAATTAACAATATTCACTGGCAAGTTGTTCCATTTGTCTATTACCCTATTGTAGAAATAGTGTTTTCTCTATTCCCGATTAAAAGGAGATTTGTTTAACTTAAACCCATGACCTCTCGTTCTATCACTTGTATTAAAATCTAAACAATCCACATCTCCTTGTTTGATAAATTTGAATAGTTTAATCAGATCTCCCCTAACCCTTCTCTCTTCCAGAGTATACATATTCAAATTTCTTAATCTATCTTCATAATTCATGCCTGAAAACCTTTGAACCATTTTAGTAGCCCTGTGCTGAATTTTCTCTAACAATTCAATGTCTCTTTTAAGATATGGTGACCAGATCTGTACAGCATACTCAAGATGTGGCCTTACCAAACCTCTGTACAAGGGCAAGATAATATCCTTAGATTTTGATGAAACACTTTTTCTGATGTACCCCAACATTCTATTAGATTCCGAACAGTCAAAAGCACAAAGCCACCAGCGTCGACGTTCGTAAACATAAGCAAACCAGAATATCGCCTCAAACTTCGAAAAGAAATTTTAGATAGCTAAACTCTTTGGAAGGCAACTCTTGGCAATACCAGTTTTGAAATAGACTTGTATACCATTTAAGAAAAAGGGCCAAACAATATTTACTATTGCAAAAATATCAGTGTAAATCCACGCAATTAGCACAGTATACTCACAGTTCCAGAGGACACAGTGGTGGTAGAGGGAGTACTATTAGTCCCACTGTCAGTGGTCGCTTGCGAAACAGTGCTTACAACTGGAAGGGGCTGGAAATGCAAAATAAAAACATTTAAATAGAGAAACGACAAAAGAAGCACTTGCAATGAATATGAACAGGATAGGGAAGAAAAACTTTTAAAACTGAACTTTTTACTTTGATGGTTTTAAACAGTGGGTGTCAATGATTTAAATCAATTAATTTACAATCACTGATTTAATAATGATTGATTAAAATCAGTGATTTAATAATGATCAGAGCTAGCAAATATGGTTTTTGTGGTTTTTTGGAAAAACCAAAAAAAGAAAATTTCCCTATATTTTGGTTTTTGGGAAAACCAATACAATTTTTTTTCTCAAGTTTGGGTATTTGATACATATTTTTTTGCATTTGCAATATCAT
The DNA here is from genome assembly GCA_963932185.1 of Troglohyphantes excavatus. Lineage (NCBI taxonomy): Eukaryota > Metazoa > Arthropoda > Arachnida > Araneae > Linyphiidae > Troglohyphantes > Troglohyphantes excavatus. The sequence continues at coordinate 33,024,110 of OZ010678.1, forward strand.
AACAGCCATTGTATTTCTGTACTGATTAAAAAATTAAATATTTCTGTATTAATAGAAAATTGTGACTAAATTATATAGTTAAAACATTAAAATTCTACAAAACATTAAAACATGTTCAAGCATGCTCATGAGCTAAAAAAATACTTAAATTTAAATGACCGTAAAAAAACAGCGAAAAATCTTGAAAAGACAAAAACCACATTAACCATGAAAAACCACAATAACCATGAAAAACCACAATAACCCCAAAAACAAAAAAAAGTTATTTATAAATCATGGTTTTTGCCAGCTCTGATAATGATTGATTAAAATCACTGATTTAATAATGATTGATTAAAATCACTTATTTAATAATGATTGATTAAAATCAGTGATTTAATAATGATTGATTAAAATCACTGATTTAATAATGATTGATTAAAATCACTGATTTAATAAATTATTAAAATCAGTGATTTAATAATGATTGATTAAAATCAGTGATTTAATAATGATTGATTAAAATCACTGATTTAATAATGATTGATTAAAATCACTGATTTAATAATGATTGATTAAAATCAGTGATTTAATAATGATTGATTAAAAACACTGATTTAATAATGATTGATTAAAAACACTGATTTAATAATGATTGATTAAAATCACTGATTTAATAATGATTGATTAAAATCACTGATTTAATAATGATTGATTAAAATCACTGATTTAATAATGATTCATTAAAATCACTGATTTAAAAAAAATCACTGATTAAATCAATTAAGTCAAAAAATTATTTTTATTTATTATTTTTCTCGAAAGTTTATTTTTTACTGATGTATTCTTATCTATTCAAACTCTTTCTTAGCCCTTTTTTCTTTCACTGCACTACTCTGAAATAATGGAAGTTTACTATTCTTTGTCTGAAAACCAGTTTTTCCAGTTTTCTACCTATGGCTAGAGTTCACATTCTCATTTGCAATTCGTTTTTATATGCTGAGCACATGGTTCATACAGATTTTCAAAAGTAAAAATTAAGCAGTTCCAAAGGACTTTTTAAGGACCTCTCGATAATTTTTAAGGACCTCTTATATTTTTTGGCACCTTTGGAGAATTGTAATTTTTTGGTGCAGAATCGCATGTAAATGTGGTTTCGCAGAAATGTTAAAGTTGCTACATTTTTGGGAATTTCCCCGATTTTCTAGAGTGAGTATCGATTCTTTACAAAACAACAAACGAGCTGAGATTTTCTAACGATGAAGTGTCGTGTATGATAATGAAATACCTTTGACTAAAAAATCGGACAAAAGAAATCAAAAGTGCACTTTTTTTTCTGTCACTAAATCCGTCTATTCACGCCTTGTCGATTTACACTTGCGTATAACGGTAAAAAGTGTGGACACGATCAAAGTAAAATCTGGAATTCTACATTCCGATATTTTTAATACACCCGGAATTCTGGGTTCCGAAAATTTTAAAAACTTGGAATTTCGGGTTAGACATGAAAAAATACCACTCATGTGAATAAGTAAAAAAAATCTAGTTTGACAAAAAATTAAGGACCTTAGTTGAAAATTAAGGACTTTAAGGGCCCTTAATTAAGGACCTACCTAAATTAAGTAGTTTTTAAGGACTGTGCGAACCATGTGAGCATGAGTGACTTTAGTTACTGAATTATTTTCTTTTCTTAAGAAAGCTTTTAGTTTACATTAATAAAATATATCTTCTGTAAGAAAAAAAATGTTCCAATTTGGTTTCATTTTAATGGTAAATTTGAAGTACGCAAAAAAAGGAAGTACAGGTATTTCTTAAAACAATTGAAGGTAAAGGTTTACTGTACGGTCACCCTTGGCGACTTTCTCAAAATCTCGCCAAAAGTCGCCATTTTGGCGACTGTTGTCCAATAGGGTTGCTGCAATTCCTTGTCGTTTCGGAGAGGGGTTGCCATTTAAAAAAAATTATCGCCAAATGCGGAAAAATCGCGCCAAGGGTGACCGTACAGTAAACCTGACCCCAAATTTTTATATCGTGTTACAAAGGAGGGTTTTAGAAATTTCAGTAATAAGTACGCTGCGGAACATTCCTGAGATAGAAAATACAGAAACAAACATTCATTTCTTTTAAGGATAGCAAAGTTTTTTTTTACCTCTTCAAAGGTGGAAAACATAATAAAATTTGGCGCCTCGTGTTTAAACAGAAAATAATCTACATCATAATGCACGAACAACTCAAACCAAAACTTAAAATAAAACCGTGTTGCCAAGTTTGAAAAGCGAAATATACTGCAGATTGGCACGGACAAGGCTGAACCGATAACCCGTCGTGAGAACAGTGGTTAGGTTTGGTTTGGTTAGGTTAAGAAACGTCGCACTAGAGCTGCACAGTGGGCTATTGGCGAGACGTTTCGCGGCCCATCTCAAAGGAAAGACTCGGGAACGATGCCTCGTATTTTTTAACCATGGTCAGATGACAAGAACAACACCTGAGCTGGCACCCAACGCCTTCAATAGACATTGGGGCTTTGGACCCCGATCAGATTTATCGTGCATCAGTCCCGTATACACACCGCTAATTTTTGTGGATGTTCTGGACGACATTCTAGTATTTTGGTAGCGAAGTTGGCCTTGAGAACATTGAATCGAAACCATAGTGTAACGGATACAATATATTCCTACTTTCTGCTCGAAATTAACTGGATCGCGTGCCATAGTGGCGGCGCGCGGTCAAAAATGTTTGTGCAGCCGAAATTATATGATTCCCCCCTTCAGTGGCGTAGTCAGCATTGGGTTACTTTGGGTTAGAACCCCCCCCCCCTTAAGTTTAAAATCAAAATTATTTTTTTGAAAAACAACAAGGGCAAAAAAAAAAAAATATTATCTGATTTCTATAAAGAAAACACGCGTCTCATTTCCTGGTCTACCCCACATGCAGGCACGTCGCACCGGGGAAGTAGTCCGACCCCCCCCCCCCCCCAATAATTTGGAAACCTTAAAAGATGGGAATTTCAAGGTTTGAAAATACCCGAGTTGGGAAAATTTATGTCTGAAAATAATTAATATTTGTAACAAATGAAAGCAAATACCCCAAGGTTATTAAGATAAAATTAGAAATTGTCCAACTTGTAAAATTAAACATAAATTCGTGTGTTTAGTTTCAGAGTTTACGCACACTTTATGCCGATATGACGCTAAGACTCCCAAGGCTACAGATGGAGTTGACTAATGCAGTCTGCAGCCGACCCAACGCCAGTAGCGGGACTGTTTTATAAATTGCATTGTAATTTTTTATTGCATCAAGCGAATTTTTTTTTAACCGTGGCCTAGTTTTCTTAAAAAAAAGAATCCCACATTTTAAATATATAATAAATTCTTTAAATTAAGGAGCAATGTTTTCCGATTTCCAGATAGGTAGGCGCCTAAAAAAATGCGCGCATCTGCTCATTCTGTTGTTCTTTATTGTCAAAGTTATATTATATGTTTTAACGTTCAGCTTATCATTTAAATAATTTTAAAATATATGGCGTTGCTCTTTACGCGAATGTCACACAGTGTTCTTTTTATTAAAATAACTTCTTTTTTAATTGTGTTAGGTGTGATTGTCTAAATCAAAATCTTCTCCTTTTTATTCGAAAATCACTTTTGTTTCATATAACTATATTGGCTTTGCCTTCCACAATGTAAAATTTCTTCGATCTAATATTCGAAGCGCCATGGCGCTTTGAATATATCGGACTTGCGCGCCAGTCCCATATAAATTTATCGTCTCGTGTCTAGGATTTTTTTTTCCATTTTGTGATTGGTTAGTTGTATTTTCCCATATTGTGTCTTGATATTGTGTAATGTTGACGCAGTGCGTTTTCCTTTGTGTTTTTCTATAAAAATATTTTTTGTTTTTACCGGTTTCTAATACGGTAGACGCTCGTTTTTACGAACCTCTAATTTAAGAAACACTCACGATTTTATGAAATAGTGTCTGGTCCCGAACATGGTCCCATAGGCATAATGTTATTTTTAATTCCCATTTACGAACTAAAATTTTTAAAAATCTCTTTTTTGCGAACTCTCTTTCATACTTCGCTAGCGTTTACCTGACATCACACAAAGTTTAAAAGGTCATATCTTTAGGGAGTAACAAAGCAACACATATAAACATTTCAAGGCCATTCTGAGAAAAAATACAGGGTTCAGCAGCAAGTGGGTAGCAGGTATGTGATTGGAGAGTGACACTTTGACGTCAATCTTTACCTTTCCCTTACATTCACTAAGCATGTATCAATGTCGAGCGGGGAAAGGGGTGCTTTGTTATCAGATTATGTTTTGTAACTGGTTAGTTTCATCTGGACCCTCAATGTCTGAAGTTCCGTGTGAGTCCAGAGGGAGTTTGAGCCAGTTTTAGTTGAGGAAATTTAGTCATGTTGCAGTTGAAAAAACGCACTCATTTATCTGTTGAGGCAAAAAAAGAAAATTTTAAGCGAGACAGAAATCGCTAAGAAATATGGAATTAAAAAGAATAGCCTATAGATAATTTTAAGAGCAAGAGAAAAAATCGTTGGATATGCAAACCAAACAAGACCAGCAAGAGTGTCCCACTCGAAAATATTTTAGAGCAGAAAAATATCCCAAACTGGAAAAAGCTTTGCTTGCTTGAATGAGGAATAATTGAACTGCTTTGTATTAAAGCTCAACATCAAAGACTTCAAGGCATCGGACGGTTGGCTGCAAAAATTTAAATCCAGACACGAGTTTGTGCTTCAGGAAACTGAATAGTTATCAAGACTAGGCCTCTTTTGAGGATGACAATAGTGAAATGCTTTCAAACATCGATAAAATGAAAACATGTATTTTCCAAAATGTTGTTTTAAAACAGAAAAATAGCGATTATTCTGATGCTTGATTTTTCATCAATAAAGGTATACCTTATTATTTTTTATTTAACTATTTTATTTTACAATTGTTTCTTATATAGAATAACTAACTTTACTTAATAATATAATCTCTAAATAAGGCTTTATTTATAAAGAAAAGATACAGTTTAATAAAAAGAAGCATACAATTTCTCTACTTCTTATGATATTCTATTTTACGAACTTTCGATTTTACGAACAATTTGGTTGTTCCCTACGAGTTCGTTAAAACGAGAGTCTACTTAGAAACTTCCAGGGCTTTCGATGGGTTCTTTTATTTAAATCACCCCTCGGTTAAAAAAAATCATTCAGAGTCCCCAAAAATCTTATGCGCGGAGGACGCATCTTTCAGTACCTATTTTTGTGTGATATGTGTTTCGTTTTAACATTAACTTCGGAGGACTCTCTCTTTGAATACTTTTAAGTTTATTGAATTTATTCATAATAATTTAAATTCCAGTTTTCCTGCATTGATTAATTTAGAATTAAAATGGTTATTAATTTAAAAATATTTAGAATTTAATTACTTCTTGATAAATATGGTCATATTGGTATGTAGGAACTTTTTGTTTTTGAAAATTATTTTATTTATGTTAAGATTAGCAATGGCTATTGGGTTAGCACAAGTGTCGAGTTCCTTTGACTCCTACTATTTACAGATCACGTTACCATTTTCAGAAAATAGCTGTATTTCACAGATTCTACAAATTAATGTTTTTTTTACGCCAATTTCAACGTCAATTTCCGTTATGATTTTGCCGCAACGCGCCGTTTTGCTGCGTCACGCAACCAATGAAACCTCTTCCCCCATGTCACGCCACAGTCATGCATGATAAAATTAAACGGAAAATAATAATTATTCTGTTATTTTTAATTATATAATAAAGAATTATTTACAAATTTAAAATTACTATTTAAAATGTATTATTATTAATTAAAATTGCTTCAATCTGGAACCCCCATCAATATTTAGCTACAGACTTTAATCCCAGTAAAATGTCAGCCAGGTTTGTTAGTAATTTAAATTTGGAAATGACTAAAGATTAACCTGCAAAAATTAAAGCTTTTAATTTACATCTTATTTTTTAAATATATTTAATTAATTAAAATTATTAATTAGAATTTTAATTTAAAACTATTGCTTAAATTAAAAAATATCATAAATTAAATTTACTAATTTAAAATTACTACTTAAAATTTTTTATGATTAATTAAAATAACCAATTTAAAATTATTAATAAAAATTGCTGATTTAAATTATTAATTACAATTTATAATTTAAAATTATTAATTAAATTTTATTCAATTTATTAAATAAATTTTATTCAATTTATTAAATAAATTTTATTTAATTTATTAAATAAATTTTATTCAATTTATTAAATAAATTTTATTTAAATTATAATTAAATTATAAGTTAAAAATTGTTCAAATCAATTATTAATAAAAAAAATTATTTGGTTTAGGTCAGACCAAAAATAATTTATGAACACCCCCCATTGAACCATCGTGGCTACGCCACTGCGCCCCTCCCCCCAACCTACTTATTTTCACAACCATACACGAACAGAAATTCTTTAATATTTATTACTCAAACTCAAATCAAAGTTTCCTTTCAATTTTTATGAAATGATAACATGCTTTTTGTTAAATTCAACAATACAACAATATAAAGTCGAGAGTTTTCCCTTAATGTGTCAGCTATTTGAGTTCTAATGATCTTATAAATTTTTTGAAGTTTACAGAATTTTTTTTAATGTTCGATTTGAGCCCTCGTATGTTTTACATACTCGTGTGATAGTGGTTAATTCCTTATATCCAGCATCACTCCAAACGCCCTTTTTAATTCCGACGATCAAACACGGCCAACAAATATTTTTTATAAATAAAAATTTCCACATAGCCACAAGAAAAACACGACCATGATGGCTGAATATGTATCCCTTTTTATTTTTTATGAATGGACAATTTTTGAATTGGACTTTCTTCTTTAAGTAGTTGGCGTTTATCATCTGCTAAAAGGAGTTTCAAACAAGACGACACCTTATCATAACGAGGCTACGTTTCAAAATAGTTATATTATAAATGTTAATATTAACTTTAGTTTAGTAACGAAACAACACACGTGTAAACTTATCACAAAAACTATTACTGTAAAGTGGGACAACTTTGTGCCAAGTTTACAACATTGTGCCATACAAGGTTTCCAGACTTTAATGCGTTCTAGCGGTAATATAAATGCAACTAGAGGTTTGGAAAAAATCCTGTAGTTAGCGATGATGATGTTGAATCTAAACGAGCATGTAATAAACTGGTCAGTTATCAGTTGTGGTTTCAAGAAAATATTATTTTATATCACAGTGTTTGAAGGTTTTTAAGATACCAAGAGATTCTCATCTGGACCTCATATCAGTTGTTCCCCTGGAGATTTGGTAAGTTTCTACATTAATCACTATATTATTATCTACAATATGCTGTATTAAGCAATTCAAAATGTTTTTTCTCTCTGCCATAAGCTCACTTGTTACCAAAAATGACAACTTTGGGGTACAACTTTGTGCCACTCAATTTTCTTATATTTTGAGCTTCAATCCCTTTTTTATTCATTGCTTTTTGCAGATAATGGCCCGTGGTGATAGAAAGAAGGTCGGAGGTCACCCTTATCGGGCTTACACTAATGAATACTTTGAAAAGGTGTTAGAAAAAATTACAGAGAAGAGGATTTCAATCCGTAAGGCCCAAGAGAGGTATGGAATTTACCGAAATTCACTTGCATTTATGCTGAAGAAGAGAAAGGATGCTGAATTAACCCCAACTGAAGGTCTGAAGAAACCAGGTAGGCAAACAGCGCTTTCTGCTGAGGAGGAGAAAATAATATGTGCACACGTCATTGCTGTTGTTATATATGGTTTTCCAATAAACTAAGCTAGAGCTGCGCCCATAGAAATGTATAAAGACCTAGAAGGAGGAAGGGTAGAGAAGCCGATGAAGCCTGTAAGGGCGAGAAAACGGGGTAGAGTTGGCGAGAAAAGGGGAAGAACGGGGTATATGGCTGCCAGATTGATGACATTTATCGCTTGCTTTGGATTTTGCTTCAACTTTCACAACGCTTGACGTTGTTTTACATAATAATTGCATTATATAGTATTTTAATTACGGCAATATTTTAGGCATTAAAACCATAAAATAACAAAAATTAGCGTTAAAAGTTAAAAAATTATGACCACACATGTGGTTGTATAAAACTTCTAAATATTAATATTTCCCTTTAAAAGCAACGCAAACAACATTTTTTCTCATAATCTACAATATTACCTTGTTTTATTGTAATTTACAGCATTATCAAAAATGCTATATTTAGAGCGCAATAATTTTTTTAAAAAAGCGATTTTACCATTGAAACTCCCATCTACCGACCAATTGAGGGGAACAGTTGGCGACGGCCGCCATACCTTCAATTCCCCTATTGGCGAAACTGGCTTTCAGCCTTCCAGCAACCCTATTAGAGTTCAGTGGCTGCGCCATATGGTTAAGGCCTAACCTAGATCGAATGGGTCGCAAAATACCCATTTTCAACAAAAACATGCCTGGTGAAGGATAGGCCAAATCGTATTTAGATAGGCATAAGAAAGACTTGAGGGTAAGGATGTTCCATTCTAGATGAATGGATGAAAACCCCACGAGGAAGATCGAGTCCCTCTCTCCCAAAAAGTTCGTTTTCCATGATGTTGACAAAATTACTTGACAGACTGCAACCAAATATTGTTGAGAGCCTTCTGGGAGGTTTTAAAGGGATCGTGGCATCCATCCCTTGGATCGAGAGCATGTTCTTCAAAAGCAGCGCAACAGAGTTTTGGATGTCCATTTTTTAGAATTTAAACTGATATGTAATGTAGTTTAATATTATTTTTTGTAATGTAATATTTTGAAACAGTTTATCATTAAAACTTTTAAAAAAACTTGTCTTCTTCCATTTCGCACACCTCAAAATTGATAAAAAATTTGAAAAAAACAACAACATTAAAATGATGAGAACAAATTTTATTTCCCTGTTCATACCATAGTAGAAGAGCCGAGTATGAAAAAAAGCAGTAGTGGCGCTAGGAATTGCCCGACGGGGGGGCTAGTCTTCCCCGACAGGGGGGCTAATATCCCCGACGTAAAATACACATATAAAATTTTCCTAAATAATATGTCGAGGATAAATATTGCGTAACTAAATGATTATAACTAAATGCTTGTAATATTTAATGGGTTATTACTAAAGAATTGCAGAGTTTCAAATATTCTGGACTGCAATCAACAAGTATCATTTTTATGTTGGAATAATTACATTTAACTCGTTTACAGTTTTCGCAAACCTAAAGTATAGTGGGGAAAAGATAAGTAAAAAAAATGTACAAATCATACCGCTCTGTCATTTAATTTAGTGGTTTTTTTTTATTTAAAAACAATGATAAAACATTTATATTTATAAAAGGCAATGGAAATGAGCGATGAGTTATTTCTTATGAAATTCTTTTCATAACATTGAGCTGTAGGTCAATCATGGTTGAAGATGAAAAAGTTTTTTTAAAAATTTTACGCATTCGTTTATTTCTTCCACGACCTTTTCCAAACAATATATTTACGACTGAGATAGCAAATTTAAAAGTCCACAAAAAAATAGGAAGTGTGACATATTTTTTAAAGAAATATTTTAATTTTTCGAAGACATTTTGGATTTGTACTATTTTTGAAAAAATTATATTAAAAAGATTTTTTTTACTACTGTGTATCTTAAAATCAATCCAATCTGTTATCCGTAACATTTCACTTTCACCACGATATCGTTTTTTTTTTTTTAAACTTTGAAGCGATTTCGTTCAATTTTAGAAGTAATCTAAATTATCTATAAATTTTAATGTCGTATGAAACAGTGAACATATAAAATTAAATGTTTGTTACATAAAAAAAAATGTCGTTTTTAATTTTTTAGTCAGCCTGAAAAATTAAAGCTGAATTGACAATGGAATCGCCTGTGTCTAATACATAAAAATCTCATATGTTGACTTTTGTTTAACCTAATAATAATTTAGGAAATATATATTTGTTAAAAATTCAAATTTCTTTAATCAATTCAATCTTATATTTTCATTTTACTTACACTAACATGTTTAAATTACCTAGTAGGACTAATTAAAAATTTAATGGATTTAACGACTGTCCATTCAATGGAAAACTATTTCTGACTACCTAATTGAACCATGATTGTCCTTTAAAATAGGATCTGATTTCTTCTGAACTGATTTTTTTAGAACAAATATTTCTCAATATATTAATTTTAACGATCCCACATGAAAAACTTATTCCATATTGATATTTTATTATTAAATTACAAATAAATTTAAATTTCACAAAATGTACAGTAATAAAAATTGTAATAAAAATAAAGGTATTTTTTAAACTTCATATAAAAAATGTATTGTTAGAAAAAAGTACCATACTAAATAAATTAAATAGGCAATATAAAAATTGCAATAGTTCTTCGAAATCCAGAAAACATAAAAATCAACAAACGATAGGACTCCGTTCTTAACAAAATAAATAAAATATTATTAAATTGTCATGTACAAATAATTAAAAAAAAAATCACAATAATTTTTAAGACATCTCACCTTATACGAATTGAATTAAAGTTTGACGGTACTGTAGTTCCCATATCCACTATATGATAATAGATCCTCGCAGATCGGACACTCACTAATCTCAATGCATTGCCTACTTTACTGCATTTTTACTCTTTTAAAAATTAAAAACAGCAAACTTTATCAAGTTTTTTAAACCTTTCATAAAGAACCGAACTCAGACTGTTCTACTGCTTCGTACAATACAAGTGATCAGTTCGTTTACTGGACCTCCTTTTTCTTAGAAACCTTAAATACTACTGTACCAACACCAGTCAGCAGTCCTCTCTGTGTCCTATCCTATGCAGATGCGTGACCCCCAAATTCAAAGAGAGCTTGCCAGTGAAAAGCCAGCTAAAAGAACAAAAAAACTATAACATGGAAAAGGGTGTTCTTGAATGAAAATATTTTGCCTTTAGTTTTTTCCTTTGAAGATGAAGATAACAAGTGACAGATGACATTTTTACCACCTTAATTGCCCTTTAGCGGCATTGCTCCCAATACCTCGGTGGCCGACTCGGTTCAGCTTTAGGAGGCATACTCAGTTTAGTATGCCCCCTAAGGCTGAATTGGATCCGAGTCGAGAGGAGCGTCTTGCCGTCCCTTTGTCAAGAAACACAAGGGGGTCGAGAAACATAGAAGAGGGACCAATGTTCTCACTCGATGAAACTGATTTTATCTTTTGGAGGCATCTGTCTGGTCTGAGAAATAAAGCGACTCTCAGACTGCCGTGGACGGCTAAATTGTTCTTCTATGGTCAAGTGACAATGGTTGCCTCGACAAAAAGTAAAATAAATTTTACGTTTGGAACTAGACTGCGCAAAATCCGATATATTTGTCCACATTCGTTAAAATGAAACTACATGAACATAAAACATGGTAAACTGAGACAGCAATTAAATGACTATTTTTTTTTTTTCTGTATTATTGAAGTAATCAATGTTGGATGAATTTTTTTTTTTTTTTTTGCGTCATGCCAAATTTGTTTCGTAAAGACAATGTACAAAAAATAGTTCAAAACGGAGTTTTTTTCCTAATTTTTGATTTGCAGTTGTATAATAAAAAATCTGTTTTATTTTTTGTTTTTATAATAGGTACAATTTAAGGTAAGGCAGGTCCATTCTACACGAACAAGTAAAGTGAGCTTCTCGGTGATTCGAGAATTCATACGGTATGGGTTCTCGAATCACCGAGAAGCTCACGCGCGTTTTACTCGTTGACATAAAATGTAGAATTGTGTAAAATGGGCCTTAGGCTTTTTTTTTATGACCAGTAAAATGGATGAATCAATACACGTTTATTGAAATAATTTTACAGACGGTATTACCGGAGATACGTATTTTGCTCAGTATCCATGATCAATTCTACAAACGAGAGACGGTATTTTATAAGAGTAAAAATCTTTTCTTTACATGTAATGTTTTTAAAATCGTATCTGTGTAAAGGGTGCATGCACGGCGTGGGCGAAGTGAACTTTAACAAAAACATGAACATAACGAAAACTTACGTAACGAAATCATAAGCCTTGAACAGCGTTGGCGTAATTGCATTATCATCTAACTCATACTCGTTTGAGAGCATGCAGAGTTTTTATCGGAACCCAAAAAGTGCTTGAGTTGAGTTTGACGTTACATGCCTTAAACACCACCGCGGTCGTTTTGAGAGAGACACTTCCTACCTAATTTTTTATTACTAATTTTTTTGTTTGTTTGTTTGTTGAAATTACTGTATAAAAAGGTTAATTAAAGTTCCTAAACGTAAAAATATCGACAGGATCAAAATTACGATGAGATGTCAAGCCCGACAAACCAATCTTGAAATAAAACGCCACAACCCCCCAAAAGTTCTTAAATTTACTGACTATTACTTTTCAATTAACTGCGTTAAATACCCTTACGTTACATCCAGCCCTCCCAGCAAGCTCATACACGGAGAATATAGTATCTTGGTCGGGAAAAGGGCGAATTTGACAACCATCCGTTTACTAAATCGTTACACACATGCTGAGGATTGAACTCGCGCCCATCGGATGCTTGTCCGAGCCCCTTATTCGGACATAAAAGTCGGGATTTCAATGAACTGTAACATTGTTGGAATTCTGCCTGTCAAGATGACACAGATCCATTTTATTAAAAAAAATTATTTAATATTTCACAAAAACTTGTTTTTAACAATTAAATTAACACTTCTTCCCCGACGAACTTCATAATTCTGCCCGACAGGGGGGCTTGGCTTGCCCGACGGGGGGGCTACAGCCCCCCCCAGCACCCCCAGTGGCGCCACCTCTGAAAAAAAGCATGGTCAACTTTGTGCCACACGAAAAAAAGAGATTTTATCCAATTGAATAGTAAACACTATATTTATTTTCCTATTTAGAAAAGTTTTATTTACATTTATGCATTTTCAGCACATTTATTACAAATTACAGTATTTTGTATTGCACTTTTTCCGTTGCCGTCAGCGCCGCCTGCCGTGAGTCGGTCTGCACACGTGCTGCCTGGTTGGGCTGACGCGGTCTGTACAACTTTGTCTGGATGGCCCGCAGGACGCTTGGTGCCCAGATGGCCGGATTAACACAACACTGTAGATCCACAATTATATTGCGGACTCGTAAAACAATTTCAGAAGTGCGATTTCCGAAGAATATAGTCGTAAATAACATGAATTGTCCAAATGGTTAAATGACCGCTCGTGGTAGACTAGACATGCTATAATTTTTTTTCGGAAAGTAAACAATAAAGAAAGTTATAAATATTAAAAAATGGGTTCTATGTATATTATAGGAAAAGTCAATAAGTTACAAGGCCATACAGTAACGTTGAATGCAACAAAAATTCTAAACGAATTTCAAAAAAGGTCATTTGACCGCTCGTGGCAAGTTTAGCGTTAATGCTTAAAAATTAATAATATTATATACTGTGGTGTGTAAGCAGGGACTTTGCATTTCCTACTGTTAAATTGCAAGGGACTGCGCGAACGCTGTCCCCACTACCAAAAATTGTGCACCCCAAGCAATCGCAATTTGCGAATGTGGCGAGCGTCAACCAACCGATGTGCAATGGAAGGTCTCTGCTCGGGGGATCCTCCTACTTGATCAAGGATTTCCCCAGTGCCAGGTAAGTATGAAATTAACAGAAAATTTGAATTCTATATAAAAATAATTAGTAATATATTTACTGGTATTTTAAAAAAATTCATATAATTCAATTTATAAATTACTTGTTTCTGAATTCTGATCTGAATGAATTTAACTGACTTAAACTAACTTAAAACTGAAATTAACTGAATTCGGTTATTATCCTTAATGATTTGGGTTATAATTCTTAAGGATTTGGGTTATAATCCTTAATGATTTGGGTTTAAATCCTTAATGATTTGGGTTTAAATCCTTAATATTTATTTGGGTTAATTGAATCTACAAAGCACTGAAATAAATATTAAGATTTAAGAAAATCAGTTACGTAATATTTTTAATTATATAAAATCATTTCACCTTCATTTAATAAAATGCATTACTTTTGAGTGAATAACAGCTGCACCTACTTTTACAAATTCAAAATATAACATTTTAAATACAATTACATGGTTTTAGATTTATAGAATAAATACGGGTAAAAGTAGTAACATTTATATTTGATGTACGTATGCTTGTTTTAGTTAGACTCAATGTTTAAAAATAATAATGTGGCATTTAAATAAAAAAAACAGGTTGGCCGCTAGAGGGCTCTGATTTTATTAGGCTTAGTTCTTTTGATCTGTAACTGTATTACTCAGGAAAGATTGATTTAACATCAGAATAGAGCAATAAAATGGGATATTGGCGACGGTTCGAGATCTATCCTGAATGAAAGACCCGGGAACACTGGATCGTAATTTTAAAACTATTGTGAAATGATGCGACACCAGACCAGCCACTCCACGTATGAAGTTAAAATGACTTTTGCGCTTTAATTAAGGTATAATTCAGAATTATGAAGTTGTCCTGTTATGGCACGAACAGGAGACTGCTTTTATTTTATTAGATTGTATCATCTAGCGAGATTCAGATAAAATGCCATGCGGTCGTTGCATTCCGCATGACACCGAGGATTTTAACTCATGGAGAATCATCACCCGGTATCATCATGTATCTATGTCAGGTCAAGAATTGACCCTACTAGATGACAAGTTTGATATTGTGAAATAAATATATATTTAATTTTAAATAATACTTATAGTGGTAGTTATTTTATTCATTAAGATACTTAAAACGTTTTGTGTGTTTATTTAATATTTCTAGGATTGTAAAATCGAATTTATAGCTTTAGAATCTCAAAACTCTGTTTTTCTTCCAAAGAAACACAATTCAAAATTATTAACTTAAAAAGGTTATTTTCTTTACAATCTGAATTTGATACTTTGAAAAGGAATTTGATACTTTTGACATTTGTAGCTTGTTACATAGCTACTACTTGTTACGTAGCTTATACTTTAACACTGTAAATAACTTTACATTTCCTCAGAGGTAATTTGCAGTTTTTTTTAATTTACGTATTAAAGAGGTGGTACTGAGTTGTACACATATAATAAATTGACAATGAAATTATTTTAAGAATACCTATAATAGGAAAGTTATTATGAAATTGTTCAGATTCATTTATTGGACCTTAATGCTGTTGTGGCTCCACTCAGCAAAACAACTCAATATTGGACTTGCACTACTATAACATGTGATTGAAAAGTAATTAAAATAATAATTATTATATGTAAATATTTATGATTTTTTCTACACTTTATTTCTCTTTTCCCTTTAATAAACCTCGTTTTCTAATATAAAAAAATAGCGCAATTCATTAAGATACAGTATTGAAAAATGGTACTCTAGATTCTTGTTAAAATATACTAGAAACAAAATTATAATTTTTTAATTTTACTAATTTTTAAATTTTTATTAATTAAATTTATTTTTAAAATTAATTAATAATAATTAAAAAATTTAATATTGTAATGAATTTTACATATTGCATCAAAAACTGTTTTAAAAAAATAACTAATTAAAAAATTTTATTTAAAAATATTCTTGTGTTCAGATAGATTTTATATGCAATAAAACAAAAATCGCTGCTGTGTAGCGTTCCTTACCTATAGCTTGTGAATTTATATGCATAATTTAATTTTATTTAAATTGCTTTGCTATGTGTTTTTTTAACCAACTGAAAAGTACGCCAACCAAAACCGGCTATAGGAAAGAGGTTATAAATTCGACTGTTATGTTTTTTTATGTATGTTCGGGCAAGATTTCTGTTTTAATTCAGGTACTTGGAAATTTATTTTTGTTGTTGTTGGATGGAAGTGTCTCACTTTGGCATCTTTTGAAAAAAATGTACGTTTTCCCGGCATTTAACTATCCGGAGTTCTCAATTAACTGGACCGTTTGAGAAAAAAATATTGTTCAATTTCGAAAATTCTTTATTTATTGATAAAAAGAATAATGCAATATAAGTTGAGCGAAGCGTGCGGAGTACCGTAGGGGCGAAGCCCCTTTTACCTCCTGTATGACTATTAATATTTGAAAACATGACGATGAGAATTAAATTTTGAATGACTCGCACTAGGCGACTAAGGACGAAACATGGACAGACAGGACGAACGATAAAAAAAGAAAGAAAAAAGTTAAAATTAATTCGAGTACATGTCTGATTGGCTGGAGCTGTCACGTGGTAAAATCCATTACTGCGATTGTTCGGTGGGCGGAGCCACCGATTCTGCTACTGGGCTGCTCAACTCGTTCAGTTTATCCAAAAAGAAGCAGAAGAGAGCCTGAAGTTTTTCTGCTGCAGTGTTCTTTTCCCTCAACTGATCTATCAAGCATTTGATTCCATCAGTGAAGGTAAAGATAGCTGAAAGTTCTTTGCATAACTCGGTGACTGGAGCGGGCACGCTCTTTGTCGCCGGGACAGGTGGTGGGGTGGGTTTTCGTGTATCCCTCCGCCGAGCCGGAATCGATGGCCTGATGATCCGGGTTTGGACTGGAAGTCTCCTCGGTTTCGGGAAGTCAGGGCATTTTCTACTGGAAGCTACATGGCCTGTAGCCTTGCAGTTAATGCATGTCGGAGTATCCAATTTACCGAGAGAGCATTCTCTCATTTGGTGTGATTCCCCGCACTTCAGACATCTGGGTGCGAGATGGCAAGTATGGCTTGTATGGAAGAAAAAGTTGCAATTAAAGCATTGCGGCACACTTTTACTTCGGTAGGGCTCTACAGTAATAACCAGTCCTAGAAGCTCCTTAGTTTTTAGGATCTTGTTTGTTCCTGTGGTTTTAGTCATGGCCGCCATGAAGACTTTGGTGGGGGCCTTAGTCGAACGTCTGGTCAGTTGGACCACTTTGGAGACATCATATCCCATTGAAGTGAGCTCAGCTAGGATGTCAGGGCAGGTCGTTTGAGCTGGCAGTCCTTTAATTGCCACTCGAAACGGGGCACTGCTCGGTGGGGCGGCAAGGAAGAAATCACTTTTCCTCGCCTTGAGATGGTCAGTAGCCAGTAAATAGTCTAACTCATTAGTCGGCTGAATTTTAATAAAGTCTCCAGTTTGCTTTGACTGAAGTTTATCATTCAAAATTATTTTCAGTTCCGACAAAATGAGAGGGTAGATCTCGGTGATTTTGAGAAAAATGGCACCCGGCTGGGTGTAAACAGGCTCGACGACACTGGGTGCTGGTGGGGAGTCGATGACCATTTCGTCAGTTTCCCCCTCAGTAGCAGGCATTTCAGTCAGTCCCATATCATCAGTTAATACATCATCTTGTAGTGGTTTCTCATCTCGGAGTAGAGGGCAGCATCCCAGCTTACATGCTTTTTCGTAGGCCTGTAGGAGCGAAGCCTCAGAAGTCTTTGTTTGAATATGATCCGGGCCCATGGCGGATACAGCAAAATTGTATGCCTTTAGATGAATATCATAGCTATTCAGGAAGCAGTATTCAGGGCTATTGCGTACAACATTATTTGGATCCAAAATCCATTTAGATATGTCAGGAAAACGTGGTTTCGACATTTTATTTCTTTGGTCAGCGGGAGCAAATCAGTAAACAAACCGACGTGAGAATAATGCAAAATTACATGTGAACGCTACCACCAACATGATGACTTTTGTACTAATTCATATTTAAAGTGCTTCAGCCCCTAAATAAATCTATTAAAATTGTTAAAAGAAAACCAGCGAGCTCACAAATTACCAAGCTAAATATTTTCTCTAAAGGAATATTAAACACGTGCTCTTGTTTTTCCTAATAATGACGTCATGTATATACAGTCTATTCGATTATTTCCCTCGAGGCACATCACGTGATGTAAAAAATAAAGAATTGTTTGAAGTGAACTTAGTTTTTGTTTAGCAGTTTTGTTGTGAATTCAAAGCGAGAGATTAGAGATTCAAAGTCGTCTAATACTTATTTATTAATTAAAGCATTATTAAAAAACAATAACATTTTACGTTTCGTAGCTCCTATTAATTGTATGTTTTCATTTTCTTTTCAATTAACTTGTTAAGAACCAATTCAATTCTAATAATGATTATTACTTTATTGAATATGTTGCTTTTCAAGCGTTTGAGTTTATAAATTGTGCATTCTTTTTCGGAAAAATCGTGTGACTGCAAATTTCGGAAAAATTAATACAATGTTCGTATGGTGACAAAACAAAAATTGGTAACTTTTATATTAGCTTATAAAATAATTATATTTTAAATACCAGACCACAGAGATGTAAATATTGCTGACACCACTTTTTTCAATCCTCACAACGCTATTGGCGTGGTATGAAAAGTACAAAATGATGAACAATTAGGGGACCCTCTCTTATTGATACCGATCAGGGTTCAAAACCAGTGGTCATTAGTCGTATTTCGGAACTAAAATTTTTATTTTGATGACCTTATTTTTACACCCAGTCTTCATTTTTTAATCTAATTTTGGTACAGATGTAGTATAGGACATTTGGCGTGTTTTATAGGGGCGATAAATTTATAGTATGGCAACCCCACCTCACATTTTTGGTATTTCTTTCGGCGACTTTCAATCTGACAGCCCTATGATGTCATCACGCTGCATAATCGTTTTTGTGCGTTCCGGGATATATGTTTAACGGCCATTTTTCATCGCAAAAAGAAACTCGCCAAATTTACTATACTACATCTGTTCCCTAACTCTATATACATATATTTTGTTGATCAGATGAAAATTCACTTTACCATTTTCTTTTTTGAGCTTCGAACAATCGACACACCGATCTACGAGAGTACTAGCGCAAGCGGTGGAATTCTGAGTTACTTGTTTCTTCTCTTCTCTTGTGACTATTTATTCACTGAGACTTAAAATTGTTTTCTTCCGTACTTCCCTCTCTATCGTAAAATCTAACGAATTCCACAACTGCCCGTGCTAGTTTCATTTTCGTAAAAGGACGTGCTCGGTTGTATTCGTATTTGTATTGCAATCACTTGTTCAACTTTAAATCGTGGTACTTTGGATTTTTAATTTTAGATGAAGCATTGGAAACTTGTATTTTATTTCGTCGAGTGCTAATGAAAATAAGCTTTTAAAGATTGATACAGAGAATAATAATGAAATAAGTAATAAAACAGTAGAAAAAAGTTTTTGATAATAAAAATTTATTTTTAATAATTGCTCTCATACTTTTGTCAGTAAGACAGTGATATTTTTAGAGTACAAATGGAAACATGTTTCTAATTTTATGCAAACAAGTTTTAACTGTTACAAAAATATTGTAACATTTGATGGCTCTGCTTAGGTATTTTGATCTTAAAATTACGTCTAAGCAAAACATTTTGGCAAAAAAAATATCGTTAGACGCCAATAACGACTAACTTTTATCTCCTAATTTAGAATCCTAATATCATGACTTACGCTCAGTCCATCTGTTAATTTCAATGAGTGTAGAAATTTTTTGGAACTGCCACTAATTTATTATTCTGTCTCCTATTCTAGAAGAGATGAATGCCATATGCAGAATCTCCACCTGTTACCCTGTAAAACGTCTGGTCGTCCCATGTGACAAGGTGACGTGGAGAGTTCCGTGGGATGACTACTCACCGCCGGACTTCTCGGCCCCTCATTTGAGTCATGCAGATTGGGCCGATCCGGATATCAATGAGTAATTTTATGCTGAAGGGAGTGTATGGTACCAATAATTGTTGCAAGGTGGATTTTCAGAAAATGTATAACAGGGTTAGGGTTAGAAAATTGTAATACAACTTTTTTTTAAAAAACTTTCAAGTGGTAACCCCAAATATTTGTACTTGCCCCAAAACATCCCAGTATAAAATATTTCAGCTTAATTGAAAGGCACGTAAGAGAAGCCCAAAGAAAAAAAATTACAATTCCATTGATGTTAATAGATTTATAATTGTTTTCCTTTATAAACAGTTTCTGAAATTAAATCTTTAAATATGAATAACAAGTTTGTCTGTACTATTTCTATTGTTAATTTTCAAAAAATTTAAACCATTAACAGCAATTTTCCCAAACAAAAGAGTGAATTTCTTTATGATCGCCTTCTTAGTTTGATCAGCATCAAGTTTTTAACATGTAAAAACATTTCGGAACATATGTATTATAGGACATTTGGTGCGGTGTTTTTTTTGTGATGAAAATAATCGTCAAAATGGTTTTTCGATTTGTGCCGATGAATTTTAGAATTTAGTATAAAATTTTATGCAACAGAAGCAGTTATTAGATTTTTCTGGCGTTTATAATTATTGACTGACACTCATAAGTGCAAGCACATACCGTGCGCTAATGTCACAAACTCGTACCTCGATCATGGTTTTGGACACTTGTGGTCTCTGGCCTCCGAGTACTTAGGATCAGAGTTTGTACCCCTTCCCCTTCGAGTAGTTGATTATTGTGCATAAATCTGAAAAGGCTGACCCATAAAATAACTCCTAAAAAAAAGTATCCTTCCTGCAACTGTAGTATCCAGAAAAATTAAACGCAAATTTATATTCTTTCCAGTTTACTTAACAGACAAATAAAACAGTATTAAAAAAATATTGGCAGCACGATTGATGTCATAGGGTTGGCAGATTTAAAGACATCACAATAATCGGAAAATACAATCAGTTAGGTGGGGTTGCCATAATATGCATTTATTTATCCAGGGTGGCAACATAACCTGGAAATCAGGGAATTATCATGGATATTTTTAATTCTGGAAATATCAGGGAAATTTTCAAAATTTCACAAAAAATCGAGGAATTTTTCATATTTGGATAATTAAAACGGCAATTATCACCTGTTATGCCCGAGTAATTTAATTGTCAATGTTTTCTGAATATGAATTTAAGAAGAAAAAAAGCATGGTTATGCACATTTTCATATTTTCAGTTTTATTTTTATAAAAACATGAACCACTGCTGGATTTAAGCAGCAAAAGCAAAGTACATTGGACCTTGAATTGTAAGCAACATGTGAGGGGTTAATGAATATGTGATTTATTGAAGATTGGAATAGGAGATATGCAGCATATAAAACATTTAAAATTATCTACAAAAAAAATATGAAAAACTTGCTTTTTTGCATTATCTTCTTCCAGAAAACATGTTTAATTACTATTATTCCTGTTGCAATTGCGTAATTTGTGATGTATCCATAAATTATTCTTTTAACTGCGAATAAATATTGCGTAAAATTTTTCATTTATAATGTAATTGTAAAATCAGGGAAATTTTTGTGACACCATCGGGGAAATAGCAGGAAACTTTTATTCCAGAAAGTTGTTGCCACCCTGTTATCGCTCAAAAAAAAACCTGCACCAAATGTCCTATAATACATTTATTCCAACATTTCAGCCCCAAGTTTAGACCCAATTGGAATGAAGAAGATGGAGGAATTGATCGTAGAAGCTTTGAACAAAAAGAAACAATCAAGTATGATGTCGTCGATGACAAACCACTTAATCCGAGTGGGCGTACTGGATTGTCTGGTAGAGGAAGATTGGGCCGTTGGGGTCCCAATCATGCAGGCGATGCAATTGTAACTAGGTAAGTTTTTTATTTACAATATATATACAGTTGCCACCTGAAAAACAAGAAATTTGTAGAAAAATAACATTTTAAAAAAAAAATCTCGAAATTTCGAGAATTTTTTTTTAAATATTTGTCATATCCTTTTGTCATTGAGGTGATTTTATTTTTGTTATAGAAATATCAATTTATATAATTTTTTGATTTTCTTACTTTGCTTCAATATTGATGCTAAAAACATTTCAGTTTTTTTCCCACATATTTCTCAGTCTAGATTTAAAAAAAAAAAAATCTTCTAGTATGCAGGAAATTTGTATCTCAATATTGTCAGGGGTCAACTGTGTTATTATACCCCTGATAATAAACTTTCAAGATTTTGCAAGAAAAAGCAATAGCCAATAAAATTAAGAAACTTTTATAGTGGTCAATGGCCACTAGACTTGAAAAATGCAATGGCAACTTAAGTTACGTTGTGACATTACCAAGTTCATGCAGTACTAAAAAAAATTAATATCTGTAAAATGTATTAATTCACACTACATTAAGAAGTTCATGATTGTGTGAATTAAGTATTAGCATTCAAAATAATCATTATTAATTAAGCTATTATTATTCTAATAAAATTGCATAATATAATAATTGAATCTGAACAGGGATACACCGGTGCCAGAATCTGTCTTTTCCGTCAGCCTCGGTTTGCGACACGATGTGTAGCAAACTTACGGCGGCCTCGTATGTGAGAAATCGGCGCGATTTAGTTGCTTGAATCCGACTATGTTACCCTTCCCTATTTTTATATTTTAGACAATTTTTTAACCTAGAGTAGTAAGGAGGCATAAAGAGCCAAACTCATGTCATCAATTTCCAAAATTGTTAAATTTCATATTAAAAAAAAAAAAAAAAGTCCGTAATGGCGATTGCAGCAAAAATTTTCGATCGCCACTTTTAAATAGTTAGTCGCCACGTGCCGACTGTGAATTTTCACCTTTTATAACCATTTACAAAAGTTTTTTTTATGCTATTTGTCTCCCCATCTTTATGCATTTTCATGAAAATTTCGAGATATTTCTTTATTTAAAAGCTAGTTTTACTAAGACAGTGCTTATAGTTAATGCATTTTTGCTTTTCTTTAAGATGGAAATCTGTAAATGGGTCCAGAATAAAATGTCCAGAAACAGAACAACCAATTCTACAGTTTATCGCCATTTTACGGAAAGATTGCAATAAATGGGCCATTCCTGGTGTAAGTTAAAGTTCATTATTTACGTTCCTGGTGTAGTTTGTATTAATTATTAATTAATCTTTTATATTCTTGTGGCTTAAGCTATTCATGTTTATAGTGTTAGTTAAGATCAGAATTGTTTACTATTTTATTGCGAGTTCTAGTGTAACTTAAATTTTTTCTTAATTGTTTACATTTCTAGTATAATTACTTAAAATAATTATTCAAAAGTTCAGGAGAAACAAAGAATATCCACTCACAGTAGCAAAAATTATAAAACATTTCTGAAAAAATTTGCTGCAGTTTAAATTAATTTAACACTCTTTCTCTTCAATAGGGTTTTGTGAATCCAAAGGAAGCTTCTTCTTCAGCTGTTATACGAGAATTGTTTGAAGAAGCTATCAATGTTGGAAAACTATCTTCGGAAGTCCAAACAGCTCTGAAGAATTTCTTTAAGGATGGTAAACAGGTATACTGATTTATTAGATTCAAATCCCTCGTCGAAAGCAATCATATAAAAAGACAGACAAGATTAAAATCGTAAACAAATGTACTATTAAATGACTAGACTTAAATAAGACTGAGAAATTAATATTACAATTCCGCAATGAGTGGGACCTTACCACTTTCAACCTAGACTGCGAACAGCAGTTTTTTATATAGCAAATAATTATATCTATATTAGCATAAATCAAAAGTAAGCTGAACGGTATATCCGGGCTGCCCCAGATGGAACAAGAGCATAAAGGCAAAAAGTGATGTGCATTCAAGGAGGCCCTTGTACTACGATAGGCATGGCAGATACCAGTGTTCACTCTAGGTGTTTTTTGAAGGGCGGTCCACCCTGCCTGCCCTTTTTTCATCTTGTTAGCGCCCTTATGCCCCTTTTTCAAAAAATGCCGCCCTCTTTTGAAAAAAATGCCGCCCCTCTTGCCCTTTTCAGTCAAGCACAAGCGTTTCTTGCTTCCCTAGTTGTCTTTAAGAAAGGCATCGATTAAATTTTTTTGTGTGTGTAAACTGGAATTAAGTGAATTATGACAGTAGAAAAACAACCACCTTTTTTAACTGCACGTTTTGTGCAATTGCGATGATTCCGCTTTAATTTCGGGCACAGGGCATTCTACAAATCCTATTGATTGCCTAAGCTCGCATATGAAATACCAAGTTTTTTTTTTTTTTTTTTTTTTTTTAAAGAAGATGGTTTGGCGCAAGGTTACAAGATAAGGCATTTTATTTCCAAATTTTGGATTTAAGTAGCATTTTCATCAGTTTTGTAAGGGGTCTGATTGGGCAACTTACAGATTTGGTTTTTGAGGGAAAAATTAATTTACAAATGTTAAATTTTTTTATTCTAAGTAGTATATTCATTAAGAGACACCAATTTTGTATAGGTCTTTCCTTTGAGATAGACCCCGAACTGTCAACAATAGCCCAATATTCAGCTCTAGCGCAATGTTAACCAACATTGTAACTTTTTGTTTGTTTGGTCATGTGTACGATGTGTCAATGGGTGGACACGCCCACCACAAACTTTTTTTTTAAAGGTGCCCTTTTATCGCCAACAGCGCCCTGCCCCTTTTTATTTCTGGAGTGAACACTGCAGATACTATTATACATAGGGAATAGAGATACCGTCTGGTGCAGACCCGAATATATATTTTTAACCCATTTATGAACCACTAATGGTTCCTAAGAAAGTTTAAAGTGGTCCAAATAGAATTATTGTTCAATCACCAATATATTTTTCTTTGTTTTAAATAGAATTTGCTAGTTTAAGGTGTATATTTTTTTAATTAACGAAATTGATTATCACAGTGATTGGCATTTGGTTACTTCAGAGGCAGCATGGACGTTCATTAATGACCAACAAAGCAAACTTATCTTTGAGCTAGCATTCGGTGATGTCGTTCACACTTTCTGTATATTTCACGATGTAAAGCTTTTCTGTATTGTGCTACAAGTTAACCTGAAAATATTATTTGTCAACCTATTATTACCTAGTATCAATTTAGACTGTAATTCTAGGATGTTTCAAAGCACTAAAGGAAATTCTAACAACAAAACTAAAGAAAGTGTAGTCTGTAGAGCATATTTTCACAATGATTCATTCTAGAATAGAAATTGGCGTTGTTTACATTGTATTTGAAACCAGTCTGGGACATGTATCGCCATTTGGTGATAGAGGGCAGATTTTCAAGGTGTCATTTTGTGAGACTTTTAACAACTGAAATATTTAAATATTTGTAAGGAAAGTAGGAATAACAATTTGCAAGCAGCAATATATATAATTGTTTGGTAAAGACTCAGGTGACAAGCAACAGTGACTATGTATTATTTTTTTTAAACAATTTGCAAAAATGCATGCAAGTAATGCAAAATAATTATATTTATATATTCTAATAGACTAAACCTATACTATCATTTACTAACCATCTATATATGTATAAAGAAAAGTGTCTTTTGTCTGTTTTTTTTTATACAAATCTATACTTTCATTCCGAGTTTGTTGAATTTTTGCACACTTGACTTTAAAAACAAGAGGAAGGTCACTAGAAGGAAATAAAGGTCTACATGAGATTTTGAAACCCCCCCCCCCCCCATTTTTCACCTCTTAAAGTAGAAATGAATTCTTACTAAAACTGTAGTATTGCTGTGAAGAATTTAGCCACTAGTGGCTAAAGATCAATCCCCGACATAAGACCCCAATAATCCTCCAAATATAAATCTCCCGAGCAATGCCGAGACATAGCTAGTTTCATATATAATCCAATGGCAACCAATATGCTAAATATTTAAATATGAAATTTAATTGCTCTGAAATAATGGAATGACATTTACTACAAATGTGTTTTGAAATGTATTTACTTTGTTACTTCAAATAAGTCTTCTTTTTTATCGAAAGATTTGTTCGAAATAACCTTGTAACTGCCTAATTAAGTATGAAATTATTTTCTATATACAATCCTCCTTATTCTCACATATTGATACGTTTACTTTGATTATTAAAACTATAAACCAGAAATGGGTTTATATTTGGTAGAATAGAGCATTTGTCTTTTTATTGGAGATATTGTAAACTTTTTTATATAATTATATAGTGAAAGCTTCCTTATAATGATGCCATTTTTACTCCCAATCGGATAATTAGTTTCAAATGTATTTTTTTTTACTTGTTACTTCAACCTTTCATTATAACAATCATTTGTATTGGAGCCACTGATCTTTAAATGTAACTTCTGGATTAAGCGAGACATTTTATTGACTTGGAGCCTATTAAAAGGGCAACAACTGTACCCCACTTACATCGCTACCGCAATATTCCGTATATATTTCATGTAAAAATAAGCCAACATGTATTGCTTTTGGCTGAGTATTTTTCTATTTTCTTTTGAAACCCATTTTAATTGCAACATGCTATTAAAATAGAAAGTCATTTTAAGTCGAAGTAGTTAAAAAACGAGCAAAAACTATATTTGTTTGGCAATATAAAAATTAATTCTGTAAGTAGAAAAATATATTATTTATATACATTTAATATTTCTACAATGCTATGGTATTAAAAAATACAACTAAATCACTTTTAAAAAAAGTTTGGGATACAGTATGGCTGCTCCCACATTGACTTTAACATGCCCATAGAGGAAACAATTTTTGAGCCTTCCAGAAGTTACAGTTAGAGTTCAGTGATTGGAGCTTTTGTCTACTTAAACCAAAAGTTTTAAATATAAAAAAAGGCCTAATAAATTCTAAGAATTAAAAAAGAATCCTTTGCGTATTTCCATGACTAAAAGAATCTTCACACAAATTCAAGTTTTACAAACACAGAAAAAGAATAGTGCACAGAGCTGAAATAGAAAGTTGTTGCTCTGTTACTAAAGTAGAAGAAATGTGTAT
This sequence comes from Troglohyphantes excavatus, assembly GCA_963932185.1. Taxonomy (NCBI): domain Eukaryota; kingdom Metazoa; phylum Arthropoda; class Arachnida; order Araneae; family Linyphiidae; genus Troglohyphantes; species Troglohyphantes excavatus. The sequence goes on from OZ010678.1 coordinate 33,050,796, forward strand.
ATCATTGTCCACTAAATTACTTAAGCCATCCCATCCGATTGTTTCAAACAACTCATGCAACTTAAACATTAGTCTAATTCGTTAATATGTTACTCTAGGTTTACCGTGGCTACGTAGACGACCCGAGAAACACCGACAACGCTTGGATCGAAACAACTGCGATCAATTTCCACGACGAGTCTGGGAAAGACACAGAGAGTATTTCCTTAGACGCCAGGGATGATGCCGCAGACGCAAAATGGATCGACATTGTTGAGGACATAGAGATCTACCCACCCCACTATGCTATAATTGATCATTTGAAAAGAGTTCATTCTGTTCAATAGTGTGGAGTTAGGGTTAAAATAGACTATTGAATAAAGTGAGTATGACTATTACATACCTACATCTTTTGTGGTGATTCGCCATATAAGATATTTACCATGAAATATTCTCTAATATCTTTCACCCGAATGTGTGTGTGGGGAGGGGTGTTCGCGTGCAATAATTATTATTGCACGCGTATGCATTATAATTGCATTATAATTCAATAATTATTATTGCACAGGCATGCTAGTTATTTTTGTTTAAGATATAATTACAAATGTAAAATTATATAACTTTGGATTAAGAATATTAATAAAGGAGAAGATTGGAAAATATTCAACAAAATATAATTTTCATTCAAATGCCTGAATATATCAAGAAGTACTCGAAGAACGTTAAAGAAGTTGAGCTTTCACAACAAACACATTTTATAAGCATGCACATGAAAAATATATTTTACTTTCTAACTCTTGAAGTTTTCTATGCATTTCAATAGTCATTGAATATTTTTTTATGCATCATAAACAAACGGGAAAATTATTTAATTAGATAAAATAGTAAAAGTTTTTCAAAAACAATTAACAAAAAAAACTATTGATTAAAAAAAGTAATTAGTTAATTTTTTAAAAACTCTTGATATATTTTAGCTCTATAAGTATTTGGGGGGGGGGGGCGTTGAGAGGGGATCAGAACTGCTCATACTGATGATAGATATAAAATTAGATGAGATTAAAATTGTATTATATATAAACATTTTAGTTTATATATAATAGAAATAATCGTAAGGGTTGACAAAATAACGCCTCTAACGCCTTTTCTGTGTACTCTACTGGTGGTATCTACTAGTTGTTTGTAAATCTGTAATTAACGGTCTTGATTGATGTATGATATTTTTGTGATCTTTTCAGCCATGTGAGCATCATTAAAACATTCATAATTCAACTTTTACCTAGCCCTTAACGTGTTAATTTATTTACTAAATATTCCAATACTCACAATGAAATTATTCCAAATAGTAATGTATTTTCCCTTGTATTTTTTTTTCTTGCATCAATATTTAAATAGTTTATTTTGATAATTTTTTAAAAACTATATATGCAGTAACTAAGCAATGTTTTTCAGGCAATTACAACTTTGATTCAAGCAAGTAAACTTCTAGGAATTTTTGCAGCACAGCTTATGCAACTTGACAATATACAGCAAGCTACTTTGAAATTGTACAAAATTTCACTTTCAAACCTGTGATTGTATTGTTGATATATTTATTAGGCAAAGATAATTTTATATTTTTATAACTATGCATAATAAAAGCATTGCTTGAATATTTTATGTTTGTCTATTTTCACTATGGGGTATTTCCATGGATGTAAAAATCTTAGCACGGAAATTTTAAAAGTTTAGTTATATTCACAAACGCACAATATTTTTCAAATCGGGAAAGGCCGTATTAGTATTGAAACCTTTTGATGTGTCTCAATGTTCTAGAAATGAAAATAAATATTTTCGCTTTATAAACAATTACTGTATTCTTTTACTAATTGCTTAAAATTCGGACATAAAATATGCCACATTATCATGCGTATTCGAAAGTCTTTAACTTTTATTGGCTTTGAACAATTGTCAACCACAACCATTAATTAAATATTTTTTTCCGTCCTGAACAATAATATAAAAACCGGAAAACTTTTCCCATAGTTATTTCATAAAGGGTGGGTCTTTCAAATCGACAATGTTGTGTAAACATTAGTAGTTACCTGAAAAATCTGGAATTTTTTTTTGGAAGAGTCTGTGGTAATTAAAAAAAAAGATAATGATTTTGCTGTGTTATATTGTCGCACTAGTACTACAACTAATTAACTCCACAGGAAGGTTAAGGTATTTTACATGCAATTATATATATATATATATAAACCTTATTGTCATTGGTGAATTTTCCTTTCATTAAGAAAATATAAATTTGTAGAAATGCCAATTTAACTTTTCTGTACTTTGCTACATCACCTATTATTCTGCCGTTATAAGGAAGAAGGCAAAACGTTTCCAAAATAATACGAAACGTTTCAAGAAAAAACAAACTCATCGTCTGCTTCACAAAGTTGTGATACTTTAAAAGGCTTTTATTGTCTAAAATTAATTATTTGCATTATTATTTTAGTGTGATAGTTACATTTTCCTTTATCTTGTTTTTCTTTGTTTCACTAAATCACCGTTATATTTGATTTATGGATTTTTAATATCATAAAAATGTGTATTTTTTAAGGGCAGACCGGATATATGTGTGTGTTCTAAATAAAACATTAAAAAAAATTGGAGTTGGAGCCTTTTAACTTAAACTCCCTCTTTATGTGCTTCAATTTTAATATGCAAAATATGGCTGTTAATACACATGGTGGTTCCAAAAAGATTGTCCGTGGTCGATATGAGGGGGTCCGCCGAGTCACAAAGAAAAAAAATGGTTAAAATGCAATGAACTCTTTTGACGACTTTTTTGAAAAGCAATACTTTCAACTTTAACCAGGGCGTCCTTAGCTGGACACGGGGCTCCTCCAAAAGCGCGGGGTCCGGTGCGGTGGCACGCGTTGCACACCCCTACATACGGGCCTGACTTTAACACGTTCGTGGCAAAAAAAAGGGAAAATAATGAACATGAAAAACAAATATCGTAACAGAATATTTACGATGATTTAAAAGTGAAAATATCAAACTTGTCGACTGCGATTGCATTGGGTACGAAATCAGGTATTGAACTCGTCACATGACCGTGGTTCAAAAATACGAGGCAGTCTTCTCCTTCAGATAGATCACAACCGTTGTAAATAGTCAACTTTATAGCTCCAGTGCAACGTTATTTAACAAAGCAACCATAAAATGCTGCGAAATTCATTTATCAGTCGGATGACATCACATACATAGAGTCTTTTATTTCGAATTTTATTTTGTAACTTTTGCTTTGTTCAGACTCACTGTTACAATAACTGTTTTCGGAAATTCTGGCAAGTAATCTTCTGGAATAATGGTGAGTGTTTAGTTATACCTTTTATTATAAGAATTATTTAAGGTCGGCCCTTATTTAATGGTATATATATATTTAAAATCATTAAATTTAATAAACTTTGTTTCATTTATCGATTTCTTCAATTAGTTGAATTAATATAAACCTTTTCATTTTGAATGACACAAACTGTGCAAGTAATTTGTCATAAAATGAGTCTATTTTAACCAATTTCGAAGGATTTCCCTTACAATATACAAATATTGTCTATAATATTTCATTTACCCTTTTTAAGAATACGGTTTTCAATACTTTTTTGATATTGCTGCTCTTGAAAATAATGTTTAACTTGATTTGTTTATGTTTAGTGTGCTTGCTAACGAATGCTTAGCTCCATTATAAAACTAAAACGATTGCATACGTTTTTGAACAGTTTACCTAACAATATATTGATAAATTATTTAAAAATAAGTTCTACGGATTTGAATTTTCTGTAAAACTTAAGATCCAAGAACTTTATCAAAACAGTTTTTGATCGCAAAGTTAACAAAATGTTTGAGAAATTAAGCAGATTTCGGTTAATTCCTAGTACACTGACAATATAATGATTTATGACAACCCTAAATTTTATTTACGTATTGTTGAAAATTTACCAACCCTATTTTTAAAATATTTTGTGAGACAAAATTCTAGAACAAGTCAAACCAAAACTTTGGATCCGATTGGTGTTGTAGGATTAACATTGAAAGATGATGAAAGTGCCACACAAATGCACTATCAGGGGCATGTACAGAAGAATTTTATGTCAGTTTACGGTTCCTTCATAAAATTAAATTTGCAAAAAAAAACCGGACCCTTCACCAAATTCCGTTCAGGAAAATGGATCCTTAAATGAAGTGTAACCTTCTTACTCTGTCCTTCTGCGAAACCAAAGAAATGATTGGCGTATAATGTCATGCGTGCCTGGAATCTATGGTTTTACCATTGTTTTAGCAATTAAAAAAATCCTGTTAAAATTTTTTTTGCAGATCTGTGAATTTTGATCCTTATTTCACAAATTGAACACAACACCTAGTGCTTGGTTTTTTTTTTATCTCTTTATAGACTATAGATCACTGCTTAATAGAAATTTTAATTCAATTACCTGTTTATTTGTATTTTATTTTCTCAGTTCTAAATTATATTTTATTTAAGTGTGTTTAATAACTTCATATTTTTTAATTTAACAAGGAAGTTATCGCTTCACTCCTTACCCAGAATAACCCGAAAAAAATTCGAGAGAATCTGCAGAATACATTTGTAGTGTTTTCAAGAAAATACTTAAAAATTAGAACAAAAGATAATTGATGTCCATAAAAAAAGATCTGCAGCATTTTATTCATCCGTATATCTAACACTTTGTTTCCGGATATCGGATAATTACCTGATAGTTAAAAACCAGCCGGATATCCGTTTCATCCACAGTAAAAACATGCATATTTATAAAATATGGCTTCAAATTGTCTGTAAAATATAATATGCTACAAAATGAATATACATTACTTAAATACATCATTATGGCTATTTTACTTTGTGGTAAGCATGAAAGCCTAGAAAAAAGTAATTTCAAAATTATCCACAAATGAATAAAACATGTAATTTGAGACGGGTATTTACGCGAGGTATGGGTGAGTAAATACCCATTTTTATTTACCCTACCCGCTGGGACCCAAATATGTATAGTAATTGAACATATTAAGAAAAAATCTAATTTAAAATTTAAAACAATCTAAATAAAAATTTAAAACAATCTAAATCAAATAAATCCCATTAAAAAATTTAAAAAAAAATAAAATAATATTTTTTTACTTTATGATCGCCAACATAATTGCCAACCAAAGGAAGTTAGATATTGTATTATTTATAATTTAAAAAAAATACTTTGTCTCAAATATCTGGTTTTTCAAGTTATTATCCTTGTCCTGGAAACATGTAATGTAATTTAGTTAACTGAAATGTGTTTTTGTTTCAGGGTCAAAATCAGTCAGGTGGAGGACCTGGTGGCAGTGGATCAGGTGGTGATAAAAAGGATGACAAAGTAAGTGCTCTGCAATGGTTCCAGGGAAGAGTTTTAACTTCCTATTGCTATTTGTATTACAGTTTTAGGTTAAAGAAGGCATCTTTCTAATGAAAATTACTGTAATCTTTGTTGTACCACATTGTCTCGAACACTTTTGGCATTCATACTTGAATATAAAAAAATAAACACTTGCAGAGTTGACCAATCGAAAATTTTAAAAGTTTGAAGTGTTCCTACGGAAAGGCTTTGCACTGCACAAAATTGGTGGATTATTTTTCACAAATAAAACTGTTTATATCAAAATGTTTGATTAAAAAAATTAGTTCTTCACTTATAAAACTTCCACTAATTCCTAGTGTCCGGTGCCCTCGCCAAATGGGATTTGGCAATAAAGTTTATATTTTGGCAACCCTTCTTGATGACATGCGAAAATATCATGTTGTATGGCAACCTTAAATTTTTCACGTAGTTCCGCCATTTTTGAATCGTTGTTCGGCTCACTTGGTTGTGATTTTGATGTGTACGCGACAATGAACGGCAAACGTGCCGTGATTGATTGCTGCATGGATGCCGGATTGTTGTCTAACAAGCGAACGTGCAAGGTATGCGGAAGGTGCGTGGTGCTGGCCCCCCTGCAATTCACTGTGGAATGGGTTTATGGGTCGAACCATGGATATATTATGCAGCAAATGATCGACTGCCCAGAGGGTGTCATGGATGTGATCCTGAGTAGTCGGAGGCCGAAGACCACAAAATCGACGTCAGGAGTCTGTGACTTTAGCGTGCGGTATGCGTGTGCAATTTAGAGTGCTGTCTCAATGCCCCAAACGACTGCCCGAAGGATTGCCTGTAAGCATCATGATGGACTACCCAGACCAACGCAATGTCCGCCATTTTGATTTGGCAACAAAAAAAAATCACCGTCATTTTTGGACTTGGCGACAACGGGGCACCGTACACTAAGAATTTACCCTTATTTTCTATCTCTGTTGCTTAAACCATATTTGATTCTTTGCAGAAGAAAAAGAAGTACGAGCCCCCGGTCCCGACTCGGGTTGGCAAAAAGAAGAAGAGGACCAAGGGACCAGAAGCGGCTAGCAAATTGCCCTTGGGTATGAACTCATTATCTGTGCACTGGATATCGGATATCCAGTGCACATTACAAACCGGATATCCGGCAGTTTCTTTTTTTATGAAAATATCTTCTGATACACACTAGAAAAAACGGAAATCGGTCAAAAATTACAAAATATTTTTTTATTCTATTATATATTCCCTAATTCCTTACCTTAAAGGTGATACCAAGATTGAATAAACGTTCACAAAACTTTTTTATTTACAAAGGATTAGTCTAGGGTACTGCTAGCAATGGGCGTATGTTTTGTACACTTTAAACTCAATTTCTGAATAATTGTATTTTTACCATATGCCCTTTCATTCCAAACATAAAAACTCAAGTTTGCCTAAACTTTTGAGAAATTTATTTTTTAATTCAACTTTATATTAGTTGGGAATTGTTATGACCCTCCACCATAACGATTCGTTAAAAAACATTTTAATAGAATTTTAAAGTTAAAAACGAGAAAAATTCAAGGGAGAATCTGCACACTGTTAATACATTGGTAAAATTTTCAGGAAAATACTTAAAGCAAAGATAATTGACCGTCACAAAAAAAAAATCTTCGATGTTTTATTCATCCAGATATCCGGCTTGGTAAATCGGATATCCGGCATTTTACTTCCGGATATCGGATAGTCAAAAATCAGCCGGATACCGGATATCCGTTTCATCCCTAATAAAAACTTAATCAAATTTGTAAAATTGAAGGTTTTCTGCAGGACAACTGCCATTTTCTTTCTTTATCCTGGGGGAACGCGCACTATAAGACTAGTGGGGGTCTATCAGACCCGGTCAGCCGTTTTTGTTATATACTACTACCGATAATGTATTTCACCACATTAAATGCATTTCCTATTAACACTAAACCTACCCGTTTTTTAAATTTCGTTTAGAATTTCTTGTATACAACGTTGCTGTATCGCCATGTAACTTATTGACTTTTCCTACAATATACATACAACCCATTTTTCGATATTTGCAACTTTCTTTATTGTTTACGTTCCGAAAAAAATGTATAGCATGTCTAGTCTACCACGAGCGGTCATTTGACCAATTCATGTTATTTACGACTATATTCTTCGGAAAGCGCACTCCTAAAATTGTTTTACGAGTCCACAATGTAATTGTGGATCTACAGTGTTGTGGTAATCCAGCCATCTGGGCACCAAGCGTCGTGCGTGCCAATCAGGTAACGTTATACAGACCGTGTCGGCCCAACCAGGCGGCACGGGTGCAGACTGACTCATGGCAGGCGGCGCTGACGGCAACGGAATATGTGCAACACAAAATACTGTAATTTGAAACAAATTTGCTGAAAATGTATAAACGTAAATAAAACTTTTCTAAATACAAAAAAAAATTATATTTTGATTTAGTGTTGAGCGATATTTGAATAACAGTTAAAATATATCATTATTTCAATTTCGGATAATTTAAAATATTATTTTTTGAGAAATAACAGTTCTTCAAACCATCTAAAAATTAATTTTTCGAAATCGAATAAAATAAGTTCTTCATACGATCAATAGATGGCGCTGTTTAATTTTAGCAGAAGAACATTTGATAAAATGAGGCTTGGTAAATCGGATATCCAGCATTTTACTTCCGGATATCGGATAGTTAAAAATCAGCCGGATACCGGATATCCGTTTCGTCCCTAGGCTCTAGACAGTTTTTGAAGGACTGCTGGACTTTCTTGTCCTCTTACTTTGAAAATTGCTTGAATACTACAACATCTTAACTACATGTATGCCAATTTTCAAAGTGGGATGACAATGGGATCACACACAAATAAATATTAGAAACAAAAAATATACAATATATTGGTAACTTGTTCAACTTTTAATATAGTAGTCCAGTCAGCAAAGCATGAAAAAAATAGGTTAAAGCTGGAAGCACTTTTAATCGCTTCCAAAAAGTGTTGCGTATGATATATTAATTTTGCACCACGCCGTCGTTGGCCGCTATCTCGGAAAAATGGCAGCCAAAATAGGCTTTTTGTGATTATTTTCTTAGTTATTAAATTTAGAGAAAATATTTCAATTACAAAATTATTCCCTATGTAATTTTACACAAAAATGCAATTTACATTGTTTCTGCCACTCACCATTTAGTTCATGCTTTTATTTTGAGGCTAACTAAAAATATAATTATTTTATTCTTTTAGTTTATTTTTAAACTGATAGTGCTTAATATACAGGGTTCCCACTGGTCCTTAAAAGTCCTTAAGAACTCCTTGTTTTTGGTTTGCATTTTTAAGAGCCCTTTAAAGTCTTTAATTTTGACCAAGAGTCCTTAAAAACTCCTTATTTTTTCTCCTGCCAAAGAAACATTAATTTTTTTTTTAGTAGTTCCTTTAAAATTTCTTGCTTTCAGTTTATTTCACTTACATTGACAATCTATTACTTATGGCTGTTTTTTACATGAGATACTCGAATGCTATTTATTTTTTCGCTTCAGTAAGAAGTTAGTGCATTGCATTTATTATTCTTTGCAAATGCATATTTAACAGTTGGTAAAGAAATCAAACAAGATTATGAACGAATTAAAAAAGTTATAACTTTGAAGTCAAAGAATGAGGTTCTGTTAAGATATGTTTTAAACATAGCATTGCATTTAAAAAGTCATTTTTAAGTTAATATAAAAGTTGATTGTTGTCATAATTTGTTTAATTTTTCTTACTTCAAAAGCAGCGCTATAAAAAAGGTCCTTAAAAATTGTTTTTGTTCTTAAAAACTCCTTATTTTTTATTTTTAAAAATGAGTGGGAACCCTGATATAACTTAATTTTGTTATGTAAATCCATTATTTTAATTTTAAACAGGTCAATTTTACCAGTTAACTTTAAATTGCACGAAATAGAAATGTTATTGCAAAATTATACGCAACAGTTGAGTGGAATCCTATTTATTTTAGATTAAGCTTTCTTTTTATTGTTCAGATGAATATTGTAGACTTCCTCACAATTCTATTAATGATAACCCACCTTTCTTTCCATACTTGCATTTTATATATGCGGGATTATGAGACAGTGATGATAGGCTCTGGAGATACAAATAGCATGTTTATTTACCCAAACCGCAGCTTGGCTATCATCTCAAAGGATCGCAATCCTACCAAACCCTACCACTGCCTCATCTAATCTGAATACAAAGTATCAGTGGCATGCAAGGCGTCACTGGTAGACTTGCAATTGGTGTCGCCATCTAGTGGTGACATCCAATACTCCACCTTTATTAATTTTCTTTGAAGTTTAAATTGTTGGTATGTGTTTAGTGACTCCTCACACCAGATGTCGCCTGAAGCTTTTGAAGCTGGAGCGCATAAAGGACTACCTGCTGATGGAGGAAGAGTTTCTGCGTAACCAAGAACGTCTGAAACCCCAGGAGGAGAAGCATGAGGTAACAAATCTCACTTTTGTTCAATTTGAAATAGGGTTATCAATTTATGTCAGTTCTTGAGCATATTTAGATGGCATGCAAACCCTATTTGAATCGACTTTTATTTTCAAATATATATCAACCATCTTGTATGGATTGTATAATGCATGAATTGTTACCATTTTTTACGATTAGCTTATACAAAAAAAAGTCGAAATACGTTTTGGTGGTTAAAATGTTGTGCCTGTTTTTTAGACTAATTGAAGACAAAAAGTATAAACACAGTAAGTCCCAATAACGAAAATATTTGGAAATAGCAAAAAACTGTTTGTTTAGCTTGCAAGGATGTCTACACTAGTGACATCTGTATTCATTATTTTGTATTATTTAGAGGACTATTGGGCACTTTTTAAAGTTTACCACATTATAAAGCAATACTCATTTGACACTTTAACGTCAAAGATGGTGTTTGAATGTTTTTGCTCTTGCATCGTTTACCAATTTTATTCTTCAATTCATGCATGTGCTTTTATAAAGCACATTTTTTTCCAAAATGAAACAATTTTATTAATTTAACAATTTGAAATTGTAGTTCCAGAAATTTCCTTATCCTTGTATGGTATTTTCTAGCAATCAATAGGAATATCGTTACTTTTGATAAGACAAGGTTGTACTCCTCATTTTCAAAATTATTTGTACTGTTTTTGTTAACACATTTTAAAGCACAAAATGGCATTTGTAATGGTTATATACTGAATAATATATGCATTGATAGCATATCATTAGGACCAAACAATAACTTTTTGAATGAACAATGCATTTCAATAAGGCAAGGATTTTTGGAATGATACTAATATTTTAATTTCGATTCTAATCAGATACAATCTGTTACTGAACTAAAACTATTATTTTACTGAATTCCCATTTGTATTAGGATAGGGAAAAAAAAATTCATATTTTTGTAATTATGGATAAAATAAGTGTTCGAATTGTACTGCTCAATTAGTGAAAAAAAAAGTTGAGTTAAAATAAGGGAAGTTATTTTTCATATTTGGCACTAATTTGGCTACAAAATTTTTGTAAATAAAACAATTTATGCAAAGAATGCTTTGGTTTTTCTATGCAATTTTTTTTAGTGGGGTGCTACTATTCAAATTGAGAAGCAAACATTCAAAATATGTTTTGTCAGATAGTCATGAATTGTCCTAAATTGATTTACATAGATTCTATTTTTTGCAACTTAATTTTAATTAGACAAACATGTGTTGTACAAATAAAATAGTTTAGTGTGTTTAGAAAATTCAGAGACAAATTCAATGATATAGTAATCTAATTTTTATTTAATTTTGGGCAAAACACAATTTGAATGTTATCTTCTCAAACATGAAGTTGTGTTCCCTGGTCCTTTCTTTAGTACATTTTGTAATCCTAATGCAATATCACTTCAAACTATATATGTTTTAATCATTTTGATTCCTTTAATGCTAATAATCATTTCAAAATATTTGTGATTCCCTTTCAGGAAGAAAGATCTAAAGTGGACGATTTGCGCGGAACCCCGATGTCTGTGGGGACCTTGGAGGAGATCATTGATGACAACCATGCCATCGTCTCAACTTCGGTCGGTAGCGAGCATTATGTCAGCATTCTGTCATTTGTCGACAAGGATCAGCTTGAACCTGGCTGCTCTGTTCTGCTGAATCACAAGGTAAAAATATGTAATTAGTATTTTCTATAGATATTCCATAGAAAAATTTTCATACAGGTTCATACCTTCCAATTTGTAGATTAAAAAATTAAGCAGATTTCAAGGGATTTTCTTATTTTTAAAAAAATTATACTATTTTGACTTCTTTAAAATAGCCATAAAACCATACAAATCAGATAAAAATATGTTTATAGGCTGAATTGCTAAATAATTTTGTTTACTGAAAGTGTTTAATTTTTTTTTTGTTAAAATGTTGAGTGTACTTTAAAAATGGTTGTTTTATTTATTTTTATATAATCCCATTTTTAAAAAACAATAAATAACTTAATATAATAAACAATTTTATTATAATGAATTATAAAACAAGTTTGAAATTAAAAATGAAACATTAATTAAATAGTGGACACAGCTCGATTTGGTTTTGAGATTACATGTGACATCATTTTGTCACATGCATATGTTATTGGTTGGTGGTGACCACATGGTTTGTTATTCACCAATCGCAAAGGCTAATCCACCATATGCTTTTGATTATACGTCAAAATTTTAATTTCGAAACCAAGTCAATTTTGTGTTTATCTAAAATTGTTGGTTCTGTTATGTAATGGATTGAAAATGTCTTCCAGGTCCATGCTGTTGTAGGAGTTCTGTCGGATGACACAGATCCTATGGTGACAGTTATGAAATTGGAGAAAGCTCCCCAGGAGACCTATGCTGATATTGGAGGTCTGGACCAGCAGATACAAGAAATTAAAGTAAATATGCATAGTTAAATAAATGCGCAAGACATTTTTTTAATAAATTAATTTGTAGTTATATAAGTTGTAGTAATCCAGGCTTTAAGCTTGACTGATGTTTTAAAAGCAAAATAAGTTTTGTTCTTGATATCGTCTCAAAATTTCCAGGTAATTGAGCTTTTTATTTATGATTTAATGTTGTTTTAGAAAAAATAATATCTTATATATATTTCTCTTACGCGGTGATCGAAAAACGCATTATTTTTATATGTGGAATGGCAACACGAAACTTTTGTTTACATCAACAATCGCGGTCGCCATTGAATGGCCGCGCTATTTAAAAATGAATTTTAGGATTGCCTAGCCATTTTGATGTCTCGATATTTTAATGTTTTTCGAAGAATGAGTTGAAGCTGTGCTGCTGCAGTGTATAAGAAAGCGTATTCGATGATCCAGCGAAAGCTATGTCAGGCGAACTTTTGTTTACAAAATCAACAATCGTGGTCGCCATTCAATCGCCGCGGTATTTGAACATGAATTTTAGGATTGCCTAGCCATTTTGATGTCTCGATATTTTAATGTTTTTCGCAGAATGAGTTGAGCAAGAAAGCTTCTTCGCAGATCTAGCGAAAGCGTAGATGATAGCTATTTGTAGAAGTTGATAATTTCGGGTGCATGACGGAAGTTAGCGAATTTTGTGTGGCCTTTTTCGGGAAAGGTAGAAGTTGATAATTTCGGGTGCATGACGGAAGTTAGCGAATTTTGTGGGGCCTTTTTCGGGAAAGTTCGCCTGCCACATTTATTAAAGGATTTGTTATCTGACAATACAGGCAAAGGAAAAAAACTATCGTCAACATGGTTTCTCCCTTATATGCAACTGAACAGAAAAGGACTGAAACAACTAATCGACGTATGGATAAAAATAGTGGATGTTTCTGCAGCATTATGGATAAATTAGATGTTTTATTGAGAGAAGTAAATCCATTTGCTGAATCATATCTTCAAATGCACCAATTAGCCAAAAGTAATCCTACGGCAGACGTAAAGTTAGTTTTTTTGGAAATTCCAACGACGGTACAATGCATCTATACTATAGGTGAACATTGCCAAAGATATCGCCTATGAATCAGTGCCCAAATCCTATGGTATATCCCCTACTTTTTCTCGAGGAGAATTCGGTTGGCCGAGCAAGTGGAAGAAAGGCGCACTGCCAAACGTATTCAAATTACACAATTGCAGTATTACGCTTAGGCTGGCAGTGCGAGAGGAATTTAGTATTTTGCGGAAAACTCTTTCAGTAATACATTGTTGATGCCTACGTGAAAACAGAAGATTCCCGTTTAAATTATTGCACCTAAACCAAGAGAACTTGAGAATTGAGCTGTACCAAGGTCTTTTGGATGCTTTACTGAAGTATGTAATAGTTTTCAGCAAGCGTGTAGAGAGCTTGGATTTCTGGATGGTGCTCAACATTGGCATGATACATTAAGCGAGGCATTGTGGGTTTGGAGAAGTAGAAGGTATACCTTCACTATGGACACAGCATTGCAATGTTCTTTGTGAAGATTTTGTGCACCAGTACTCGCAAGAAACTGGAGTACAAAATGCCTCTTCTGAAATTAATGAACAAAAATAAGCTGAAGGTCGACTCAACATTGAAAAGCTCAATGCTGAACAGAAAATTGTTCTTACAATGGTTCCAAGTGCTGTGTATGAAAAGAAGACGTCTTAACTTTTTTTTTAGATGGGCCAGCAGGAACAGGAAAGACTTTTGTGTATTCTACTTTATTGCATATAAAATGGGGCCAGGGGAAAGGAGACCAAGCAACACATGTTGCATCTACTGGAATTGCTGCTACATTGTTAAGTGGAGGACGAACTGCTCATATAACTTTTAAGATTACCCTTATCTTGAAGCAACATTAACCTGTAATTTAAAACCCAATACACCTGAAGCACGAATATTCAAATTAATTATTTGGGATGAGGCACCTATGTATATGCCTTTTTGGCTGTTGACAGACTTTTGCAAGATTTGACTCATTGCTCTGAGCCATTTGGTGGAAAAGTTGTGCTCTTAGGCGGAAATTTTCGTCAAGTGTTACCTGTAATTCCTAGAAGTTCCCGTGTTTTGACAATTTCTAGCTGCTTGAAAAAGCATGCTTTGTGGACTGAATTTCATGTTTTGTATCCGAAAATATGCGTGCTCTTCTTCATGAAAGGGAGTTTGCAAAATGGTTGTTCAGTTATCTAGCAATACAAGATCCAATTAAATAACTGTATGATGATCTTGATTTTTTAACAGATTGATTTTCCATCGGACAACAATATGCCTTTTTCGTTCAGAACAAAATAATTTCCAATCCGTTTAGCTTTTTCTATGACTGTTAATAAGACACAAGGCCAAACATTCAACGAAATCTGTTTAGTTTTATCCAAACCTGTAATTAGTCGTGGGCGATTGTATGTTGGTCTTTCAACAGTGCGATCATTTAACTGTGTTTCAATAATAGCTACACATTCAGAGACATACAATTGTGTGTTTAAAGGTTCTAACGTAAGTAATTTTCTGTTTAAACTATAAAATTGAAAATTTAGGGAAACTTTTACGAATTTCTACGTAGTATCTGCCAACAGCAATGTTTATATGTAGTTTTTAATTATATTTCATTTTAAATGTTGCATTTCAAACAAACAGTTATGTCATTAGAAATTGTAATTGATCAACAAAGCATTCACAAGTCAGTTTAATCATGTTTTTTGTTTACATTCTTATTATACCTTTGAAAAAAATTTCAGCTTTCTGAGTTTCAAATTTGATTTATATTACCAAAAATGTTTTTTTGCTAGGACACATTATTATTGTGTCCCACCTTATAGCGAGCGAAGCGAGAATTGGTTTGCGAAGCAAACCAAAGAGGATTGCATAGCAATCCTCCGGGGGTTGGCGGAGCGTCAGCGGAGCAGGGGGCAGAGCCCCCTAGTTATGTATAAAAGATGGAAATGGATGTGGTCTTCTTTCCTTGTCAATGTAATTGATTTTTCTAAAATTTTATTGTTTAGTTAAATAATATAGTAAAAGGCATGTGATTTTTCTGTGAATTATCAAAATTCCGAGAATTTCATTAAATTAAATGACTGATTTCAGCTAAGTGAATGTACATATTAGTCACCATGCAAATAAAATTCAAGCTAATTTTTTTTCTGTTTAAATTAATTAACCAGAAATTTAAGGTTGTTAATTATATATCTTTAAAAAATGAAATAAACAGAAAAAGTAATTTAATTAAAAATATATATATTTGTTTGTAATACTTGAACAACTCAAATAAAGTTTGTAATGCAAATTATAGTTAGTTTTAAATTATTTTCAAATAAAGTTATTGTAAGTTACTTGGTTAAAAAACAACGTAGAATATTACATTGAATTACATTTTAGTATTATTACAAGAAGCTTCATTGTGAAATTAAGTTCTTATGCACAATTCAATTGGTATCAGTTATATTAAACTTGTGAAGTGTGTTCATATAATTTAACTAAGTGACAACTAGATTATGGTCAAAATCTATTAAAGTGAGTTGATGTTAATGTAATACTTTTAAATCTTCAGATTTTTAAGCAGTTATTTGAAATGTTCCTTAAAATTTTCTGTAGAATTGCTATTGTAATGTATTTTTTATGATCTTAATATTGAAATCTACATAGGAATTTTCCCAAGAGAATTACAAATTTAAAGTTTGGCTTATTTCCTGGGATAGGTACCATTTTTTTTAAAGTTACAGCCCTTATTAATAAATATGATAAATACCCAATTTGAGTCAAATCATTCCATCATTTTGCAAATAACATACTGTTGCTTTTTTATACAGTCAAACCCCGTTATAATGAACCCTCAGCGGACTGGTTCAGAAGTTTGCTATAGCCCAGGGTTCACTATATCCGAATTTTCAAATATTGACGATATAAAAATTTCCTAAAGTCCTTAAACACATTTCTGTGCAAAACAAATTACACTGAATTACAATTAGTAATGGACAATAATAAAGTAAGAGAAATATTTGCTCTTAAAAAACAATTAAACAATGAGATTAATGTTATTACTACTTACATTTATTTATCTGCAGAATGAAAAAAAAAAGTTGTGATTTTTTGTTGAAGGTATCAAAAGAGTCCATTACATTCTTATCCACAGTTTCTGTTGTAAAGAAATTATGCAAAATATTCACAGCTGTAACATCAGAATTGAAGGACCTGAACCTGCATCTCCTTCGTAATCAATATCTGAAGATAGATGTTAATCACCGTTTTCTATTCTCTTAATAATTTTCGCTTTATCCTCCATGGAAAAAGCTTTTCGCTCACGAACAGGAGAAACTTTAAAACTATGCGAAGTCCACAAGTCAAACGATAATCAGCAATAGAATGAAAGGAAGGCAATGCATGTATGCTGACCAGTTGAGTGTGGAAAGAGGAGTGTATTGTCACCTTTGAGGAAACTGACCTCTGTCGAAGGAACAAGTAAAATTTTCCGTGAAAGACCTGAAACTATGCATGAAAAGTGTGAATTTTAGTTCGTTACAACCGAGGGTTCGTTATACCGAGGTTTAACTGTAGTAAAATAGTAAATCTCTCCCTTGGGAATGTACTTTGATAGTGAAATAGTATAATAATGCTCACCAGATTTTCATTGTGATCTAAATATTTATTTTCTTCCCCGTCAGGAGTCTGTTGAGCTCCCCCTTACTCATCCTGAATATTACGAAGAAATGGGCATCAAGCCGCCTAAGGGTGTCATTTTGTATGGTCCACCTGGCACAGGTAAACGTCTAGATAATTTTCACGTAATGTAAATCATACTTCTCATACTTTTGGTATAATTACCTTATTATTTCAATGCTTACTTTTGCTTAATTTAGTGTTTGTTTTTTAGCAAAATTCTAAAAGAAATATAATTTTTCTAAAATATTAATATTTTTTTTGGTAAAATATAAAAATTGAATTAACGGGGTGTCCATAGAACAGGGGAAATCAGGGAATATTAAAAATAGAAAAAGCTTGTTGGACTATGAAATGTTTACTTAAAATGAAATTTTTTCTTGCCAAGGTTGTAGAAATCTCACAGAAATGCTCATTTTTCTAGAATTTGGCAAAACAATTTACTGTCTATAACTTAAATACTTACCTACTTAAACAATTTTAATAATGTTCAAATATTTGTTATAAATACTATAAACTTAATGGCATTAAAAAAATAAACGTGACATTTAATAAGATGAAGGAAAGGTAAATAATGGAAAGTAAAAATATGCAAATTCAAAAGTGTCCCAATTTTTTTAAGAATGAGAAAATTGTTTAAATACTAGATGATAGGAAATTTCAATTTTTTTTCTGTCTGGACACCCTGATTAAAGACCTACAGCAGCTTGGTTATATATATGATTATTTATTACAAAAAATCATGCACATTTAAACATGATTCAATAATTTTATATTTTCAATCTGTAATAATTAAGTGATGTGTGTGTTTTAACATAAAGGGATAATGTGAAAGAACTACAACCCAATTTCGTAAAAATAACTGGTTAACAAATGTACTTTATGCTCAAACGTTTTTGAAAAAAAAAAAGCTAAAAATATTTTTGGTTTTTTTATTAAAATTGCTTAGGTTTCTATGACCAAGGGGTATAATTTCTATAAATTATAATTAAAATATGTTATAAATAAGGGTTGCATAAGCATTTAAAAGTTTTTTTTTTTTAATTTGGCAGTACAATTTGGTTGAATATTTTAAGATTCAACATGGAAAATTTTTACTTTGAAATTAAATACTTAAAATTGGTATGGCCATTGTTAAAATTGAAACTAGTATTTGGCTAATAAAAAATAAATTATTCTAATAAAGATTACCTTTAATTATAAATAATGTAAGTGTAAATAATTAACAGTTTTAAAATAACGCATTTCTGTACCTCATCCAGACAGGCCCAAGTTCAAATTTGGGGAATTTTTGTTTTATTGCAGATGTCTTAAAAGTTCGTTTTCTTTGAACTCATACCATCAAATTTGTTACGCTTAATTTGTGTAAATCTGTATATCTATCACACTGAAAAAAAATAGATGACAGGGAATTTTAAATTGTTTTCCCTCTGGACACCCGTTATAACGTATCTAAGTAAATTTATTGTAATAAATGCAATGTATGTTGCCTGCAAAATGTCCCTTTTTTGTATTACTATTTTCTAAATATTTAATATTTTTCTTTTTTTACCCACCCTTTGGAATTGTATTATAACGTTATCTTACCTGTATTATGCATTAATTAAAAGTCGGGTTATTCTTTTTATTGAAATCTTTGTTTCCCAACAGGAAAGACATTATTGGCAAAAGCTGTTGCTAATCAAACTTCTGCTACATTCTTAAGAGTTGTTGGATCAGAATTGATTCAGAAATACCTGGTCAGTATTAAATTTCGTGAAACGTCATTTAATTGTATAATTGTATCTGCCTAGTGTTCCGAGACAGTTCATTGTTACGGCTTTTTTTATTTCTGTTACTTTGTGGGGGTGTATTGCAAGTCTGTCTGAAATGTTTTATGTTCTTAGTTGACATTTAAATCATTCAAATTATTTTAAATGGGAAAAAAAATCTCATTGAAACAAATATGGTATTTAATATTGCATTCTAAGCTAAAAACAGTGAAAGGAAAATTTTCATGTCAAGAGATTTGTCTGAAACATACTACTGAAAATATTTGAGGTTTTTGTTTACTTTGACTAATATGAAATTTATGATGGGCAATTTAAAAGATTTTATGACAGAGAAAAATTGCATGGAATATAAAATTAATACTTTTGTGCTTTCAGCTTTCATTAAAAAAAATTTAATTCTCCTGTAGACGTGTAACTATTGTTAAAATGGTAGTTTATTTGACACTATGTGCATTATCCTACTGTCGACTTTTTTAAAGGCACCGTATAGATGTCATTAGTAAAACCAGGTTTAAAAAAAATTCAACAGGAGATTGTTAGTATTTTATTAAAGAAGCTTCTGTAGAGCACTCGCATATGGCATGAAATAATGGCAGTTTTAATTTTCAGTAAAGTATCTACATATATAATTCTCTTGCGTGGTTATCGAAAAGGGCTGTTTTTCTCTTCATGGAATGGCAGTTTCAGTTTGTTTACAAAATTCTGTTGTGCCTCATTTGTATTTTGCCATTTTGACGATTAAACCCTTCAATTTATTGGTGAATAAATATTTTGATGGTGTCAGCATAAATTAGGAAGAATATAAACCTTATTAAATGTAAGAAAAAGACATTTTGTTGTTGGCGGAGCGAATAGTAAAATTAATTGCACTTTTTAAGAGAACTACATAAAGTGTGAGGAGAAAGGATTTGGAACCAGATAGATCTTAAAATGCTTTTAACAAGAAAGTAATGTGATGTAAAATAGGAGAAAAAAAAAAGTACATATTCATTGGAATAAATAGGAGATATTATTATGGTGATAGTTAAATGAGAGCGCTGTAGTTAATGGTGATTGGGACATGCGGTTTGGATAATGCCAATAATCAACAAAATTTTACTTGTTAAAGATAAAATATTAGATAAATGCCATTGAATTTGGAATGGTATTTATTTCTGGATACACAACAATGTAGATTTTAATGTGTTAAATTTATTCTGTACTGCATGTATAGTCTTGTAAGCCAGGTATTTTTCACCCTTAATATTTTTAATGTCTGCAGGGAGATGGTCCGAAATTAGTCCGTGAGCTGTTTCGTGTGGCTGAAGAACACGCGCCCTCTATTGTATTCATTGATGAAATCGATGCTGTTGGTACAAAGAGGTAAAAAAGCTTAAAATTTCTTCCGTCGGATTTCATTTTTAAAGTATTGTTGCAATAATTATTAATTCAACTGTAACTTCAAGACTGATCGTTAGTTATAAGAAATCAAAGAAATTAACTTATTACTAGAAAGTGTATAGGGATTAGTCTTTACAAGTTTAAACTTATGGAGTGTCATTTCGAAGAATACAGATAAGTTTTATTATAACACTATTTTATATAGCTTGCTCTGTCATAACATCAATATACATTAAGTGCACATTGTATTTGCTAAACAAAATACAAGTTAAAATGTTCACAAATTCCCCAATTTTCGGAAATGCTGCTTTACTTTTTTAATAATCGTTAAATATATACTCATGATAATGCTAATGTTAGCAGGTGTGAAAATCTACTGTACTTGAAATATTGTAGATTTCAATTTAAATTTTTAACATTGAAATGAGATTCAAGATGATTATAAAATATTATTTGTCATTTGTAATGCATAGAGTCCTCTCTTTCTCTACAAAATGCAAATTTAGTTAAGTTTGTCAGATGATCCAAATTAGAACAAATAACCAGCCACTGGCTGTCTGGGAGTATCTTTGAGTTTAAAACAATCCATATGGGTGGTGGTATGTAGGGTGCATAGGTACATCTCTGTTCTTTATATATTAACAATTGTTTTATTTTCCAATCTAGCAAGAGTTAGTTTTAGTATTTAAATATAGCGGAATTTAGATCAGCAATTTGGAAATATTTCGGAATTACATTTTCAAACGCATTGGGCAGTGAGTGCAGCTCCAGCCATTTCAAAATCAGTATAAATATGAACAGTTTATTAAAGAACTGTTAAGAGAAGATCTCTTTCATTAAAAGAGTTACTCAGTTGATAAGGCGTTTACTACTAATCAGAGGATTGGTGGTTCGAATCCGTGCGATGGACTTGACATAGAAAAGTAAAAAAGTAGTAATCTTGCGATCGGAGGGTTGCCAGCTTCACTACGAAAATACTAGAAAGTCGTCCATAATATCCAACAAATTATACTGGCGTGTATACGGGACTGGTGCACGATACATCTGATCGGGGTCCAAAGTCCCGACGTCTATTGAAAGCGTTGGGTGCCAGTTCAGGTGTTTCCTCGTCACCTGACCATGGTTCTAAAATAACGAGGTGCATGTATGAATGTGTATGTGTTCCCGGGTCTTTCCTTCGAGATTAACCCCGAACCGTCGCCAGCAGCTCTAGTGCGACGTTAATTAACAAAACCAAACCAATTTTCATTAAAAAAACGTGCCGGATATCAGGAAAAAACCACTTCGGATATCTGGTATCCGGCAAATCTACTATCTGGTTAATCCCTAATTACAACCACATTTTTATTAACGTTAATTAACAAAACCAAACCAATTTTCATTAAAAAAACGTGCCGGATATCAAGAAAAATCCACTTCGGATATCCGGTATCCGGCAAATCCGCTATCTGGTTCATCCGTAATTACAAACCACATTTTTATTTTCAGATACGACTCTAATTCTGGTGGGGAGAGAGAAATTCAAAGAACTATGCTTGAGTTGTTGAATCAGCTGGATGGGTTCGACTCAAGGGGAGATGTGAAGGTGAGAAACATATCATTTTTGTTATACTCCAGTGAAGAAAATCAACCTTAATTATTTTTTTGCTTGTGGTTGCTTTCACTCTAGAATAAAATTTTATTTTCTTATTTCATACTTCTTTATTGAAGGCATGTTGTGCTAAGTTACATGTCATTTTCGTTATTTTTTAAAAAATAAATTATTGTTTTAATTCTTTATTTCTTTTATGAATATTTTTCAGAGTGAACATGTTTAATTACTATTAGGCCTGTCGTATGTGTATAATTTTGTGTTGCATCTATAAATTATTATTTTAACTGACTATAAGTATTGTTAATTTTTCGTTTATAATGCAATATATTTATTGTATTATTGTACATGGATACTTTGTGTGTATACAAAGCATGTATTGCGACATTTCTTAATGTAATTGACAAGAATAATGTAATAATTATGTAAATTTTTGTGACACCATCATGGAAATCACAGAACTTTTTTTTCCATGATTTTGTTGCCACCCTGTTTTTTAAAAATGCATGCCCTTCTGTAATCCTTAATCATTGGTTGCAAAGTTCAAGTTTTCAAATGAGGTGTAAATAGTATTCTTGATATAAATCAAATGTGCCAAAGTACACTTGTATTATAAAATAAAAATTTACATTTTGTTAAAAGTTAAACTATTTAAAATGATTAAGTTTGGAAAAAAGTTTTCTTTGGTAGTCCAAAGTTGCTTGAATGACCAAACAATTGGTCAAAATGGTTACATTTATTAAACATAGTTTGGTATTTTTAAAGTAATTTATGTATCAAATTAAGTAACCAAAGGTTTATCAAGGTTATTTTATTTATCAAGTTTTTTTTTTCAATTTTACTAAATGGATTTGGTGATAAACTGACTGGAATTTCATTGTTGCACCAAACTCTAAAGTTATAGATGTAAAAAAATACATATTTAAATTAAAAGATTTTAATACAAATTGTTAATTTTAGTATCAAAGATGTATAAAAAAATAGAATATTCCCATGCTTTTGAATATTTTTTAATCTTGTTACACTTTCCTAGGTTGTGATGGCTACTAACCGTATCGAGACCCTGGATCCAGCTTTGATCCGACCCGGGCGTATTGACAGGAAAATCGAGTTCCCCCTGCCCGACGAGAAAACCAAGCGAAGGATCTTCCTCATTCACACTGCTCGCATGACCTTGGCAGAGGACGTGAACATCGACGACCTCGTCATGGCGAAAGACGACCTCTCCGGGGCTGATATCAAGGTGAGTGTGTGTTTGAATAATTAATTGGTTGATTTGTTTGGATTTTGTTGGGAATGTATGCTTTGTATTGAGTTTATCCAAGTATTTAAATGTATCCTTATTTATTTATGTTTTAAACTGATCTCAAAATAATGAACAGAAACATATGCTATAATATTTGTTCTTAATATTTGTATTTGAAAAGTTTTCTTATTTTTTTATATTCGAACAAGTTTATTGTTACAAATTAGCTACAGGATCTTTAAAAATATGTTTTGATATTTTACTTGCATATGTGCTAAAAAAAAAATATTTTTTTATTATAAGATCCGAAATGTTATATTCTTAATTTTAATAAAGATGTCACTATTTACATAAGGTTGTGATAGTTTAGTGGACACAGCTGCAGGCTTGGATGGTCTTAATAAAGTTAACTGAAGATGGACTTGCTATGTTAAAGGGGGAGGGGGTGCATATTCAATCTGTAATGGTTCACATATTATTTAAAGTTTGGGAGGGTTGATAGCTAGTTAAAAAGGCTGTGTTTCTATTTTTTTTTGGTCAAATCCTAAACTGCCACCAATACCTCTAGTGCTCAACCATTCATTATTTACATATTAAAAAAAGTTTATGTAATTTCTTCCAATTATACTGGTATTATACAAATCACATTTAATACCAAAAATAGTTGAAAGTATGTTATTTAACCCTTAAACGCTCCAATACAAAGACGCATATTAATGCTACAGAAATTGGTAAACTCCTCTGTGGAGACGTTTCTGTTATTTCTTATGTATATAGACAGATCTGTTGGTATATATTGTAATAATAAATCTTGAGTTTAAAATATCAATTATCACTGCATTTTTTTCAACAAACAATATAACTTAATTATTTATTTCTGTACATCCAGGCAATCTGCACTGAAGCTGGTCTGATGGCCCTCCGCGAGAGAAGGATGAAGGTCACCAACGAGGATTTCAGGAAGTCAAAAGAGAACGTTCTGTACCGCAAAAAGGAGGGAACTCCGGAGGGACTATATTTATAAACTTACACTTTTTCCTCTTATGCTATGTTTTCATTGTGAAATTAAAGGTTCAAACATGTTTTTTATTCAAATGCCTCCTGGTTCATTTACATTAAAGGAAGTGTTTCTGTAGTCTTAACAGTCTCATTTCTTGTACACGTAGAGTGTGAAGTAACAGGTCACCTGCCAGATAAGTAAGGATGAAACGGTATTTGGTAATTATCTGGAAACAAAGTGCCTAATATCCAGATGAATAAAACAGCGCAGATTTTTTTGTAGTGGTCAATTATCTTTTATTATCGCTTTAAGCATTATCCCGAAAATACTACCACATACTCTGCAGATCCTCCCTTGAATTTTTCTTGGGCTATTGGGCAGGTGGGTAAGGTGTAAAGCGATAGCTTTATATTTAAAACCTGTACGGGGGCATTTCAAACATAGTAGGTCATATAGAGAATAGGAAGACATGCTATGCTGCAAACATTTGGAACCAGCTATGAGGTATTTTGGAGTTTTGAACAATCCACATGGGTAGTGGTGTGTAGGGCGCTGTTCGTTACATATTAGAAATTGTTTTATTCTCCAGTCTAGTAAGAGCTAGTTTTATCACTTAAATATAGCGCAATTTAGATCAGCAATTTGGAAATATTTAAAAATTAATTTTCAAACGCATCATCTAGCACGGCTTTGGCTATGTCAAAATCAGTATGAATGTGAACAGTTTCTTAAAGAACTGTTAAGAGAAGATATTTTTGTAAAAAAAAATGCTGGATATCCGGCAAAATCCAGTTTGGATATTCGGTTTGTAATGTACACCGGATTTCCGGCAAAATCGCTATCCAGTTATCCCTACGGATTAGTTGCATAAAAGTGTTTTGTTTTTAACTTGGAATTGATAGCAAAACATACAAAATGGATTCTTTTTATTTTGCAAGCTAGTTATACAACTGAACTCAACTAGTTATTATTTTAAATGTAATTGTCGAACAATTGAAATTGTGCGAAATCTGCTAAACCAATTCCATTGTCTAGAATGCAAGTACAGAATTGTCCTCATTGCTTGACACATGAACAGATGCATACACACACCAAGTTTCAAGTGCAAACTTTTAAACCAGTTTGTTCAATAATCTGTTCGTAACAGCAGCAGTAATACATTCCTTCAGTTCTTTGAGCGTTGTTAGCATTGGGGTTAACGTATGCATCACACATTTTTTTTTGTTGAGGTTTTCTAATAAAATACTTTTAAATAAAGTGTTTAAACCCATCCGAGATGAATTGTTTAGGCTGGGGAAAATAAAAACTCCATATATTAGACTTGATACTCATTGGAAAAAAATGTTTGGCATAACATGTTATTAGTATATTTTAATTTTGCATATTTGGCTGCATACGAAAACATTACTTTAAAACAAACACTGTACTTTGCAAATTAGTACAAAACAGGTGCATTTTCTATTTCAAAGTGAACCTTCCAAACCAACGTACTTAATGTAATTCGTCATTTCAAAATTAAACTTTTTTACTAAATATTTATTATATATATAATTTCTTCTCCTTCAGTGAAATTATAGGTCATGTAAACAATGCAAAGTCTCGGGAGATTATTGATGAAATTAAAAACTTTTATCAAATATTTTGTTAAAAATTAATCTCACGGATTACATGAAACTGTCAAATATGTTGGTGATTTTTAATAAATGGTAGTATGAATAAAAGAGTAGGGTAATTTTATTAGTCAAAACAAGTTATTTAAATTTATGCAAAAAACTGGATCATGGAGATTTTGTTCCAATATGCCATCCTGTTCTATTTAAGGTCTTTGTATAGATTCTAATGAAACTAGACACTTTTGTATTGAAGTTTGGACTTAAGAATGTAAATTTATCAAGTTTATACAGAAGTATCAAAATATCTATATTAAAAAAAACAAGATATTAAGACTTTGCATTTAATTTAAAGCAAAAAATAACATTTCAAAATATATAACGTTTTAAAGCTATTTATAATCAACAAAAATGTTTTAACTAGGCTATGCATCAACAATATTCGACTGACTGGCAAGAAAGACTACATGCTACAAGATCATTGTTTAATAATTTTATTCGTATCTGTCCTAATTTTTATGTTGCTAAACTAAAACCTTTTGATAATTTTAATGCTTTCTTAAATCTAAATGATGAACTGCATCTTAAATGATTTGCATTTCTTTATAATCTCAACTTTAAAAAAGTCACTAGATTTAAAAGTTTCAGAACTCGCTGCTTTGCCACTATAAAATTCTTGCTTACCTTAAACACAATACGCGATATAAAAATTAATTGTATATAACTATTTCTATGATGATAAATTGTAACTATTTCTCTAAAACCAGTTAGAAAAGGCAGTCATTGGAAATTGTGTTTTACTATGATATACGATTCAAACAAAACAAAAGGTTTTGACAAGTTATACACAAAATTAAAATTTTCTAGATGTTAAACAAGTTAATGGGTGTTTTGTGATGAGTAAAACTAGTATAGAATGAATATTAATAACAAGACAGAAAGGCTAAGAACTATCAAACATATTTTAATTCTAGCTGTATATTAAGTAGAAACACCTGTTTAATATAATCACATAAAACTTGCATATTTTATAAATACAATATATATATATAAATAAAAGCACATATTTGAATCTCTATTATAGATTTTTTGCTTGATCCATAACTGAAATTGATTATATATTTTGCACATTTTAATCTATTTAAATTCTTAATACTTTATAATATAACCACTACATTAAATATAGTTAAACAAAAAAAATCAATACTTTACGTTATTAGAAGAAAAAACAATATTAGTAACCAAAAATGAAATGGCCGGCATAATTGTAATAACATTGCTATAATACAGGGTGGCAACAAAATTCTGTAAAAAAAGTTCCGTGATATTTCCCTGACTTCCATGATGGTGTCACAAAATTTCCCTGACTTTAAATTACAATAAGAAACGTTGAAATATATGCTTTGTATAAAAACAAAGTATCCACGCTACAATACAATAAATTTACTGCATTATAAATAAAAATTTATAAGCAATACTTATTGTCAGTTAAAATAATAATTTATGGATACACAAATTATATAATTGTGGCAGGCATAATAGTAATTAATCCTTTTCTCTGTAAGCAGAGAATGCAAATTTTTCCAACTATTTCTTTTGGAGATAATTTTAAATGTTTTATATGCTTAATATTTCCTATTCCAATCTTCAATAAATTACATTCATTAGCCCCTCACATGTTGCTCACAATTTCAAGGTCCAATGCACTTTGCTTTTGCTGCTCCCTCAGCAGTGGTTCACGTTTTTACAAAAATAAAACTGAAAATATGCATAACCATACTTTTAAAAGAAAAATCTTTTTCAGAACTAAAAGGAAATATTGACAACTAAATTACCCAGAATAGAGTGCATAATGGAGGATAATTGCCGTTTTAATGATTCAAATTAAAAAAAAATCCTGATTTTTTGTGAAATTTTGAAAATTTCCCTGATATTTCCAGAATAAAAAAATTCCATGACAATTCCCTGATTTCCAGGTTATGTTACCACCCTGTAATATATTAAATCGCAAAATTTAAATAAAATAGCATTATGTACATACAATGAATAAATTAGTACAAAGAAAACAAAGTAAACTGTGTAATTAAATGGTCTTAGCAGATATTCTTTTAACATACTTGCGTTATTTCACACCTTATCATAAATGCGTAGAAAAATTTATCACATATCAAATGAGCAATGTATAAATACTTCTTTTATAAAAATGTCAAATATATATATCACTCAGCAGCAACTCTTTTCCTGAGAATAGGACTTGAAGGAGCTGGATTGATATTCAAAATGTTGTCAATTTCCTCTGATAACTGATCTTGCCTGGAGCTAGAAGGTTCTTCTGCATTTCTTGAAGCTGAAGCTTTCTTTCGATACCATCTCAAATTTTTATTCGAAGGATCTGAAAAGTATTTTTAAAATGAGATTTGAATGAAGATAAGCAATTCAAATACAGAGGTGGGCAAAAAGGCCTGCGCCTAGGATGGGAGAGTTTCATGTGACGTATCAACATGGTAACTTACTAGTAGTTTTGATTTCTTCCCTACAGCAGACAACATTGCTTTTGTTTGTTTAGTCGCTGAGCTTGCAATTATGGGAAAGTTTGTTTATAATATTGGTTTTTCCAAATAAGTAATATTTTTATTCTATATATGAATTAATTTAAATACAGAAATACTTATATTATATTTGTATATAATTAGAATTACAACAAAATATGGAAAAATACTTTTATTTCAACACAAAAATACTTCATAAACGATGAGTACAATCTATCTCAGTGTATGTAGTAAATATTTCTATATTGAGGTATTATTTAAAGACTAAAACTTAAAATTATAGTACAGGAGCTAAAGCTCCATGCTAACCCTACAGAATTTCTTCGGCGGCGTGAAATTTTCTCCATGTTCCGTTGGAACAGCGGTCTTCTTCTCGGCATGAAACTCCACCATTTGGTTGATGAATTGGGATTTGTCAAAAAAAAATTATGAAAAATTGTAAATTGTTTACTAACAAATATAAGATATTACATGAATTTCTAATCCCTAATGAAATCAGCAAATGACTAAAACCTACATGAGTATACATGATGGAACCTCAACATCATGATCCCCCATACGACTGATACAAGATGGTCATTTGAATGAAAAGTCATTATATTGAATATGTAGCGCTATGCATTTTTCGGCTGTCACACAGAATCGAACCGAGGATCTTCTGCATGCTACACCGATACTCTACCAGCCAGGTTAAAGTGATCACTTGAGCCCACATGGGCGTATCGGGAATATAAAATGACCCCCACATATATAAATTATTTTGTACACACAAATTAAAAGGTTAGAACTTTTTAGTTAATTTAGTGTTTGTTATAAGGAAGGAATCGACATAGTGTGTGGTCATTGTATTGTGTGTCTGCTGTAGAAGTTTTTAAGATCACCAGAAAAAAATGTCTTGTAAACTTCTTAGGGAAAAAAATTGATTTGCATTAAGTCACTTTGAGATTATAAGTGCATTAAAAACTTTATTAAGAGCAAAAACAAGTTTTAACCACTTTACTCAGTAAAAGTAAGTTTTAACATTTTTACTAATCAAAAGCAAGTTTTAACTTTACTAAGCAAAAGCGTTTTAACTCTACTAAGTTAAAGCAAGTTTTAACAACTTTAGTAAGCAAAAGCAAGTTTTAACAACTTTAGTAAGCAAAAGCAAGTTTTAACAACTTTAGTAAGCAAAAACAAGTTTTAACTTTACTATGTAAATACAAGTTTTAACAACTTTACTAAGCAAAATCAAGTTTTAACTTTACTAAGTAAATGCAAGTTTTAACATCTTTACTAAGCAAAAGTTATGAAACGGTGGCAAACTTGAACGCATAGTTACCTCAAACCATATAAATGTGCATGCCTATGAAGAATGTATATCTTACCCTACATAAATTATTAAAAAGGCTTAATTCAAATTGAATATGAGCGTACATTTCTTATTGGTTAGGATCTGTAACTACGTCTGTATAATTCTGGATACAGGAGGGAACAAGTAATATTATTTATGTTTCTCTGTTAGATTATATTATTGTATGTTTTCTCTACGTTTACCTTTTATAGAGTGCTTAGACACATTTAGAAATGACTACACATTTTTTAAATACTTCATATTTAAATGTTTTAAAATTTTATTAGTAATCTTGTTAAAACTCCAAATTGAAAAAATTTACCTTCATGCGGTGATATGTCTTCAACGTCTGAATTGTCACTATCTAATTCAGAAGAATCGTCAACTCTGCTAATGCCAGTTTCTTCGCCATGTGTGTCTGAAAAAATTACACATTGGTTAAAAAAATTGTTAGAAACATATAACTTCAGTAGACTCTCGATAACTCGAACTGCAATAACTCGAATTTTTCGATATCTCGAAAAAAATCGATTTCCCTGCACCTTCATTACTTATTTAATGTAATTTTATCTCTTTAATTCGAAGTTTTTCGTTCATATTTTCGATAACTCGAAGTTCCTTCACAACTCAACATTTTGTTTTCCTTTCAAAACTACAGATTTTGAAGAACCTTTAGCAAATATTAAATTTCCACGTCCTTATCAGTTCTCTTGCTTATTGTGCGTTATTGAAAGGGGATATGGACAATGGATTCCCACCTGTGCTTGGAACATTACCGATCGTCCAGAAAGCAACTCACTTAAAACCAGAAGAACCAGACAACACTCGACCCCTTCTCACCTTAACTTAGGCTTTTGTGTGGTATTGATTTGTCGCTGCGAATAATGGCGACAAAACGAAAATGAAACACACTCTCTATAGCAGCTGTTGATGAGATCGCTCTCAGAAGAAGAATAAGGAAGAATGCGAACCTCCTGCAAAGATAATTTTGAAAGAGGCTGTATCTTCCATAAAAACTATGCGTGCATTCAGTGAATCGAGGCCGTAAATGAAAACATCAGAGCCATTTCAAGCAATCATGCATTTCTAAAATATAATTAATTCCTTAAAAAAATAGAAATACTAATCAAACTATTTTGGTTAGATAATTTAAATAAAGTAGTGTAAGTATACTGTATTTATTTTTACCAAAACAGCTTTTTTATAGGATTTTCGATAACTCGAATTTTCGATATCTCGAATTTTTATACACTTCCCTATGAGTTCGAGATAGCGAGAGTTTCCTGTATTATAAACAAGCATATTTTTAGATGTAGAAATAAGCTTCGGTTGATATAAACTATCCTTAAATAACACCATTTATTAAGAAGTTAATAATACTTTTGACTAATATGATGCTTTATTATTAACTTTTTCTGTATTAACAGCGCATATGTTTATTTTGTGTCTAATGCAGATGGACATTAAATGTGAATCCAATTCCATATTATATATTTATTTTGTGCAGTAATAAGAAAGCCATATTAGTAGATACTGAACTTTAAAATTTGCTAATTAAAAGTCTGAACCTCATTAAGGTAAAGAGAATAAAAGCATAGCAAACATAAATTCTTAATACAAATCCATAACTTTTTGCAACAATGAACTATATTAAAAAATATAGTAAAATGAATGAAACTGCACTAAACGTAATATTTTAAACACAAAGTGCATAAACTTTAAAAATTGATATGGAGTGCATTGTACTAGAACCAGAACAAGAGTTCAAGTTAGTGTGCCCCTATTCAAAACATGGGGTGCTGCCCCCCCCCCACTACAGAATGGGGGGGGGGGGAAAGGTAGATTTTTAAAAATATATACACACTGTTTTTTTTTTGTAAATTTCCAATACTGTGTTACAAAGTATCAACGGCTTCAAGGAATCTCAAGGTGCAATGGCATTATGGAATATATGAAAATTATAATAAAATATTGCACTTGTCTTTGTATTATCCTCAAATTTCTCTAGGCAAAATCAAAATGTAAAAAAAAAACTAATTTCGAAATAAATAAAAAAATTAAACAATACAATGTAATACAGACAACTCTCGTTATCTCGAACTCGAAGGGAAGTGTATAAAAATTCGAGTTATCGAAGAAACTATAAAAAAGCTGTTTTGGTAAAAAATAAATACTAGTATACTTACACAACTTTATTTAACATATCTATCCAAAATAGTTTCGTATGTATTTCTATTTTTTCTTAAATCAATTATATTTTCCAAATGCACAATTGCTTGAAATGTCTCTGATGTTTTCATTTCCGGCCTCGATTCAATGAATGCACGCATAGATTTTATCGAAGATGGAGCCTCTTACAAAGTTATCTTTGGAGGTTCTTCTTCTGAGAGCGATCTCTCATCAAATGCTGCTATAGAGAGTGCATTGCCTAAACTAAAATGAGAAGGGGGTCGAGTGTCGTCTTCATATTTTAAGTGAGTTGCTTTCTGGACAATCAGTAATGTTCTAAAAAAGTGACTCGCAATTTACCGAAAACGCCAGCTGGCTTGAGGGACAATAAATCATTAATCTTCCTTGTTGGACTGACTCTGTGTTAAAGAGAAGGGGATACAGCTCAGGGAATCCAGTCTGGCGACATTCAAACAAAAGGGTGGGGCACAGGTAGGAATTCATTGTAAGTATACCCTTTCAATAACGCACAATAAAGAGAACTGATAAAGAAGAACGTGGCAATTACATATATGCTAAGGTTCTTCAAAATCCATAGTTTGAGAGGAAAACAAAATTTTGAGTTGGGAGGAAACTTCGAGTTATCGAAAATAACGACGAAAAACTTCGAATTAAAGAGATAAAATTACATTAAATAAGTAATGAAGGTGCTGGGAAATAGATTTTTTTCGAGATATCGAAAAATTCAAGTTATCGAGAGTCTACTGTACTATCTCTATCACAAATTAAACATACTTTTTAAAAGAACATAAAAGTATTAGGGTATATTTACACTGTGCAATCTGTTAAGAAATATAGATTTTTTCCCCATTATAAAAAGATTGTATAGTATACAATTTTCATTAGGATTTGGATTATCATCCTTCTAAATAATTTTTTCCGCAAGTTGACTTTTTTCCTTTTTGTTTCGGTGTATAGTGCGGGCCTTTTTTGTGATGCAGGCCCCCAGGCTGCAGCCTACGCTTAAATCCGGCCCTGACTAGAACCTCGATTTTATATAGGTTTGTAATTTACCATATTTAAAGTGCATGGTGTAAATTTTGCACTCTACATACTCATGCAATCCTTAAATATTCACACCTTTTTGAGATTGACTCCTCTGCACAGATTGCCGTATTTCATTGACCAAATCTTGTTCCCTCTCAGTCAGTGCAGAGACGTTGATAAATTGCGATGTGTTGACGATCTGACGAATCCAAATGAAGATGACTATGATGGAAATGAAGAAGAAGTTGGTTCCGATGCCAATGACTGCGGAAAGTGTAGGCCAATAATACATCATGTACCTAAAATCACATATAATAATATGAATATTTGTTTTTATCTAAATAAATCATTCAAACATCAATATGGGTGTTACATTCCTACATTTTAAATTTCCATTAATACGGGGTGTCGACAACATTTTAGAAAAAAAGTTCCCTCATATTTCCCTGATTTCCATGAGGGTGCCACAAAAATTACCCTGATTTTACAATTACATCAGTGGTGGCCCGTGGTCAAAAATGCTAGTGCAGCCGAAATCATGTGAATCCCCCCCCCCCCCCCCCTATTTTCCACAAACCATACATGAACGGTAATTTTTTATTATTTACTACTCAAATCAAAGTTTTCTTTCAATTTTTACAAAATGATAACATGTGAAAAAAATAGAAAACACTTACTTATTTTTTTTAAAATTAAAGCAATCTTCTTTATTTTTAACATGCGAATCAGTCAGTTTTAATATTAACTTAAATAACGAAACAACAGCAGGACCATAATGGTCCTGAAACAACAGAACACAGTATATTTATCACGAAAACCATTTCGTTTGGAGATATTCTCTAAAGTTATCGTTTCACCCACACATCCCAGCGTTTCACCCACGAGCCAATCAGCAAATCGAATCTTAAGTGCAGCTAAAACAAGAAAATTCATTTAGGCTGTACCTTCTCACAAATGCAGTGCATTAGCATGGGGAGGAATCTCCATACTACGTAGAGGTTGCCATGGCAACAATGCAGACAATATCACTATTTGGCTGCAGTTTTGATTGAATGGAGTTTTTTCCCTATCTGAATTGTACATTATGGTAACAAGCTTGCTATTTATCGGAGATTTTGTTTACTACAATAGAAATTTCATTTTCAATCCTAATCTTCATTTAAGAAAATTAGTAAAATATCTGATTTTAGTTTTAAAATACTGAATTTAGGTGCAGCCTGGCTGTACTTGCTGTAGTGGACGAGCCGCCACTGAATTATATTAAGAAATGTTGCAATACATGCTTTGTATAGAAACAAGGTATCCACACTACAATGATCCAATAAATATATTGCATTACAAATGAAAAATTATAAGCAATACTTATTGACAGTTAAAATAATAATTTATGGATACAACACAAATTATGCAATTGCAACAGGCATAATATACTAATTAAACATGTTCTCTGGAGTTTTTTCAAATTATTTCTTTTGTAGATAATTTTAAATGTTTCATATTCCTTATTACAATTTTCAATAAATCACATATTCATTAGCCCCTCCCTCACATGTTGCTTACAATTCAAGGTCCAACACACTTTGCTTTTGCTTCTCCCTCCAGCAGTGATTAACATTTTTACAAAAATAAAACTGAAAATATTAAATTGAACATAACCATGTGTTTTTTTAAAATTCTTTTCAGAACTAAAAGGAAATATTGACAACTAAATTACCCAAAATAGAGAGCATAATAGTCGATAATTGCCATTTAAATGATATAAATTTGAAAATTTCTCTGATTTTTTGTGAAATTTTGAAAAATACCTTGACATTTCCAGAATTAAAAATTTCCATGATAATTCCCTGATTTCCCAGTTATGTTACCACCCTGTAATAATTCTTGTGGTTAGCTGCTTAGATAATAAAGATTGACAGAATTAACATTACAAACTCGATTATTATAATGTATAAAAGGTAAGTTAAATTATATGTGTTTACTTAAGAGCAATAAAAGTTTTTTTTTTAAATAATTAGTCAGAATAGCTGTTAAAACTTATTTCATAAACATATGATGATTTACTTATTAGAAAATGAGAAATGTTATTTAAAATGTATTATGATTTTTATCTGGAAATCCTCATAAATCTGATGAATTAAAACTAACTTGTATAAGCAAATTGAAGTCTGTTATACATCAAGTAAAAAAATTAATTTATAAACGGCAAATATGTTTCACATTTAAATAAAAAATATAACTGATAAATTATTGAAAAACATGAAAAAAATTTACATGAAATTTTAATTTTTATACATATCTAACTTTGAATAAATAGCTATTTGATCAAACATATAGGCGATTACAAAATGCATTATCAAGCTTAAGCTTAAAGGTAAATAAATCTTAAACTTCAATTTGAAATCAAGTAGTAACTATTAAAACAGTTGGTTTTCACGTAATTATAGCAATAATATTTTGATACATTTTCACAAATGTTTTTGCTTTAATGTAGAATTTAAAGAAACGAACGTAACAGATAAAGAAACACACTTGAATTATGTGTCATTCCATTTAGAATTTATATAATATAATGATCAAATTTACAGATAAACAATGTTCCATTTAAAAAATTAAATTATAACTCTAAATCTATTTGTATATTGCAGACGTCAACTTTTAAATAAAAATAAATCATATTACCTTAAGCCTGTGAATTGAGCATGGATTCTCAAGGAACATGAATAAACTTCAACATCTTTCGTTTCAATTTCAAGAAAAGCATAGAATGTTGGTTGATGCTAAAAGAATAATCACAATCAACTGTATTACTTGCAAAAGGTAAAGAATTAGTTAAAATTAACTAGGTTAAATCTAGTTACAAAAACATGGTTTAAGAACATATTAGATTTAAGAAAAAGTCCCACATAACAAAGTTTTGAAGGTTCTCAGTTTACAGCATATATTTTAAAACCTTTTTTTAAAAAAAGTTTGGTTTATATTTAATATTTTAAAATGGCATAATTAACATGTCAATTTTAATAAATTTTATTTACATTATATAATTTTTTTTTAAATAAAATTATTATATTATTAGTATTATATCAATATTATAAAATATGAATATTTTAAAATATGAATATTTTAAATTTAAAAAAATCGTAAATTTTAAAACTACTTCAATACATAAATAATATTTTGAAATGCCCCCCTTTCATCTATAGTTTCTATACAGATCTAGTATATATACAAATTCGAAATCATATTAGGCACTTAGAAGTATGTTAGAAACAGTAGTTCTTAAAACAAAAACTATACCATACTAAATTCTCTACAATATATATCAATATTATAAAATATGAATATTTTAAATAAAAAATTTTCATAAATTTAAAACTACTTCAATAAATAAACCCTATTTTGAAATGCCCCAATCTCATATATAGTTTCTAAACAGATCTAGTATATACAAATTCAAAAATTATATTAGCCATTTAGAAGTGTGTTAGAAAAAGTGGTTCTTACAACAAAAACTATATCATACTCAATTCTCTACAATATATATCAATATTATAAAATATGAATATTTTAAATAAAAAAATTTCATAAATTTAAAACTACTTCAATAAATAAACCCTATTTTGAAATGCCCCAATCTCATATATAGTTTCTAAACAGATCTAGTATATACAAATTCAAAAATTATATTAGCCATTTAGAAGTGTGTTAGAAAAAGTGGTTCTTACAACAAAAACTATATCATACTCAATTCTCTACAATATATATCAATATTATAAAATATGAATATTTTAAATAAAAAAATTTCATAAATTTAAAACTACTTCAATAAATAAACCCTATTTTGAAATGCCTCAATCTCATATATAGTTTCTAAACAGATCTAGTATATATAAATTCAAAAATTATATTAGCCACTTAGAAGTGTGTTAGAAAAAGTGGTTCTTACAACAAAAACTATATCATACTCAATTCTCTACAATATATATCAATATTATAAAATATGAATATTTTAAATAAAAAAATTTCATAAATTTAAAACTACTTCAATAAATAAACCCTATTTTGAAATGCCTCAATCTCATATATAGTTTCTAAACAGATCTAGTATATACAAATTCAAAAATTATATTAGCCACTTAGAAGTGTGTTAGAAAAAGTGGTTCTTACAACAAAAACTATATCATACTCAATTCTCTACAATATATATCAATATTATAAAATATGAATATTTTAAATAAAAAAATTTCATAAATTTAAAACTACTTTAATAAATAAACCCTATTTTGAAATGCCCCAATCTCATATATAGTTTCTAAACAGATCTAGTATATACAAATTCAAAAATTATATTAGCCACTTAGAAGTGTGTTAGAAAAAGTGGTTCTTACAACAAAAACTATATCATACTCAATTCTCTACAATATATATCAATATTATAAAATATGAATATTTTAAATAAAAAATTTTCATAAATTTAAAACTACTTCAATAAATAAACCCTATTTTGAAATGCCCCAATCTCATATATAGTTTCTAAACAGATCTAGTATATACAAATTCAAAAATTATATTAGCCACTTAGAAGTGTGTTAGAAAAAGTGGTTCTTACAACAAAAACTATATCATACTCAATTCTCTACAATATATATCAATATTATAAAATATGAATATTTTAAATAAAAAAATTTCATAAATTTAAAACTACTTCAATAAATAAACCCTATTTTGAAATGCCCCAATCTCATATATAGTTTCTAAACAGATCTAGTATATACAAATTCAAAAATTATATTAGCCACTTAGAAGTGTGTTAGAAAAAGTGGTTCTTACAACAAAAACTATATCATACTCAATTCTCTACAATATATATCAATATTATAAAATATGAATATTTTAAATAAAAAAATTTCATAAATTTAAAACTACTTTAATAAATAAACCCTATTTTGAAATGCCCCAATCTCATATATAGTTTCTAAACAGATCTAGTATATACAAATTCAAAAATTATATTAGCCACTTAGAAGTGTGTTAGAAAAAGTGGTTCTTACAACAAAAACTATATCATACTCAATTCTCTACAATATATATCAATATTATAAAATATGAATATTTTAAATAAAAAAATTTCATAAATTTAAAACTACTTCAATAAATAAACCCTATTTTGAAATGCCCCAATCTCATATATAGTTTCTAAACAGATCTAGTATATACAAATTCAAAAATTATATTAGCCACTTAGAAGTGTGTTAGAAAAAGTGGTTCTTACAACAAAAACTATATCATACTCAATTCTCTACAATATATATCAATATTATAAAATATGAATATTTTAAATAAAAAAATGTCATAAATTTAAAACTACTTCAATAAATAAACCCTATTTTGAAATGCCCCAATCTCATATATAGTTTCTAAACAGATCTAGTATATACAAATTCAAAAATTATATTAGCCACTTAGAAGTGTGTTAGAAAAAGTGGTTCTTACAACAAAAACTATATCATACTCAATTCTCTACAATATATATCAATATTATAAAATATGAATATTTTAAATAAAAAAATGTTAAATGTTTAAAATGTTAATGTTTAAAACTACTTCAATAAATAAACCCTATTTTGAAATGCCCCAATCTCTTTTATAATTTCTAAACATATCAAGTATATCGTCGCCTCAGAGCAACATCTTAAAAAAAAAACGAAAATGAGTTTTTGGTCTTGCTAATATTACCAAATGTGCCTTTATTTAGTGGAACACTCTGACATTTTTATATCTTCTTTGAAATCCCTGAACTACAGCCTTAGATATTCAGCATTGAAAAAACAGCAAATTTTAAAATCAATTTTATAGGCAACTCTGTTGTTGCTCATATTTTACTGTTGCCCTGAGGCGACGATATATGCAAA
The DNA here is from genome assembly GCA_963932185.1 of Troglohyphantes excavatus. NCBI lineage: Eukaryota > Metazoa > Arthropoda > Arachnida > Araneae > Linyphiidae > Troglohyphantes > Troglohyphantes excavatus. Next base: position 33,089,420 of record OZ010678.1, read on the forward strand.
TTCAAAATCACAAATTATATTAGCCACTTAGAAGTGTGTTAGAAACAGTGGTTCTTACAACAAAAAAACTATATCATACTCAATTCTCTACAATATATATCAATATTATAAAATATAAATATTTTAAATAAAAAAATTCATAAATTTAAAACTACTTCAATATATACTTCTTATTTTGAAATGTCGCATTCTCTTTTATAGAGATCTAGCATATATATACAAATTAAAAATCACAAATTAAATTAGTACATTAGAAATGTGTTAGAAACAGTGGTTCTTACAACAAAAACTATACCATACACAATTCTCAACGTATTTCTCAAAAAGAGGCACTGACAGAGACTGCTTCTCCTCGAATGTACCAGCCAGCAATGCAGGGACAAAAAACAATGTGAAGATGGTTTTAAACAAAGGAGATCTGTAGCGTAACAATGCCTAAAAACAAATTAATAACTGGTGTAAATAGCTGTTGTTTAAATGGGTTTCATTAAAATGACGCTTCATAAAAAAACACACATTTTAAAAACATATTTACGCATTAAGAAAAAAACTCGTCTTATAGAACATTGCGTAAAGAATATTAAAATACAAATACAATGTTAAAATACACAATAAAAATCCATCAAATCTGGATAAGTTTGCATTTTAATATTTTTAACGCAATGTTCTATAAGACGAGTTTTTATCTTATTCACGACTAAACAGGTTTTTTGCTTTTCGTGTTTTGTGTGAGTCTGTGTATTTTTTTGCAACAACTTAAAGACCCTATCGACGACCTTAACAACTGGGGCATATACAGTATTTCATGTCAATGTGGCATGTCATATATCGGTCAAACAAAGAGAGCATTAAGATTTCGTATTAAAGAGCACCAAACACATACTGTCAAACAAGAAATGAAGAAATCCTTCATTGCCAAGCACTCTTGGGAACATGGTCATATATTTAATTTTTCTAACCCAAATTTAATTTGCAAACCCAAATCTCCAGTTAAATTTGACTTTCTGGAGGCCTTTCATATTTTTAGCAATATTGATTCGATTGTCAATGAAACATTTGCGTCCCAGTATTTCTCACTTGTTGGCACACAATAGTTAACTCCAACTGATTGAGATAGTTTTTTTTGTTCTTTGGCAACACTTTCAATTATGGGTTTATTTCCATTTTATCGCACACACATACTTATCATTTTCTGATAATGTCTTAACATGTCCAGATTTGATGGATTTTTTTTTGCGTATTTTAACGTTGTATTTGTATTTTAATATATTTACACATTCTCAAAAATGATAAAATATTTTTCTAAGAAATTGCCAACAAAACCCAAGTTAAGTGTTAAAAATTGACATTATATCTTAACCACCTAACCGATATAAACATGTACATCCGTTCGATTATCTCCAGTTTTCCCAGTAGTACACATAACATAACAGTTGGTAAAAATCTCTTTTTTGAAATAATTTTCCAATTTAAAGCATTAGGAGGGCTTTTGAAAACCTTTTATAGTAATCAGTGTTCATTCTAGGCGTTTTTTGAAGAGCGATTCGCCCTGCCCGCCCTTTTTTCATCTCGATAGCGCCCTCATGCCCCTTTTTTCAAAAATGCCGCCTTCTTTTGAAAAAATTCTGCCCCTCTTGCCCTTTTCAGTCAAGTTCAAGTGTCCTTGCTTTCCTAGCTGTTTTTAATAAAGGCATGGATTAAAAAAAATGTGTGTGTAAATTGGAATTAAGTAAATTATGACAGTAGGTAACAAACTCCCTTTAAATACACGTGCTGTGCAATCTCGATGATTAAGCGGTTATTTCGAGCACGGGGCATTCCACAAATCCTATTGGTTGCCTGTACCCACATATTAAATGCCATGTTTTTTTAAAGGGATGGTTTGGTTACAATATTAGGCCTTTTATTACCAAATTTGAGATTTAAGTAGCCTTTTCATCAGTTTTGTAAGGCGTCTGATTAGGGCTGCTTACAGATTTGGTTTTTAGCGAAAACATTAATTTTGAACTGTCAAATTTTGGATTTTAAGTGATATCTTCATAAAGGGACATAAATTTTGTAGGGTCTTTCATTCATAATAAGCCCCGAATCGTAACCAATAGCCAATAAGCAGCTCTAGCTCAATATCAATCAACAAATTGGAACTTTTTTGTTTGGTCACGGGTCTGATATATCAACGAGTGGCCACGCCTATCTAATTTTTTTTTTTAAAAGTGCCCTTTTAAAAACAAGTAGTGCCTTTTCAAAAACAGGGTGCCCTTTTACAACCAACAGCGCCCTGCCCTTTTTTATTTCTAGAGTGAACACTGGTAATATGCTTTAAAAAAAAAAATTGTAAGAAAAGGAATGTGGGTACTGTGGGATTATCCCGTCGACCATTTTCGCAAAACCTAATATTATCGCCAAACACAATATTATCATCAAAAGGTAGATTCTGCGCCAATAACCATGACGTATCTAATCAACATCATGCGACCTTGACTACGCGAATTAGTTTTCTTTAGCTTGTTGAAATATACTGATGTTTTTTTTCACTCCACTGCAAAATGATTCGAATTTGGGATTTGCCTAGCACCAAAGAGAGTGCAGTGGCATATTTTCAAGAGTATGGAATTATTTCTTCTAAGAAAATGTGCGTTATTGGCCATGATATGGCGTTGTATATCAAAACTGATAAGCAATGGCGGACTTGTTTGTTTACGCTTTAAAAGCTATCAAGGATTTTTGGTTGCCGAAATGATTTATATAATAATATATATGGTTATTATTATTTGTTTATTATTATGATTTGATAAATTTATTGTATTTACAATGTTTATTTTGGAAATTTTTTTCATGGAAAAACTAGCGCCAAAGGATTGGGCGGGCGTTGGCAGGTCGACGGGATAATCCCAAAGTACCGGAATGTGTTGGAAATATAAAATTAAACTTTCCTGCAGTGAAAACAAACCTACAGATTAAAAATTTTGTTTATCTGTCAGTGGGTTAATAAAGTAACTATTTAAGTGGCGAGGGAAATATAACGGGTTTTCACTACCAGAGAGATTAATTTATATATCCAACAGGAACTTTGGTATAAAAAAAATATTATTTTATTAGATATTTTTTTTTAAATAATACCCCAAAGCTTTAGATTTGAGTACAGGGTGGCAACAACATTCTGGAAAAAAAGTTCACTGATATTCCCCTGATTTCCATTATGGTGTCACAAAAATTTCCCTGATTTTAAAATTACATTAAGAAATGTTGCAATACATGCTTTGTATAGAAACAAAGTATCCACACTACGATAATAGTATAAATATATTGCATTATAAATGAAAAATTACAAGCAATACTTATTGACAGTTAAAATAATAATTTAGGGATACAACACAAATTTTGCAATTGCGACAGGCAGTATAATAATTAAACATGTTCTCTGGAAGCAGAAAATGCAAAAAAAGCAAGCACTTTCAAAATATTTCTTTTGTAAATAATTATTATATTATATGCTTCATATTTCCTATTCCAATTTTCAATAAATCCCATTCATTAGCCCCTTACATGTTGCTTGCAATAAAAGGTCCAACACACTTTGCTTTTGCTTCTCCCTTCAGCAGTGGTTCACATTTTTACAAAAATAAAACTGAAAATGTGCAAAACCATGCTATTTTTTTTCTTAAATTCTTATTCAGAAGTAAAAGAAAATATTAACAATTAAATTACTAAGAATGGAGGGCATAACAACAAACGATAATCGGCGTTTTAACATTCCAAATTTGAAAAATTCCCTGATTTTTTGTGAAATTTTGTAAATTTCCCTGATATTTCCAGAATTAAAAAAATCCTTGATAATTCTCTGATTTCCCCGTTTTCCAGGTTATGCTGCCACCCTGGAGTATTTCTACGAAATTAAAACTTATGTGTATTGCTGGAAAAACTGGATTAAAGGACAGAATAACGTTAAATATATAAATGGGTGTTAATAGAAGAGTTTCTTATTAACTTTTGTATAGATTTTTTAAAAATAAAAACAGATATTACCTGAAAAATCTATAAAAATTTAACAACTTTTACTTAATAATGACCAGAAAGTTAAACACTTTTTTTTAACCTGGAAAGTATCATTTTTAAATGCCATTCTTAAATATTAATTAAATTAATACCACATTAACATATTTTTAAAAATATATATAAATATGCAAAAAAAAATCCATAAAAAATGGTAATTACATACAGTAATTAACCATGTAATATTACTGGATACTTACTGGTCTCCGTGAGGACTTTAACACTTCTCCATTTTGTGAAAGCATATCAAGGTGTATCATAAACATACCTATTATTAAATTACATCATTAAAAAAAAAACGATACCAAATAAAAATTTTACATGCATAAAAGTTGTAAATCCGATTATATAATTTAATATTACAATGAAAATAAAGGAAGCTTATCTCTTACAATTACTTAAAAGTAAATACACAACAGGAAGGCAAATAAAAAATTCGGCTAAATATGTTAACTTTTGGAAATTACATACTTGATCTGGACATGTTGTGTTGACACAAACAAGAGACTTCTGTGTTAATAGTACTGATATCCTTCTTACCCAATCCATTAAATTTAACTTTATGTATTCTGAAGCGTTTGATTCAAATTTTAAACAATTTTTTAATTAAACTATTTCTGGATTTTACTTAAATCTGACAATCTTATGTCTTTTTGCACGATCGTAAAGTGTCATAGGTTTGCAGTCCATTGAGCCTTGAGCCTGTTGTTGGTCGTCAATATTTGTATTTGTATTACAATAGGAATGGTTTGGTTAATTAACATCACACTAGAACTGCACAGTAGGCTATTGGCGATGGTTTGGGCCCAATATCAAAGGAAAGACCCAGGAATAATGCTTTGTATTTTTGAACTATGGTCAGATGAAGAGGACCAAACCTGAGCACCCGATGCAATCTCAATAGGCGTGCGGACATTAGACCCAGATCAGATACAACGTACACCAGTCCCGTAAACACGTGCTAGAAATTGGAAGTGTGTTCCGACGACATATTGTTCATTCACAGCTAATCTAGCCACCCATTGATCACAAGCTCTTTAATATTTATGTTAAGACTCTGGTATCAGCCGTATTTGAACAACCAACCTTCTGGTTGCTAACTGACGACGGTAGCTTGGGGTCACGGACCCTTATAATAGGAATAAAATATTTATGTAACTTTCATCAATTTCTATGATTTATTAAAAATTTAAACAACACTTAAAAACATATTATAACAGCAATTTCTAAAAAATTTTACTACTTATATTCCTAGATAATAAATGCACGATTATTAAGATCTTATAAAGGGGAAAATAATTTTTTAGATATAAAACTAAAGTGTAATAAAATTATATCTGTGCAAAGTTCAAGAGTTTTAAATTTTTTTTAAAAATTTAATACAAGTTTTATATGAAGTACTTCATAAAACAGTTTAGTGCAATACTAATAATAGACTAAAAAATGCAGCATTCAAAATCAGTTTTAGAATATCTGAAATTTTGTATTTTCTAATAGAAAAGGTTCTTTCTGAATCTTAACTTTAAAAAAAAAATTTTAAAGCCCTATTTATCTACTTATGAATATTGTAAGTCAGGTTATTTACATCAAATATAATTGTTGGTTCGTATTGCATATTTGAAGATTTATAAAGAGTAGAAATCCTTTTTCAGATAGATTTTTTTTTTACTTTTGATTCAGAACAGTTTAAAATTATGCTGACTTATTTTAAGATAAATTTTGATGCAATCTAAAAAAATAAAGTTTTTTTTTTGTAAATAAATTTTGTTTTAACCCTCTAGTGCATTATTTTTTCTTTTTAAATGAAATATTTTTTTCCCGTTTTCTTTTTGCCCCTGGACCGCTGAAAAATATACAAAAAAATCCCATGTGTCTATTTAATTAAATAGTTAATTAAAACCGTTGTGTAGCATATATGCAAAGTCATGTGTCATTACTAAAATAATTTTCAAAAAGTATGAAAATATAGTTAAATACAATCTACATATACCTTTCGTATTAGCTAGGATTTTTTGTAGAGCCAGATTATACTTATAAGTAATAAAACAATCTTCGAAAACTTCGCCTTCACGAGCCAGTATTAGAACATCAGACCTCGAAGCAACTGATTGCCTTTATCACAATAACTTTTTTTATGAAGATAAGAAAATTAACGGTGGTTATAACAAGGTTCCCACTAAAAATTCAGATTACAATTCCCTGACTTTTCCAGGTTTTCTAGAAGGTGTTAAAAAAATTCCAGAAGCAAAAATATGAAAAATTACTGATTTTTTTAAAGAGAAATGTTGAGAACTGTAAAAAGGAAGTGTTAACTTATCAAAGTATTAAAAAAACAGAGAAATTATCATTTTTACAAATTTATATTTTTGTAATTAAAAGAACATTTCATCGATGGTGAGAAAGGAATTTAGAAAGGCATCTTCATCTAACAAAATTTTTCAAAATTCACTGACTTTTCCAGAAAACTTGAGAAATTGTTAATTTTCCCTGACAATTCCCTGACTTTTTAGGTCATTTTCATTTTCCCTGACAATTCCAGGTATTCCCTGTTTTCCAGGTGCGTGGGAATCCTGTTATAAGAACTAGGTACATGGTTCCCTAAGTGACAATACTATAATAGTTAACATAAAATTCAATTGATGCAACTAGCAGTCATTTTAAAGTTGTGAGTTGTGTAGCATATATGCTACACTATGCACTATAGAATTAAATAAATAATAAACACCTTGGTTAATATTACGTTCCGATTCAGGCATGTCTAAAGCTAATTCTACAGCATAGGCTTGGCCACTAGATAAAAGCTGCAAAGATATTTAATGTAATATTAAAGTCCTCAAAACAAAAATATATATATATAGAAATGACAACGGTGTGTTAATTTAAAAGTTTTTTTTATTAAGTTTTGTATTGAATTTTTGATAAAAAACATGTTATCTGAAAATTTATAAACATTTTAATAACTTTTACTTAATATATAACTGTAACATGTATTGTTGAAAACATATTCCCAGAAATTAGCTTTTAACTTTAGTTTGTGCAACAAAATTAAAGTTATTTCCTATTCCATGTTGCATTTTTTAATAAACAAGGCTAAAACATATAAACTGGTACTCTAATTGAAAAAATAAAATATTTAACAATCAGGCCCATCATGCCGGGGGGAAGGGGGACCTTCCCAATAATCTGGAAACCCTGAAAGTGTTGGGAATTTCAACTTCTAAAAACCCTGGGTTGAGAAAATTTATGCCTGAAGAAAATTAATATTATTAACAAATGAAAATTAGGGAAGATTAGAAATCGCCCAAATTGTAAGATTACATTTAAATTGGACCTCAAAACAGACACTGCATTTGAATATGGGAGCAACAAATCAATGCTTGTGGGAAAACTGTTTAATAAAAATATATATATATAAAAAAAGATGAATAATATTGATAAGTTTGTACTGGGAATTTTCAGCATTGTTGAGTTGAGAATTTCGAATCGTTAAGTTGGGAATTTTTTTGTTTCACCCCCCCCCCCCCAATATTTTTTGTGTAACGACACTGTTAACAATGTCAGGCGATAGTCAGATATCGCCACAGTTACTAAACTTTACAAATCGATTTCCTGGCAGATTAAATACTAATTCAAGACCTAAGAGACATTTAGGCAAGGGGAGTTATAAGATTATAAACTTGTCAACAAAATGCATTGATACAAATAATTTTTATTAATTAATTTGAATACAAGACACAGGTATGGTCCAGAAATATTAATTCAATGATTAAGTTTAAAATGCCAAACTAGAGCAATGTGATCAATGGATTTCAACTATTTGTTGTATCTACCAAAAGTCCTTATAACAGATATAAAAAAATATTATAATATTGAAAATAAGTAGGAATAAATATAAACAAAAATACAGGGAAATATACTGACTTCATGATGACCAGTTTCAACTAAACTAATGTTGTCATGAGGAAAGAAGCACCCTTTATCTTTAAAGCATCTGGAACTGTAAGAAAATAAATGAAAAAATCAATAAACATAAATTATAAAACGATGAACAATTAACTGGATGGGTTTGTTTTGTTGAACAATTAGAAAATACTATTAAAACATTCAGTTTTAAAGAATTTAATAAAAAAAAATAGCTATAAAACTTTACGAACAACTCCAAGATCGCGAAAATCCGGAAATAAGAAACATTCCCAACTACGATGCTACACTCTTATAAGACAACAAAAGAAGGCCTAGAGCCTTTGTCACTTGATTCCAAGATTACAACCTCTCTCTGAGTTGTCGATGGAGGCTTTTTCAGAATCTAGTCTCGTAAAGATAATCTCAGTGTTATGGATGAGCTTTTTTCCCACACAGAGGGAACTTGAACTTTCTACTTAAACTTTCGAATTGAGCGATTCCTTGAATATACAAACTAATTAACCCATTGGAACTTATAATGGCCACTTATAAGGAGACAAGAGACCGAATGAGCATAATATAATTTCAGTGTTCAGTCTAGAAATAAAAAGGGGCAGGGCTCTATTGGCCAGAAAAGGGCATCATGTATTTGAAAGGGCACTTCTTGTTTTTAACGTGTCCTAAGGTATGGATGCTTGATTAGCATGAGTGTAGTGATCTGCAATGGAGGGGAAAACATCGCACACCAAAAATAATCGGTCATGCACAGGAAAAATTCGATGTAATCCAAACTCCTCATGTCTATTCAGGTTGCATGGGGTACCAGCCCAGATGTTGTTCTCGTCATGTACCCATGGTTTAAAATTACGATGCAGTATTGCCAGGTCTCTTTTTTCTGGATATCCTATTGATATCTATTCTATTAAAGTTGCTTCGGGTGCCAGCTCAGGTGTTGTCTTCATTTGATGACAGTTAAAAAAATACCAGGCAGTGTTTGTGGGTCTATCTTTCGAGATAATATATGGTAATAAAATGCCGAATCTTGTAACCTCGCCCCACATCATTTTCTCTTTCAAAGAGTACAAAGAAAAAAAAAACTTAGTATTTCATATGCGAGTGCAAGCAATCAATAGAATCACCGTGCTTGAAATAACCGCGGATTAATCATGATTGCGCAACATGCATAGTTAAAAAGAAGTTTGTTTTCCTGCTGGCAAAATTCACTTAATTTCTATTTATACTTAAAATGTTAAAATCAATGCTTTTTTTAAAGGCAGCTAGGGAAGCAAAGACTGAAAAGAGGAAAAAGGGCAAAATTTATTCAGAGTAGGGCACCATTTTTCCAAAAAGAGCATGAGAGCGATATTGAGATTTAAAAAGGACGGGCAGGATGGGCCGCCCTTCAAAAAACCCTTAGAGTGAAGACTGATAATTTTCTTGGAAATTGACCTATATGACAGACACATGAGCTAGCTGACGTCTGAGCATTAGAAAGCTACCACTCAGCAAGCTGGTTTCTGTTACACTTTTCTGCGAGTCTGGGTCCTATATAAATTGCAGAAGTACATGTACAGTGACACCAAACCAAGAAATGGACGGCACTCCAGCCAATAGGCCACAACGATGCACATACAGCGTTCATTATCTAGGACCATCACAACCTTTTACTGTCAGTCGTTGTTTAAAACATAATAAAAGGTCATTTTTGACGACTTATCTGAAAAGGCGATATTTTTGCTACACTAAATTATTCTTAAGAACAAAAACTAGGTTTGTGGCCAATCGAATAAGGTAAAAAGGCATTGAAGAGTAACCCCGATTTCATGCTAAATGTAGTAAACCTTTTTGGACACCCTGCAAGGAGAAGTTCATTGATTGCCAACAAAACTAGTTTAAGTCGCTATGTACTTGTTAAGGTAGAAAATATATCGGAAAATTTCAAAAAAGTCGCCAAGGGTAACCGTTCACTACATTTTAACCCAATACTGAAAAATTAAAATAAACTTTAAAATACATATGAATTTGTAACTCACTCGTATCTCAGATGAACAGACTTTATGTGTGCAATGGAAGGAATGTATAAATAATATAACAGTCCATAAGAAAATACGGAAAACCATAAAAGAACACAACAAGTTAAGCTTAGAAATGAAAATTTAAATATTAGACGTTTAATTTCTGAAGTTAGTTCCATTTATTAAATGCTTTTATAAAGTTTCGAAATTCAGGAAATTTAAATCATAATATTAGCAGAAAAACAATGACTTTGTTGCCATTTGTAGTTGCATATTTGCCACATATTAAATAAGTTTATAAAAATAAAGTTAAAACATTTATCTTGATGTTCTTTACGGTAATTAAATGCAAAATTTCAGTATATTAAGAAAAAAATGGGAATGTAATTTTTATTGTTATATTACAATGAAACTAAGAAGAAAAATACATACATTTTAAATATGAACTATGACCTTCAAGTATCAAGGTGCAATTTTGTTTTTTTAAGAAGGTGAACTTTGACTGCAACTGTGATCTTTCATTGTATTGTATTGTGTGAACTGAAAATATGCTTTTATGTCAAGATATAAAATTGTTGACAAATATAAAAGAATCCACCCATATTGCATCATAATTATTACCTAATCAGACTTTTGACTTAGATTCAATGATAACGGAATTTTCATGCTGTCCATTATTCATCCTAACTCTTTTTTAAATCGCATTTTTGAAGACGGTTTTGTGATGAAATAGGGCAATTAGTTTGAAATTTTAAGTTATTTTTAATGTGTTTACCTCAGTTTTGATTGTTACTCACAACATTTTAATGTCAGGTAAGTCACATTTCAATTTTTAAAAACAATTTAAGAAAATAAACGAAAAATTGCAGTTAGCGTAAATAATGAATTATGTAATATTCGCTATCTACTTTACCATGTATTACGTTCAAACTATTTTATTTTGCATTTTTAATTTTATTCTTTAATCTAAAAAAAAATTAATGTCACTTTTAAAGGTTGAAGTTTCTTCCCTGTAACGATACGCCGGTCTTTGATTGCCAATAAAAGTTTTGAATTTCGGACTTTTTTAGATTTTCTACCAAACGATTTTAGTTTTTCCAGAAGGGTTTAAAATATATTTGCTGCTGATAACGAAATCAAAATATTCTCAGCTTGGTTAAATTAAAGAATAAGGGTAATAATTAAAGAATAAGCGAGGGCACCGGACACTAGGAATAAACCGCTAGTTTTAGCATTTAAATATAAAGAAATCTGAAGAACTGTTTAGAGAAGATCATTTCAAAAAAAAAAACTGGCACATATCCGGCAAAAACCAGTTTGGATATCCGGTATCCGGCAAATACACTATCCGGTTCATCCCTCATGTTAATGCATGGAGGGGAAAAATCGCACATAATGCTCATTCTACAATTTTTTGAGAATCTTCTGAAAAAAATCAGGTATACTGCCGATAATATTCACGACGATTATTCATGATTGAAAACGTTGAACTAACCAGGTACTAAATTCCCCAATTAGAACAACAATATTAAGAAATCAATTCTGTATTACAAATATTATAAATAAACGTCGATTCGAAAATGGTGAAAAGCTGTACATAAATAGACATGAAAACTGAGAGTTGAGAAGTCTGCTCCTGCTCCCGGTACGAAGGAGCGTTCCTATTGGCTATGTGTTGTGAAATTTGATTTTTATGTATGGTTAGATATATATATATATATATATATATTTACTTGGAATCTTAATATATTAAAAATTACAATAAAAAGCCTCTGTAATCATTAAAAAAAAGGTTTAAAAAGTGATAAATTAAGTTTTTGATTACATTTTTTTTAATTAAAATTCCATGTGTATATTTTTAAAGTAATACATGCATTTACAAGTATAATACATGCATTACTAGATATACTCGCGTATAAGCCGAGAAATTTAAGTCAAAATGTTCATCAAAAAGTAGGGGGGTCGGCTTATACGCGGGTCATTAAAATTTCCAATATAATTTGCCTAAAATGGGAAAAGGAGAGAAGTTGAAATTAGCGGATTCTTCTGAAACGCGCCGACCGCCGACACATTTCCGAGATAGAGAATGTGCGTCACGTGCTGACTGAACACCGTTCTGCGCATCGCGGCGTAATCGTGACGCAAAATTTAACTACTTACATAAATAATCAGTTTAACTTAATAAAAAGTATATATTTTGATAAATATTTAATTGGTTTGTAGAATTTATGAAGCTAGTAAACGCTACTTTAATAGAATTTGGGATGGAAAACTAAGAAGTTGACATCGTGCGTGTCTTGCTCGATTGCAATAATTAAACAAAATTTATTTCCTCAATGCAGATTTTATTCCTTGATAATATTATGTACAGATATTAATAGTTGTTTCATTAGTATTTTGGATGGAATTGGCTTAAAAGCGGTAAAATCGAGGTTGCTAATTCGGCGAATTCAAGTTCTACTTTAAAGTCATTTATCTCGTAATTAAAATCTAAATATTTTAGTAAGAAGTATATATTCATCCATAAAGTAATAGTATTTCCTTCCGAGATAAATAAATAAAAATGCTCATCCGTATTTAAGGGGGTCCGATACCTTCGACTTTTATTTTTATACTTGTACAATCCAATTTTTTTTCTCTTTCTAAATATGCATAAAAAACCATTTTAAAACGCTCAATTTTTTTTTTAAATTGCACATTTATTTTTAAATTAAAATTTTAGTAAATTTTTTAACAATTTTAAAATTCCTACTTCTTTTTTGTTTTTCAATATTTTGAAGCAATTTTTTTTATTTAAGATCTTGAATAATATGTAAATAGATGTATGCATTCAAATTTTGATTCAGATACATCACTTTAAAAAAATAAAATATATTAGAAATTTTGGAAAAAAAATTGACGAAAAAAATAAAATTCCATTTTAAGTCGTTTTAAAAAACAAATTATGGTAAAAATATGAAATCTGAATGCATACATCTATTTAAAATATATTTATCTTGCTATACACGCAAAAATTATGATTTTAAGTATAATAGTAAAAAAGCCTTAGCATTTTTAGTGTTCATTAAATTTCAAAACCACGAACAGAGATATTTGCTTTTAAAGTTTACATATAGTGATACAACTATGTTATAGGAACACATCATTAATATAGTGTCTCTTTAAAACATTCATAACTAAAAAAGTAATAGGAATTTTTTGAAGCAGTTTTTTGTGAGTTATTAAGATAAATTTGAATATTATTTTTTAAATATAAAAAAAAATGATTTTTTTTGCGAATTTCGGGTATTGGACCCCCTTAACAGCGACAGTAGTCAACGATGTCGACAGAAAGTTGACGTTTTCTAAGTTTTTAAATCTTTACAAAACAATGTTAAGGATTAGAAATTGCACATTTTGGTATGTAAGTTTGTGGTTTAAAATATTTATTTGATAATAAGGGAGATTAAATTTAATTAGTCCGATGGAGGTTTGAAAGACACCAGAACATCGCGAGTGGTACACACTTTTAAGCCCAATGAATCGTCACGAACTTCGAGGAAGGCCGTTTCTCCAGCCACTTTCTTTAAACTTTTAATTTCTGGGCTTAAATATTTATTTTTTCTAATTAAAATTTCACTCTTTTGTCGAGGATTTGCCGACTTTAATCGGAATTTTTCATGTACGAAAATACAACTCGGCTTATACGTGAGTTTCCGATTTTGGAAAAAAAATCGTCCTAAAATTAGGGGGTCGGCTTATATGCGAGTATATACGGTATGTTATATTGGAAACAATTTGAATAGTATTAAACAACTTTTGCACTATTTTTAGTTGCCATTAAAGAAAGTTATTTTTCTATTTGACACCATTTGAACAACCTTTTGTATAATTTTATACAGAATAATTTATAAAAATTATATGGATTTCACTTGTAAAAAAAAATTATTTCAGACATTTTCCTTCGTCTGTCCTCCTCTTGTTCAAACATTTAGTAAACTTATGTTTTAATCTAACATGTTTTAAATTTTTTGTAAAAAAAATCCTCCTATTATAATCTTCTAATTTCCTAACATATCAAAAATTATATTCAGTGTTATTTAAATACGTTTTGACAGCTTTCAAACTGAGGATTTTTTTAAAAAAAAACTTACTTTGAATGCTAGCTTAATTTATATTTTAAAAGCCTTATTTATGTATCACTTTATACTATAACCCCATATTTCCATTTTTATATCAAATACTAAATAAAGAAACATTTAATTTTTTTATAAGAATCTTATTCATGTACCATACATATAAATTAAAAGACTTATTATTGAAATACATTAATATTGAAGTACTATTTGTAAACGAAAACAACACACAAAATAGTGAGATAGACATCTGCATTAAGATCTCCCATTAAGGCATACAAAACTTCAAGGAAGTAATTGACTGCTATTTGCAAGTCATGAAAGGAAATATTGATTTGAGGATAATGCATCGCTTGTCCTTGGACACATAGAAAAGACCCAACCATCTTGTGAAATCCAACATTTTAATAAAGTGGGTCATTTATTGCTTGGGTCCTTTTTACATAACTGGTAACCGATATTCTATTGAATGAGACTCCCATATATTATTATTGTCATTGGATTATTTTAAATGGCTGTGTGGCCTAGAACGAATTATTTTCAGTGTGGTATAAAGTAATAAGGTGATATTGTATTGAAAAGGTACTAGAAAAAACAACAACTAAAGTATTTGTGTCCAATAAAGTGATCCATCCAATAGAATTTTTTGTTTTGTTAATTCTTTTAGAAAGGATACATTGAAAGGTACTTTCCTTTTTATTTAACTTTCATCAAAGCTACTCTTTGTCAAAGTAGTTTTTCCATCAACTAAAGGTGAAAAGTCGCAACGTAGTAAATAACTTTTTAAAAGTGTCGATCGAAATTTTTTGCTGCTGTCGTTATTGCAGATTTCGTTGGTTTTTTTTTAAATCGATGGCATGAATTTGGCTCTTTATGCCTCCTTACTACTCTAGCTTAAAAAATTGTCTAAAATATAAAAATAGGTAAGGGTTGCGTATATCGGATTCGAGCGACTAAATTGCGGCGATCGCCGATTTTCCAAATCCGAGGTCGCTGTAAATTTGCAACACATTGTGTCGCAAACCAAGGCTGGCGAGAAAAACAGGCTCTGGCTTCTGTGTATCCCTGTCTATTGCCTGTCCAGATTTAATTATTATTTAATGCAATTTGATTTGACTAATAGCTTAATTAATAATGATTATTTTGAATGCTAATAGCTTAATTCACACAATCATTAACTTCTTAATGTAGTGTGTATTAATACATTTTACAGATATTAATTTTTTTTAGTACTGCATGAACTTTGTAATGTTGCAATGTAACTAAAGTGGCAACTGCATTTTCCAAGTCTAGTGGCCACTGACCACTATAAAATTTTCTTAATTTTCACCTTTACCATCTACTTGGAATAATAAATTAATTTATTAAGTACAAAAATGGTAAATGGTGCCAAAATCCTTTAGCTCGCTGACATTCATAGATGTGATATCACGTCCACAGACCTCCAGTTTTTCCTTCAATGCATCCAGTTTTTAAACTCGTAAAAATACTCCATTTTTATATATATATATTTTTTTAGGTATATTTTTAAATTTCCAAGCACTGAAAACCATTTTATAATTGCTAAAATATTATGAGTATCATTGGGTTAATAACATGTAAAAAATAGTATCCAAATGTGGTTTTTAGTGGAAGGTAAAATAGTACATATGCCTGTATTTATAAAAAAAGCTTTTCACTAAGAAAAATGACATAAAAGTTCCAGAATAGTCAAGACACATTTTGCATTCTTGCTGTCTAAATAGGGAAATTTCACTTTGAGCAATTGACATTTTAAATAAAAGTAAAATCAATAAATTATTTTGAAGAAAAAAAATTACAATGTAATGACAGAAAAGTTTACTCATGGAGAGCATTTTACTAATCTTAGCTGTGATATTTATTACTGACAGATAAATAAATTAGTCCTAGCAAAAAAATAGATGTAAATTGGAAAACCTGAGAAGTGAGTGATATATGATCTTTACCTTCTAAGTGGTTTGGTCATCAATGAATCTAGTTTTTCTCAGCAATAGTGCATGAATTTCAAATTCATAAAATTGATTTATGTTGAAAAAATTAAGTGGTTTGGTCATCAATGAATCTAGTTTTTCTCAGCAATAGTGCATGAATTTCAAATTCATAAAATTGATTTATGTTGAAAAAATTTTGAAAATTAAAGTGTTAGGATATTTTTTTAAAAATTATGTCTATTAAAATAATTAAAACTTAAAAAAAAAAAAATCTAAAGAACATGTATTACAAAAATTAGAATATAAACTATCTTGCAGCGAAAACAAATCTGTATTTTTGATATTTTCTCACAGGTTAAGGCTAATTTGTATTGCTTGCTGCAATAAATTCAAAATTGCGATTTGAGTTTTTCAATTGAAGACTTTGGTGTAAAAACCCGACAGCTCTAGTTTTTAAAAATGTTCAGGAAGGCAGAAAAACACTATGTTTCTTGCATCGTATAAGACAAGTCATTTTCCTTTATATGTCTGTAGCCATTGCTTAGAGCTGTCTAGTTCTTATACCAATCAATAGACTAGAAGAATAAGTAAAAAAGTGTAAATAAAAAGAAAGGGAAGCTGCCCTTGCACCCTCTGCCTTCAATTGTGAGTTACTAAACAGTTTATTTGTATGTCCAAATGTTACTAGTGTGCAGCTATCCTAAAGGGATCATATTCACAGAGTTCATATGGTCCTTACAAACTTCTAATTTTTGTTTCATGTCCATAATAACCCTTAAAAAGTACTTTAACTCCTTATTTGTGTTCAAAAGGTCCTTAGAACTTAAGTTAGAGAAGGCTCTTAAAAATATTTAAAACAACTATTACCTCTATTAAAATTGTTTGACCTTAATGTAAATTAAATATGAGTGTAAATATAATGTGAATTTTGTATCTCAGTAAAAAAATCCACCACCTCTTTTCACACGATACGGTTTAGCTGCTAGCACCTATTTTGTATTAATTTATTAAAATTTTTTTACTAAGAAACCTATTTGCGACTTTAGAGCTAACTTTTTGTTAAAGTGTATACGAGTTGTTTGCACTTAAAAAAATAAGTTCTTTTAAAAATTGCTTTTAAGGTCCTTCAAAGTCCTTAAATACTAATATGGTTAAGTTCTGATAATAAGGTTTTTATAATTTGCAGAGAAGTGAAATATAGCCTGGTTCCAGTAAAAGTGTTTAGTATGTGGAGAGAGATAAAAAATTACTAAATAGCATTGAAAAATCTTCAAACTTCTTTATCGACAGTAAAGGTGATATGAACAGTCTCTTGAGAAAAATATTTACAAATTTGAAATCAAGTAATAAAAGAACATTCTTACGTAAAACGTAATATGAAGAACATGTATGAGGTTTCACTTCAACGAACTTAGTTGACACATTCTTTATCACATCATGGTGAACAGAAGATTAAAAAGAACTAGTTAGACAGCTAGTTACCAGGGAGTTACTACATAGTTCTTACAGAATTTCTACAGAGTGAGAACTCACTGAAACATCTTATATACTGCTAAACTGTCATAAATTAACATAAGGCACTGGGCCGACAAAGAATAACAAACGTCTCGTTGAAGTCCGTCCTGATCGAGTAGAAATCCTGTTACACTAAATAGATTTACTTTTTTCGCACACAACTAACCACAGTTTCGTTTCTCCCTCCCCAGTGATGGACGTGCACCGACTGCTGTACCTGACCAAATGCACGCTCCGAATATGCTTTGTGACCTTGACCAACCTGTACTGCATCCCCACCTACCTGCTGTGGATGTGGGGGCTGCTTCTGCCCTTCCGTCTCCTCAACCATCCCGGGTACTGGTGCCTGGAGAGCATCATGTACCGGTGGCTGCTCAGCGTGGTGGCCACGTGGAGCTGGAACTCGGGGTATCACAGTAAGTGACCGGGGGATGTGTTTTGATTACTGTTCATTGGTATTGCTTGACAGTGGCGGCGATTGAGTGCTGAAAGTGAGGGGGCAAGATCAAGGGGATGGGGGCAGTAAAAAAATCATGTGACCTCGAAAAAATTTTCACCAAGGAAAAATATTAATTATGTTTTATTTCCTATAAAAGACATATATAACAACAATTTTATTCCAGAAGCATATGTACCTAGAGAGAGAACAACTGAACTGTTCATTTACTTCAGTTTTGTAAATCGGATAGCTGAAAAATTAATAAATATATGTACAAAACTTTTTAAAAAGAGGCTAAAACATTTCGGAGTCTTACTTTCAATAGCTATTTAAACACTAGTTACAAAGACTGGACACTTCAAATGATGGCCTAACCTTGTTTAACTATTTACGATGGACGCATTTACTTTTCAGTAAATGCGTTTATCGTCTGTATAGCAGTGGGTGTGGAGGGGGATACGAAATTTTTCCTGGTCTTAGCAATTGGAGTAAAACAATTGACCTATATTATGTTTTTAAAAAGTGCTATATTAAAAAAGTGTGTGTGTGTGGGGGGGGGGGGCAACATCCGAAAAAAGTGCGAGGGCAACACACCCCGAATCGCCGCCACTGCTGCTTGAAAGGATTTAAGTAAAGTATTCGGCTTATAATCGGTGGGTTGCAAATTTGAATATCGTCTTGGACACAGTGCCATTACAAAAAATATATTGGGGCAAGAAATTTCCTAACTTAATGATTCGAAATTCTCAACTCAACAGTTCTAAAAATTCCCAGTTCAAACTTATCGACATTTATCATATTTTTATATATATTTTTTAGGTAATATGAAACAGTTCTCTCACAAGCATTGATTCGTTGCACCCATTTTTCAATGAACTGTCCGTTCTGATGTCTAATTTAAACGTAATCTTACAAGTTGGGCGATTTCTAATCTTCCCTAGCTTTCATTTGTTAATAATATTAATTTTCTTCGTTGATAAATTTTCCCAACTCAGTGGTTTTTTTTAGGTTGAAATTCCCAACTTTCAGGGTTTCCAGATTATTGGGGGGTTCAGCCTCACGGGCCTGCTTGGACAGTATAGGGAGATTATTATTGGAGAGTTGCCAGTTTGGTTTAGTTAAATCTGCCATTGTTTAGAGGCCTCGCACCAGTTATGAGGCAAAGTTCCCCGGTTTTTACTTCTAGTTCAGCGGTTCTCAACCTGTAGTGCACGTACCCCTGGGGGTATGTGGTGGTCCAGTAGGGGGTACACGAAAATAATAATGATGGAAAATATCTAAAATAAATAATAAATGGGTGCAAAATAAATAATAAATAAAAAATCCAGTAAGTGTCATCTACGAGTCATTTGATTAATTTGCCTGTTAACCTAAGATCATTACTTCCTAACAAAACAAGCTTTTATTTGCACAGAGGGTACTGATAAATTAAAAGTCTTATCAAGAGGTATGAGAGAGAGAGAAGGTTGAACTACTGTTCTAGATAAACCTTAAACCAGTGTTCACTCTAGGCGTTTTTTGAAGGGCGGCCCGCCCTGCCCGCCCTTTTTTCATCTCGATAGCGCCCCCATGCCCCTTTTTTCAAAAATGCTGCCCTCTTTTGAAAAAATTCCGCCCCTCTTGCCCTTTTCAGTCACGTACAAGCATCCTGGTTTCCCTAGCCGTCTTTAAAAAAGGCACCGATTAATAAATTGTGTGTGTAAATTGGAATTAAATTAATTATGAAGGTAGAAAAACAAACTACTTGTAACTACGCATGTTGTACAATCGCGATGATTCCGCGGTTATTTCGAGCATTCCACGAATCCTATTGGTTGTCTGTACCCGCATATGAAATGCTATGTTTCTTTTTAACTTGAAGATGGACTACTTACAGATTTGGTTTTTAGCGAAAACATTAATTTTTAAGTGTCAAATTTTGGATTTTAAGTAGTATTTTCATAAAGCGATATAAATTTTGTACGGGTTTTTCCTTCAAAATAAGCCTCGTTTTTTTGGTCACGGGTCTGATAAATCAACGGGTGGCCATGCCCATCTCAAACTTCTTTTTTTTTAAAAGTGCCCTTTTAAAAGCAAGAAGTGCCTTTTCAAAAACGGGGTGCCCTTTTACAGCCAACAGCGCCCTGCCCTTTTTTATTTCTAGAGTGAACACTGCTTAAACCATCGCTAATAGTCCATGGTGTTGCTCCAATGTGATGTTAATTCACTAATTACTTTATTACTGTGTTATACCTGTTGATTTATGTGGGTTCTAATATCTGAAAAATAATTTTAGTAATTTTTTTTCATGTGCATTTCGTCTTTTAAAAAAGTTATTTTATAACCATTGATTACTGACATCTATTTCTATTATGTAATGTTTTATGACTATATGAAAGAAACATAAAAGGCAAAATTGCTTTGCAGTTTGGTTCCAATACACATATTTAATAAAATATTGCAAAGTTATGTCTTTTTAAAATGGGTTAACGGCAAGGTCATAAAGTTTCAAGACAAGTCTTCCCGTAAAAAAATTATTCTATTAACCAAATATTATCATCAATTGTAGGCCCTAAACAAAGTCGGCATTTTACTCAAAAACATTATATATATTGTTTGAAACATACATTTTCTTTCATCAAAACAAGTACACTTTCCTTTTTAAATTGATAAAAACTACAAAATCAATTTGACCCAATCCAACTCCAAAACTTCGAGGAAACTTGTAAAGGTTGCAGTTTTTGGTCGGCAATGGCTGAAAAGCTGGATAACTTTAAAAAAAATTGGGGGAAATAGATTTACTCTACTGAATGCAGAAATGTGTCTTAATTGTTTTGTTTTGTACTTTACTCAAATAAACTTTTACCAATGGGAAATACAGTAGAACTTCGATTATCTGTCCCTCTTTTAACCGACCATATCAGGTTTTGCCCATGGGTATCAAAATTAAAAAGGCTGCCTATAAAACATAGGCAGCCTTTTTAATTTTGATACCCATAAAAATCTAAAATAGTGATATAGTCAGTGATCTGGGGGTATTAGTAAATGAGGATTTTAAAATGGGTCATCAATGTACAGTGACTAGCAAAAAAGCTAATAGAATAATCAGGTACATCAGAAAAAGTGTTTTATCAAAATCTACAGATATAATCTTGTCATTGTATAGAGGTTTAGTAAGGACTCATCTTGAGTATGCTGTACAGTTTTTGTTACCATATCTGTAAAAAGATATTCACTTGTTAGAGAAAATTCAGAACAGGGCTACTAAAATGGTCCAAGGTTTTTCAGGCATGGATTAAGACGTTTGAAAATATATAGTCTGGAAGAGAGAAGGATTAGAGGAGATTTGATTCAAATTTATTAAATGTGAGAATGTTCGATGGTTTTGGATTTTAATATCAGTGATAGAAAGAGAGGACATTAAAATTAAACACATCTTAAGATTAACTCCTGTAATTAATTAAAGAAAACACTGATTACTAATTTATTAGTTTTTTTATTCATTGACAATTCTTTGTTAAACGGAATTTTTGATTCCGGTTAACAGAGAATTACATCCAGTCCAAATTAAGTCGATAATCAAGGATCTACTGTAAAGCATTTTGGGATTATTAAATATGAATACAACAAACAGGAAATTAGAATAACACCATTTTCAATTAAAACTAAATGTTCCTATAAAAATAGTATGTAATGTTCATATTGCATATGCCTTCATTAAACAACTTCTTTTCTACGAATTGAAAATAAAATGATCCGGCATATTTAAAAATACATTATCTTTTTTGTGAACTGTGAATCCGAATCCCGACTTTCTTATTCCAGTTGTTGAACTGGGAGATGACGTGAGCTCCCTTACGAACGACAGGTGCCTTTTCATCGTTAACCACCAGTCTACGGCAGACGTCCCCTTCCTGATGCTGGCCTTCCAGGAGAAGCCAGCAGTGCTGGAGTCCGTCATGTGGATCATGGATCGCATGTTCCGGTACACGAACTTCGGGGCCGTCTCTGTAACACACGGGGACTACTTTATTACTCAGGTAGGCTGTGCTTGTGGAATTACAAATGTGAATTCTGGAGATTTTCGTGCGTTTACACATTAATTGTCAAAATATTAATTATTTTTAGTTAAAAAAATCTATCATTATCTTAATTTTAACCTTAAATTTCAATGAATAAGTGTATGTTATCTAAGTAAGTGTATTTAAATCAAACTTTATATGTATTAAAAAAACTTAAATGTACACTAAAAACACAATTGATGACTTGGGTACAAGAACAAGGCCAGCTCCACTTTTTTTTTTACTGGGGACCAGGGCAAAAAACCAGGACATGTGGTTGCCCTACTTATAACTACCGTATATACTCTCGTATAAGCCGAGAAATTTAAGTCAAAATTTTCATCGAAAAGTAGGGGGTCGGCTTATACGCGGGTCAGTAAAATTTATAATATAATTTGCCTAAATTGGGGAAAGGAAAGAAATTGAAACGAAGCGGATTCTTCTAAAACGCGCCGATACATTTCCGAGATCGAGAATGTGCGTCACGTGCTGACTGAAGACCGTTCTGCGTATCGCGGCGTAATCGTAAT
Organism: Troglohyphantes excavatus; assembly: GCA_963932185.1. Lineage (NCBI taxonomy): Eukaryota > Metazoa > Arthropoda > Arachnida > Araneae > Linyphiidae > Troglohyphantes > Troglohyphantes excavatus. Next base: position 33,111,982 of record OZ010678.1, read on the forward strand.
GCAAAATTGCACTACTCACATAAATAATCAGTTTAACTAAATAAAAAGTATATATTTTGATAAATATTTAATTGGTTTGTAGAATTTTTGAAGCTAATATGCGTTACTTTAATAGAATTTTGGATGGAAGACTAAGAAGTTGACATCGTGCGCAGCGAATGTCTTTCATGCTGATTGCAATAATTAAACAAAATTTATTTCCCCAATACAGATTTTATTCCTTGATAATATTATGTAGAGATATTAATAGTTGTTTTATTAGTATTTTGGATGGAATTGGCTTGAAATCGGTAAAATCGGGACGTTGCTGATCGGCGAATTCAAGTTCTACTTTCAAGTAATTTATTTCGTAATTAAAAACTAAATATTTTAATAAGAAGTATATATTCATCCTTAAAATAGTAGTATTTCCTTCCGAGATGGATAAAAAAAGTACTCATCCGTATTTAATAGCGACAGTAGTCAACGATGTTGACAGAAAATAGTTGACGTTTTCTAAGTTTTTAAATCTTTACAAAATGATGTTAAGATTAGAAATTGCACATTTTGGTATTTAAGTATGTGGTTTAAAATATTTTATTTGATATTAAGATAGATGTCATTTAAGAAATCCGATGGAGATTGGAAAGGCACCTGAACATCGCGAGTGGTACATACTTTTAAGCCCGATGAATCGGCGCGAACTTCCAGGAAGGCCGTTTCTCCAGCCACTAATTTCTAGGCTTAAATATTTATTTTTCTAATTAAAATTTTACTCTTTTTTCGAGGATTTGCCGATTTTAATCGGAATTTTTCATGTACGAAAATAGAACTCGGCTTATACGCGAGTTTCCGATTTTGGACAAAAAATCGTCCTAAAATTAGGGGGTCGGCTTATACGCGGATCGGTTTATACGCGAGTATATACGGTAACTGCCTTGAAAGCCCCAAAATACATTTCTATGGAACTTTTGAAGAAAATCGTTGGGGCTGTTTTTAAACGTGGATGCAAGAAGCAGACAACTCCACTTTTTTCTGATGTATACTTTTTTACTTATTCCTATAAAAAAATCTTTTATCGACTGGTGCAATAATCAGACAGCTCTAAGCAATGGCTATAGACATATAAAGGAAAACAAGTTATACTTTTGCTATGCAAGAAACATACAGTGTTTTTTGTCCGTTCTAAACAATTTTTGAAACTAGAGCTGTCTGGTTTTCGAAACAGGGGGATCCAAACAGAGCTTTGTCACTGCCCCTGATAGGCTGTTTTTCTATTTTGGAACTATGGTGAACCTTTTCTTAATTTATTTATACCTAAATGGGCATTGTTTTTCGGATTTTATAGTTCAACAAAAAGTTCTATCATACTAGTGTTCTAAATGCCATTTTCATGTTTTTTCAGGGCAAAAATGCTCGCGACTACCAGATGAGGAAGCTGAGGGACCATCTGGTGAATGCGTACATCGGTCGCAATCGAAGGTGGATTATATTATTTCCCGAAGGAGGGTTTCTCTCCAAAAGATTAGAAACGAGTGTCAAGTAAGATGCTTTTTATTTTTGAAAGGTGTAATTTTATATTCAAATTAAGTAATAGAATGACATGTTCCCTCCTTGAATTGATACAAAAAAATGGTCCAAAACTATAAGTTAATTATTACTGATTTTATCCATTAAATTCCCCCCCCCCCCCCCACACACACACTCCCCCCCTACACGACTATTCTCCTGCTTGTGACGTCATTCACACTACACTATTCCTTCCACGAGGAACAGCGAAAGGAATTTCGAACTTGTATTGTGGAGTTCGGAATATTTTGGTTTCAGACTTGCCTGCTATTTTGTGAAAAGTCTGTCCTCCGGCAAAGGAATTTTGTGAAGCGTCCATTTTTCAAAACGAAATATTTTTAAAAGTTCCAATTTTTCTATAAAGTAACCCAGACGAATGGAAAATTCAGTAAACCACTAGGTAGATAACGATTTGCTCTTTGAAATAATTCAACAAGAAAGTATCCTGATGCGATCGCCTAACTGAAGCCCCCCCCAACACACACTTCCTGCTTGCTTCACACTGCACGTTTGCTTTAGTGAGAAACTGGGAGAGGTAGAAAGGAATTTCGAACTTGTATTGTGAACTTCAGAAAATTTTGGTTTCAGACTTGTCTACTATTTTGTGAAAAGTCCAATAGAATTTTGCGAAGGGTCAGTTTTTCAAAAATTGAATTTTGTGTAAGTTCCGTGTTTTAAAAAGGAAATTCTGTGAACGTCATTCCGAAAATGAATTCCAAAATCTTCTGGCCCAGACCTTTTGTCCTGATGTAACATTCCGTCTCATTTCAGGTACGCCACCAAGAACAACTTCCCTGTGCTGGAGCACGTCACCCTGCCCAGGATAGGAGCGATGGAAGTCATCCTGAAGACACTCCGCCCGGGTGGCACCTTCACCAATGTGCTTGACGAGGAAGTGCCTTTGCTCGAAGGTAAGGTTCTCCTACTTGCCAACTTGTTTGGATTGCCAATAGGATGCACAGATTTTAACAATTTTGTGCGATTGGCTTTATAACAGGATGAGATTTTTTTGCTTTTCTCAAAATATGCCAAATGCCTCCGTGGCCGAGTGGATAAGGGCATCAACTGGGAATCGGAGGGTTTCTGGTTCGCTCCTGTGCGACAAACTTGACAAAGAAAAGTAAAAAAGTAGCGTTCTTGTGATCGGAGGGTTGCCAGATTCACCACAAAACACTTGAAAAGTCGTCTAGAACATCCACAAAAAAAATAACAGTGCGTATACGTGACTGGTGCACAATAGTATACCTTTTTTATAAGAATTATAGGTGTTTTTCTTTTAGAAAACCATGCTGTTTTTACAGCCAAACAAAGTCTCAATAATCATAAAAAAAAAAACTCTAAAAATATTATGTGAAATTATTATTTTTTCATTGAATTGTTATTTTCTCTTATCATTGTTTAAGTAAGCTGAGGTAAAAACGAAATTAATTTAGTAATTTACATTTTGTAAAAACAATTAAGTTAAGATTTAAATTAAAGTTATTTATAATATTTTACATCAATTTATTTAGCTACAAACTTTTGTAATGCTGCCCATAGCAATTTATTATGAAGAAAAATTATTAAATTTGGTAGCTTCTCAAAACAATATTTTTATTTATAATCAGTAAAGGTTTCTTGAGTGTTGATGATATTGTATTGTTGTCAACTTGAGAATTGCCTGTCGACTTGGTTTGAACTATTTATTTCATATTGATGTCAAGTTGACAATTGGTTTTCAGTTCTTAGGTTTCAAGTTCTTTTCTAGGCAGCCAACTTATCTGCTTGTTGACCTTTCCCTTGTTTAAGATCCTGTTTGTATAGTGGGAGAAAATATATTTTTGTCCCAAGGTTTCTATCATTTTGTTTAGTATTATTTATTCGTTAGATTTGAATAAATTTATGCATACCTAATTCTTTGTAACTTTTGTAAATTCCTAAAAAAAAAATCCCTGTGACTATGGAACTCGCATTAGGCTGCAAAATGAAATTGAATTACCTACATTTTAAAAGCTTTTGAGTAACATTGATTGAAGGGACTTTTAAAAATATAATAATGCGTTCTTAGTTTTAAATATTTGTTCTAAGTGGTTGGTAATTAGTATATGATTGATAACTGGTTCATTCACTACAATTTTATTTTGCATTTAATTACTTTTGTATGTAACTATTTTTTCTTCTGCATTATAAAAAATAAGATTTTTTATCAATTGCTTTTAAAGCCCTTAAAAAGAAATTAGAAATTCGTTATTTTTATTTTCTGGCAATGCATACGAACCTATTTTAATCATGAATAACCTATATTAATCATGATAACTTATATTAATCATAATTACTTATATTAATCATGAATAACCTATATTAATCATGCATTATGCCTATATTAATCATGAATTATACCTATATTAATCATAACCTATATTAATCATGAATAATACCTATATTAATCATGAATAATACCTATATTAATCATGAATAATACCTATATTAATCATGAATAATACCTATATTAATTATGAATAACCTATAATAATCAAGAATAACCTATATTAATCATGAATAACCTATATTAATCATGAATAACCTATATTAATCATGATAACTTATACTAATCATGAATAACCTATATTAATCATAACTTATATTAATCACGAATAACCTATATTAATCATGATTAACCTATATTAATCACGAATAACCTATATTAATCATGAATATTACCTATATATTAATCATGAATATTACCTATATATTAATCATACATATTACCTATATATTAATCGTGAACAACATATATTAATCATGAACAACATATATTAATCATGAACAACATATATTAATCATGATAATGTATATTAATCATGAATATTACCTATATCAGGGACCGCAGAGCTCCTATTTTCTCCTATTTTTTTTAAAGTGCTCCTTTTTTTCCTATTTTTCCTTTTTTTTCCCTATTTTTTAGACATTTCTCACCGAAGTTATAAAGTGGCGCGCAGATTTGGGTTTTTCCGATGAACGAATTTTTTTTTTTATGAAGCTACGTATACAAAGGAAACAACTGCGAACTTTTTCGCCATTACCAAGGCTGAACTTGATGCGTGCATACGGGCACTGAACAGTCAGTTTCTTATCTCTCGAGCGTCAGGGGTGGTACTTTTCTGGGTGCAATCTAGGTGGTGTTGGTTTAACCCGGAATACTAATTTTGTTAAAAATTTTCGGTACCTGAAATTTCCGGTGTTTTAAAAGTTTTGGAATGCGGAAATCTAGATTTTTTTAAACTAACAATTTCGCCAAAATTGCAATTTTAAACACATTTTCTAAATTTTCAAATATTTACAGAATCATATGCTACGATGCCGCGCTTTTGATCGCTCCACTCTTGTGTAAATATCAGACGTGGTACAATTCCACGGAAGCGCGGAATTCTGTTTTTTCAGTCCACGGATGCGCTGAATACTGTGCTTCAAATCCACGGAAGCGTGGACATAAGCATAATTCCGCGGAATTATGTTTTTTCAGACTTTAATTTTATCATCGCTGGAATTGATGCATATTTGCTTTAAAATTTACCGGTATGTCTTTGTAATGGGTCGTGACTCTGAGATCCATGAGGAATTATATCCACAGAGAAAGGAAAAACCGATAGCGCAAAAAGGTGGTGTTCGAATGCACCTCGGAAACCTTTTTGTAATGAGAGTTCTGAGAAAGCTCAGATGTTTCTTTCAGGGGTGCTAATTTTCCAAATCCTAACCCAGATTTCCTGGTTTTTAAATAACATTTGTAGAAATATAAGGTACGTATGGCGCCGTTTTGATCGTTATACGCAAGTGTAAATCGGCAAGGACTCGAGAAGAGAAAGACGAATGGAGGGACTTCGCATCAGAAAAAAGTGGACTTTTGATCCTTTTTGTCCATTATTTTAGTCAATGGTATTTCGTTATCATAAGACACTTCATCACTGAAAAATCTCAGTTCGTTTGGTAAGAATCGATACTCAATCTAGAAAAAGGGAGAGAGATCTTCGTCAAACGGAGATGATATCACTTGAAAGTTAAGATGGTTAAAACTCAAATTTCGATGCATCTGGCAAATGAGACTTCCAAATGCACTCTTGTGAGAATTTTTCGTTCATAAAAACTTTGAAATTGGAGAAATTCGCTTAACGCGATCTGCTGCAATCTCCGTTGATAAATTTACAATCCTTTTGCATCTGATAAATAAATCCTTATACTTCACTACTTCCTATTTCATCATGATATGATTTGCACTACTTAACAAAATTGCATTAAATTTTTCAAAAATATCATCTAATTTACGAAATTGAAGTTTAGGACTTGTCATTTGAATTAATCAAAATTGATTTTTTGAAAAAAGTTTGTTACTTTGTTTGGCTGACAATAATTTTCTAATTTGTTGTAATGTTTATATATTTCATTAAAGTTATTATTTTTTTATTTGAAACTTTTTACCACATGGACTCTACAAAATTTGAGAACTTAGAAACTTTCTGTTTGGGAAAACATTAGGTTTTTTGGAGTTTGAAAGTTAAGCCTTTTTAAATTTATTTTGTCAGTAACATGTCTGAAGTAAGCAATATGGCAAGGATAAAAAAAGGTGTGAATGGAAGGATTTCACATCAGAAAAAAAGGACTCGTTTATGTTGTCCGATTTTTTTTGTCATGGAGATTTCATCATTGGAAAATGTCACTTTGTTTTTTTTATTTTGTGCGAAATCGCTGCTCAACCTTGAAAAACGGCGAATTTTCACAAAAATATAGCATTTTTAACATGCAGAAATATTTGCAATCTTCACGAAAAGCGGAGATGATTCACTCGAAAGTTGATAGGTAAAACTCTTTCATTACATCTGGTGAAGGTAATCTCAAAATGGCGCTGTTTTAAGAATTATTTTCTCTTGTGAAAACTTTGAAATTTTAGATAATCACTAAACGCGATCTGCTGCGATATCCGTGGAAATGTTTTCAATCCGTTTGCATCTGATAAATAAAGGCTTATTTTTCACTACTTCCTATTTCATCATGATTTGCTTTGTACTATCTAACAAAATAGCATTAAATTTTATTTTAGAAAATGTAATTTATTCACGAAATTGAAGTTTAGGAACTTATTTTATGTAATAGCTATAAACATATGAAATAAGCTTGTTTCTTTTTATGTGGCTTGCAATTCGTCTCCGCATTATTATTTTATTTAAATGTTTATATATTTTTTTAATTTGAAACTCCCCCTTCTCGCATCTCCCCCTAAAAAAGAAAAAATACTTTTTGAAAGTTTAAAAAAAAGTTATACAACTGTTTTTGTAAATTTTAATGATTTAGATTAACATACTTAAGTAGGTATTCTATTAACATTTTACTCTTTAATAAATCTAAATTTTCCTTGAAAAAATTACAGAATTTAATTTCCCTTAGACATTAGCAACCTCCTTAATTGACTCCTCAATCACCTTAATTCATGTACGTACAACTTATGCAAAATTTCTACAATGTTTTGGTTAATTAAAAAAAATAAACTGCATTTAACTTAAAAAAAATCAAGTTATGAAAATTAAGTATAGTAAAATCTTTAAATTGTCTTTCAAATGTAGGCTCTTGCTTGAATGACAGACTTATAGAATGGATATAAATGCTTTTCCGTTTTTAATTTTTTTTTTAAATTCCTATTTTTTATGTTTAGTATTCCTATTTTTACTACTATTTTTTCTCAAAATTCGGCTGCGGTCTCTGCTATATATTAATCATGATAACCTATATTAATCATGAATAATACCTGTATTAATCATGAATAGCCACTAATTTGGTATACTTATGAAAACAGACAATTAATTTTCTATGTTTTTAAAGTATAAATGTAATAAATAGTTAAAAATGAACTTTTTTTAATGTTAAATTAAAAAAAAAAAAGCTAAAGGTCGTTTTAGGATTTCAGCTAAATAATTTACAAAACCCAGCTAACTATCTATATTTAATCGGTTTTCATCCCTACATTATTCCCCCCCCCAGGCACAGCCGAGGAGCGCGAGCCCCTCAAGTGGGTCATCGACATCACCGTGGCCTATCCCGAGGTGGCCAAACCCATAGACTTGCTGGCCATCTGCGCCTCCACCCGCCCCCCGTCCACCACATACATGCACTACCGCCGCTACCCCGTCTCGGAGGTCCCCGTGGACAGCACAGACGCCCTCCGAGACTGGACATATGCGCGGTGGTCCGAAAAGGAGGAGCTGCTGAAAGAGTACTACGAGACGGGGTCCTTCCCATTGCACCCCAAGAGTCAGAGAGAACTGTGGAAGAATGACGTTAAAGCGGACAGCAGGTCACACAAAGTGTTGATGTCCACGGGGAAGATCATGTTCCTGCACACGTTCTTCGTTTCGTCGACTCTGTTTCACTGTTACTTGCTGAGTAGGGTTTGGAGCTTTGCTCGGTATTAGAGAGTGACGTTGCCTTATAATTCGGAGCTTGCGTGATGGTTGTTTGAGGTACTCGTGTGTTCCGTAACTGAGAATTACTGGTATGCAGAACTGTCTCCATTTAAGGTTGTTTTGATGGGTTTTATTTTGGTGCTGGTTTGATTTCGGAAATGGTTTAAATCCGAATTAGTTTTTATAAATGGGATAATTTTTTTTAGAAATTAGAATTATTGGGACTTTTAATATTTCAAGAAATTAAAAAAAAATTGTTCAGTTTTTTTTTTAATTGCTTCAAAGCGCTTGAATGTTAAATCGATAATTAGTTGCATTTTTTTAATATGGTTATCAAAATTTTTTTTAATTAATAAATTTAAGTAAAGTAACTTAAAATTTATCATTAACTTTGCATTTCACTTGCAATCAAACATTGATTTCTTATAAATATATTTTATAAGTACTTCGAATAGAGATATCATTGCCTTAAAAAGATATTGAATAGTTAGTTACATATTAAAAACATTAGTATTATTATTTTTTTTTAATATTTTGCATTAATGACAAAATTATTCCTAATTATTTAGCCCATACAAATTGTTATGGTCACTAGTGAATATTTCTTTCCAATTGTTTTGAAGTTTGTGCCATATTTGAGTTTAGTAGCTTATTTGCTTGCCAAAAACTTCTTTCTTCTGTCTACAAATCTCTAGTTAAATTTTATGCATTAAAACTATTCTTCTGAAAATCTTCCAACTATTACTTACAATACAATTCTTTGGCATTCAGTAGGATTTAACAATTCTACAAAACACCCTCGACTTTACCTGATTGCAAAAGATATAACGAAGATATATTTTTTTCTTAATCTCTCTTTAAATATAGGTTTTTATAACTAAGGTTACAATTCTTAAATGGAGACTTTACTGTAATTGTTTTTATAACACATTTTAATTTTTGACCACAGCGAAATGTTGTTCTCTACTTTTAAATGCATGATTTTTTTACATTAATTGTGACGTTAAATGCATTGCAGTCATTCGTGAGCATACTATAGCATATTTTTTTACATAAAGATATCACCGCCGTACATTAGTTCTGCTGCGCTTGAGATTCCTTTGCTCCTAACATTAAAAGTTAGCTTTTTCTACGAACTAACGGTTTGTAATATATGTTAAGATTGAGAAGCTATTTTCCAAACTTGTATTTCTTGTGAAGTTTAACAGAATAGTGTTTGATTGTTATTGTTTGTACATACCTGTGATACTTCTGCACATATATATATATGAAATCTGTGATAATTGCGATAATTTATTTAACGCTTTAACTGGCAGAACTATTTTTTTTTATTCCATCGTAAATAACTTACAGTGGCGGCTCGTGGACTACAGCAAGTGCAGCCGTGCTGCACTTAAATTTATTAGTGTATTTTAAAACTAAAATCAGATATTTTACTAATTTTCTTAACTGAAGATTAGAATTAAAAATGAAATTTCAACGATGAGTAAACAAATTTTTTGATAAATTGCAAGCCTGATGCCGTAATGCACAATTCAGGAGGATAATAAACTCCAGAACTACAGCCAAAACGTGAAGTTTGAAATCCGCTGCATCGTTGCCATGGCAACCTCTACGTAGTATGGAGATCCCCGACCCCATTTCTAGCTGTAACTCGTCACAAATGCAGTGCATTTGCGGCGAGATACAGACTGAAATGAATTTTCTGATTTGGGCTGCATTTGGAAATTCGATAAACTGATTCTGATTGGCTCATGTGTGAATTGCGGGAAGGGTGTGAGAACCGAGAATGTCTCCAAACATAAATAGTTTTCGTGATAAATTTACTGTGTGCTGTTGTTTCGTTATTTAAATTAATATTAAAATTGATCGATTCGCATGTTTAAAAGAAAGGGGATTGTTTTAATTTTCAAAAAATAAGTAAGTGTTTTCTATTTTTTTCGCATCCTATCATTTTGTAAAAATTGAAAGGAAACTTTGATTGAGTAGTAAATAATAAAGAATTACCGTTCATGTATGGTTGTGGAAAATAGGGGGGATTCACATGATTTCGGCTGCACTAACATTTTCGACCACATGCCGCCACTTGTAAAATGTGTATTAAAGAAGAGATTTCTACTTTTTTTTTAAATTAACAAATGTCAGAAAACCATTGACAGTTTAATCCCATTTTATAATGATCTAATGCAGTGCCATTAACTTAATCACTGTACAAAAGTTAAATACTACACAGATGCACTGAATGCTGGGTTAGTATTCATTGTAATGCCTGTTTGACGGTCAAATCAAATATTTGATTCAATAAAAGTTCAAAACTGTAACTGGATTTTCAAAAATTTAAATATTTCAATCGTACTTCTACAACAGACTATCTTTACAACAGGGTTCTCATTCAATTGCAAAGTCAGGGAAATTGGGGATTTTTCCCCCAAAAAAAGGGAAATTGGAGATTTTCCCCCAAAAATAGGGAAATTAAGGATTTTCCCCCAAAAATAGGGAAATTGGGGATTTTTCCCCAAAAATAGGGAAATTATGTCTATAAAAAACATTGAAATGCTTATAACAGGGTGTCCATAGAACAGGGAAGTTGGTCAATTTGGAAAACTCGGGCAATTATCAGGGATTTTGGGAATTAAAAAAAAACAGGGAACTCCGCCCCCTGCTCCGCTGACACTCCGCAAACCATTTCTCGCTTTGCTCGCTAAAAGGTAGGACACAATAACAATGTGTCCTAGTAACAATACTTTTTTTAATTATATTACCAAAAACTTTAAACGTTGAAACTAAATTTAAATTATAATTCATCTTGGCATCAATAAATTTTTTCGCCATGTAAATCAATATCTTTTAAACTACAAATGAAAACAATGGAACCACTGGCAAGCCATTATTTATTATTTTATTTCTACCATTATTTATTATTTTATTTCTACCATTATTTATTATTTTCCAAGTTATTTTCACACCTTTCCTGCGTTTTAGTTTGATTTTTAACATTATTGGTAGTTTGTTTTTGCATGGTTGACGTTAAGCTTACCATACTCTTGCCCACCAGAAGTGTGTATGTAACTAAGTTAATACGTCATAAAAATGAAGGTAATAGAAATCTAGTTTTCAAAATTGCCAACAGATGGCGCCACGTCGATGTTCCGCTCATGTAAAATTTAGAACAGCGTTTTTCAAAACTTCTATTTTTAATGTAATAGGGTTTATATTCTTCCTAATTTAAGCTGACATCAACAAAATAATTATTTACTAATGAATTGAAGGGGCTAATCGTCAAAATGGGTTACATAATGGCAAAATAAAAATATGGGCAGAACAGAATTTCGTAAACAAACTGTTGCCACTCAGCGTACAGAAAAACAGCGTTTTTCAATCACCGCGTTAGAGAAATATATATAAAGATTTTTTAAAATTAATTTCTGGCTATGAATCATTGTTGATTGACTGCTTATATTCAAATGCAATCAAAAGAAAAAGAAAAAAAGCTTGTTGGATTATAAAATGTGTATTAATATAGAATTTTTTTTCCTTTCAAGATCGTAGAAATCGTACTGAAATGCCCATGTTTCCAGAACATTTGGCTATCTAGTACTTAATACTTGCCCACTCTTGCAATTTTAATAACGGATGTACAAATCTTCAATAATTGTTAAATTTCTAGCCAAATTCCAATTTTTCTAGAACTATTTTTTTTTTGCCGAACTTGGCCAAACTGTTTAACTGGTGTCAGCAACTACTCTAGGATCTTTTATTCTTTGGGAGAACTAAAAAGTTATTTATTTTGGAAACTTGTTAAACAATATTTACTCCTATTATCTTGTTTAATTTGTGTAAATCGGTGTTGTTTCCACCACACTAAAAAAAAACTAGGATAACAGGGAAAAATATCAGGGAATTTCAAAATGTTTTCCCTCTGGACACCCTGTTTTTCCCTTTCCCTTCGCACATAAAATTTTCTGATTTTTGTTAAAATACATTATATACTATAGGTATAAAATTGTATAAATATCTGCAGTATATCCAATTTTTCACTTTTGGTCAGGGAAATTTAGGATTTTTTGCCTGGAAACTCAGAGAAATTGGTTGTGTTTTGAATGGGAACCCTATATGATAACACCTGTCAAGGAACTGTCAAAATTTTCTTTTCGGTGCATCTTTAAATACTACATTGCAAGTGCTATTTTCTTAAAATGGCTGAGATTTATTGCTTCTGCCATTTGTATATATCTGGCAATAACTGTTAAAGTGTTCCATTTTTCTCTGAAATTTATTTCATTTAAAATTGATTATTTTAATTCTACTAAATTTGTATAACTGTCTGTATTGATTATAATTATCAAGTTACTGAATAAGTATTCTTTTTTTCATTACTTTCTTTTGTAATTTATTGTCAAATGGTTGCTCTTTATAATTCATTCTATTACAATTAATTTTTTTACTTGTATCTGATTGAAAAAATTACAGTAATTTTTTTTTGGAAATGTTTTAGCAATAAAGACTTGATACATTTTTAAAAAAAAGTTTGCCAATGTTTTTGTCGATTTTCTTTAGGGGCTATGGGACATAAATCGTGAAAAATATCCAAAATTATTTTATTGCTTTAAGAAATAGTTTATTTTAATTTGAATCTAACAACACTAAAATTATATTTCGATGTTAAGTACAACTAATTATATTTTGCGAAACAATATTAAGCTTTGGTACAAAATTGCCTGATTATGTAACTTTGAATAGTGATGACTTTTGTCACCTTTGATCAAGTTTAAATTGATATAAATTCAGATCTATTTGAAGAAACTGTTTCAAATTTGCTACAGTGTATTTTAAATCGCATTACTCTAATTTGTCTTTAGGGATTAGTAATATGTAGATTATATTTGTTTTAGTAATATTTTAAAAATAGTTTGAACATTGAAATAAGCAATTTTTTTTTTCAAAATATTATATTTTGCAATTTTTTTTTTTTTTTTTAAATAGTTTGAACAATGAAATTTGCAATTTTGTTTTTTAAAAAAAATTATTTTGCTAATTACATTTTTTTTTTTTGAAAATTACTAAAGCAAATATTTTCTTTAGATTATTTGTTTTGGTAATTTTTTAAAAATAGTTTGAACAGTGAAATTAGCAATTTTTTTTTTTTTAAATTATTTTGCAAATAACATTATTTTTTCTTTTTTTGAAAATTACTACAACAAAAATAATCTATAGATTATTTGATTTAGTAATTTTTTAAAAATAGTTTTAATTGAAAATAGCAATTTATTTATCATTTTTTTTTCTTCAAAAAAATTGTTTAGCAAATAATTTTTTTAAAAAATTACTAAAACAAATATAATCTATAGATTATTTATTAAAAACTAGTCTACAGTGAAATTAGCAATTTATTTTTCATTTTTTTTCCCCAAAAAAATTGTTTCGCAAGTAACAATTCTGTCAAAAAAGTTTGTTGACAATATTCTTTTGTTTAAAAAATTAAAGTTTTTCAAAAAATAATTTCTTGGAAAAAAACATTTCTAAAAAAAAAAAAAAGATAATTTTTTGCATTTTTTTTAAAACAATATATTTTTATTTTGTGATTATGTAATTAAAGTAAACATTGTCCTATACCCCCTAAGCTTGTCACAACTCATACTGACATTAAATTGTCAAAACCGTTATATTTTATTGCTTCTATTACTTTGATATGTTTTCTGATCATGTAGAAATGAAAAGTATTAAGTGCTTAGTAAATTATGTACTTACTATTGTACCATGACACAAGTAGTATTCACTTAAGTATACTATAACACAGAATGAAATGTATAACCTAGAACAGTGAGTCACTAAGTGGCCTTCATATGTTTTTTTTCTTCTTCCAACCAGTATTTGAGCTCTGTGATGGTTTTTCATCATCCCAATTTTGGTAAACTATCAATAGTCACTTTAGCTAAAATCAAATTGAAGTAATTTACATAACTACAAAAGAATGGTTATTGATTAGTCGTTTCTTCATCGGCATCGCTTGTCAAATGTTCTGTTAGGTCTCTTGGTGACCAATGGACAGTCTAGAACAGGTGGGGGGATTAGCTGGATAGAACATATAAGAGACCAACAAGCCGCATAGATAGAATTCATGATAGAACGTAAAAAATAAGCTTTTTTTTAATCGTGAAATGAAAGTAATGAAAATTTGGAAGAAAACAGAATGTGACCAAAAAGGTGTTAAAGTATTTTCTTATATTGTAAATAGGCAAATCTTTGCAATAATGTATTAATTACAAATATTAGATGTACATTATCGGATTATTTTTAGTTTCTTGTGTGTAAGTATAGTCATTAAAAACATCTATAATTTTGCATTAAAATTTAATCGATGAATTAGTAAGTGTTAAAATGCTTATAAAACGCAATATGTCAAAAAAAAAATCTCAATATAATTTTTTAAAAAATCTAAGATATTTGAATTTTTTTTTTGTTTAAAATGATATTCCTGCATTATTTTTCCCCTGTTAAAACATATTCTCTTAATCAAGTTGCAAGTAAATTAAATGAATATAGTAATTAAACAAAAAAAACTTATTTTTGAGCAAATTGGTTGTGAAATTAGTGTTTTTTTTTTTAAATTCTGGATGGTATGCATGTTTAAAGACATAACTTGCCACTTCATCTGCCGACATTCTCTTTTCACACGACATTTTTGCCAGTTCATTGGGCACTTGCCATGTTTATGATTCGCCCAAAATCATATGTTGGATTTAAATATTTTATTTCAACTTGTCCTTTTTTCTAATATTTATTGTAATTTATAAAAATGAAACCTTTTTCTTAAATTGTGAATTTTTAACTTTTGTTGCATACATCTTGCACTTCCGCGCAGTTCATATGAGCCCGACAAAAAGTGTTACAGCTATTTGAAAGACTTGTATTTATGATCAGGGATTTTCAATTGAAAATTCAAAACACAACATCTTAAACTAGTGATTTTTTAAAAATATCGTTGTTGAAAATACTCATGTCCTATAAACAAGTAACACTGTAGATCAGGGTTCGAAATTAGCAGTGCATCTATATATTTTTTTATTATTTCTGTGCACGCAGTGAACCTAACTCTTTCTTAAAAACGGCGATTTCATTATCATTCCAAAATACTCAATTTTTTAAGAATCCGGTTTCTCAGTGTTCGCACGATTCTGGATAACGAACTCTGAATTCACCTGCAAATCATTTGACCAATAAAAATCCAAGAATCCGGTTGCGCGCGCACTAGATAACGAAATGGTAGTCAGATTTTACCAGTAATCCCTTTTTGGCACGGGATCCAACTTCAACAACTGTTCTGCGCATGCTTAAAACAGGGTTTTTCTTGCACGTGTTTTTCTCATCGCTTGTTGGTTGAATATATATTTATTTACATTAACGTTTTAATTGAAAGATAAGCGATGTCTAAACGAAAAATAAAAAGGTTTCACTGTCAGCTTATTTATTTAAAAATAACTTGTCGATCTTAATAATATTCAGTGCACCTAAGTTTAAATTTGGTTGAACTGGTGCACTTGCTTTGAACACTTAATTTCGACCACTGCTGTAGATAAGTACACATTTCTAAATTTTTATCATGAATTATTGCAAATTAAATTTTTTTGTTTATGTGAAGCGACTTGACTAGTGATTGTAAATGAAACAGTATTTCCTTAAAGTGTTTTTGTAGAATCCTAGAAGAGTTTTTAGTAATTATTAAAAAACAAAAAAAAAAAAGATTGCATGAAACAAAAAGGAATAATAAAAGTTCCATATATTTTATAGGTTTGAGTGGCAACTGCTATTCTATCGTTAGGTATATCATCATTTGAGGATCCATTTAATTAAATTTTTTTTTTTTAATAAACATTTTTCGAATATTTCGAAGCAAGTTCATATGTTCCGCTTCAAATAAACAAAAAGCGATGTTTATTGACCGAACGACAGGAGATCTCTTAACTTGACCTTTCGGCATGCGTTACGCATTACTACCACACGCTTTGTTCGATATTCTTCTAATTTTTCATGAATGTTCCTTGAAGTCAATAAAATCGACGTATATGTTTTAAAAAAATTATATTTGTTTTTTTTTGTTGTAAGGACTGCTGTTCTCAGAATTATTATTTTATTTATATTTGAAATGAAATTTTTCTGATAAACCCACTGAGCTAAATAAAAACTGGAGAGAAGACTGCCATTGAGGGAAAATAGACTTTACTGTGGTTATACCTTGGCATTGCATCCTAATGTTAATGTTATTGGATATAAATAACATATTTACGAATATAAACTCCCCCCCCCCCTCCTCCCCATCAGTAATTATAATAGTACAAATCTTCCCGAAGGTCTCTTTTTGGGCCAAAGGGGTAAAAACTCTAATCTCCAAATTCTGGATTGGGCAGGACATTTTGTTGACTTGCAGTCAATTGAAGGTGCAACAACTGCTCCCCACTTTAATCGCTATCGCAAATTTTCATGTTAAAATAAGCCGACATGTATTGCTTTTGGCCGAGTTTTTTTCCTCCATTTTCTTTTGAAACCCATTTTAAATGCAATCTGCTATTAAATCAGAAGGTCATTTGCAAGTCGAAGTGATTAAAAAGACAGAGAAAAAAAATATTTGTTTAGCAGTATAAAAATTAATTCTATAAGAAGAAAATATATTTATATACATTTAACAATTCTACAGTGCTATAATATTAAAAAAACACCACTAAATCACTTAAAAAAAATTTGGGGGGTACAGTCTTCTTCTACATTGGTTTCATCGTTCCCATAGAAGAAACAAGTTTTGAGCCTTGTAGAAGTTACAGTTAGGGTTTAATGAGTAAAAAGTTGCACATTTAGTCTACTCTCCAGTTCTTATTTTGCTCAGTGAATAAACCCACTTCTTTATCATATATTGGCGTTCACCAGATTTAGTAATTGTTCCATAAAAAAGCATTAAATTAATAATTTTGTGTTCAAGATATATTCTCGCATAACAATAGAATTTTAAATATATATTTAAAATCCTTTCAATACGTTCTCATTTGATAGTGTATTTTGTGACATTAAACATAATATTGCCTGGTACCTATTTGCCATATTATATTTAAACTGAAAATATATATTGAAATGTATATAAACATATATATATATATATATATAGCCTGTAACAACTCTGGGAATATTGACTATTTAATTTGATACGTAATTTGTCAGATAATGACGGTTCAGACGCATGTACCCTACTTTTAGCACAGTGGGGTTTAAAAAGTACAAAAGCCCTTCACTAAATTTAAACTGTTTAACCCATCTGTGTTTAAGTAATTTCTATGTGACTAGCTCAGTGGTGGCCATTGGATGTTAAAAAAAGAACAATGCGCAAAACTAATAGGCAAATGCTCTTTCTTGGAAATAAATTACCAACCGTTTCTTGTTATCTGACCATGGTTCAAAAATACGAGGCGGTATGCCCGGGTCCTTCCTTCGATTTAGAACCTCAACAGTTGCTAATAGCCTATTAGGTAACTGTAGTGCGACGCTATTTCAATCAACCACATTTGCATAGGAGTAAAAAAAAAAGGCGAGGCAAATTTTTATTATTATAGATACAGGAGCATTATATATTCATAGTTTGTTTGGTTAATTAACATTGCACAATGGGCTATTGACGACGGTTAGTGGACTTTCTCGAAGGAAGGACCCGGGAACACCGTCTCGTATTTTTTTAACCGTTCTCAGATGTCGACATAATCCATACGAAGCAACATAATTTGTAAGCAACGCATTATTTTTTCGTGTATTTTTGTTTTAGACAGCAGTAGAAATAGTTATGCCCATACAATAATAAAATTCTGGGGTTAAAAATGGTTTCAAGAAAACTAAATAAATTTTGCTTAGAATGTAATGAAATAAACGAAAGATTAAACCTAAAAAAAAAATTGGCTTCTAGTCGGAGTATGCTAACCCTCCCCACGGCTACGCCACTGGTCAAGGACAATTTCTCTCGTTACCTCTAATCGCCGCCACTGTTCTAGTTTACTGCACTATCATAGCATAAGATGTACAACTTCTTATTAATACTGCATTTGATTTATAAATGCAAATAATGATTTATATTATTTGGTATGGATCCGCTAGTGTTGTCATTCCTGTATATATCACCCACCTACTTCGTTGTGCTATTGATCACGTATTTTCTGTTGTAGTTGTAGTGAGGTTGTGTCACTGAACTCTGCAGTTGTATACTGAACTTGGAGTGAGGCGGAGACTACGAAACGAGAAAAATCAAAGTACATTTTGTAATATTTTGTAACAGTAGAGTTGCCGTTGAAGATGGTTGCCGATTCACGAAGTAATAAATATTTGCAATCTCTGAAACTTGTCAAAAAATGAGAAAATAAATTAGATCTATACTTACATAAAATAAAAGTATATGTTTCATCTTGATTTTCTGTGTAATTTTTTTTTGTTTCTAGTTAGTATTAAGTTTACATCAAAAACACGATGTTCTTGGAACATGAACTCATGTTCTTGGAACACGAACTCATGTTCCAGTTCTTGAAACACGAACCCATGTTCTTGGAACATGTACTCATGTTCTTGGAACACGAACTCATGTTCTAGTTCTTGGAACACGAACTCATGTTCTAGTTCTTGGAACATGAACCTATGTCCTTGGAACATGAACCCATGTTCTTGGAACATGAACCCATGTTCTTGGAACATGAACTCATGTTCTTGGAACACGAACTCATGTTCTAGTTCTTGGAACATGAAACCATATTCTTGGAACATGAAACCATGTTCTTGGAACATGAAACCATGTTCTTGGAACATGAATTCATGTTTTGACTGAACATGAGTTCAGTCGGAAATCTGTTGTCAACATTTAATCCTTTCCACTCCAAGGACATTTTGACATTTGCGTTCTTTCTAAAGAACAGTTATCCCTCTTTCTGTTTTTCCCCCAGAATTTTTTATGCTCATAGAGGGGATCGGCGGGAAAGAATCATTACCTGTTTTGGATCTGAAAGAGAACAAGTTAAAAAAAAAATATCGATGTGTTTTATATACAATACACTTTTGGAGTTTATTTTAAAGAATCGGAAACCAAAAGAACGAGTCGTTATGTTCTCGCATGAGCGGCGCTAACGGAGTGCAAATGGTTAATATTTTTATACAGATCAATATATTTTAATTAAATTATATCGTTGGGCACCAGTGGAGGATCTAGATATAGGGCACTTGTGGCAAGTGCCATATAAATAAATTATACTTTAAATCAAAAGTAACAAAGGGCCTAAATTATGCCATAACCTACCAGATAAGCTATTAGTCAAAATAATCGGTTAAATATTGTAGTGTCCAGCTTGTGTGAAAAATTTGGGCTTCATAATTTGAAAAAGTGACACATCGACTAACTTTATGCAAATTAAAAAATTCCGTATCTCCGTTGATTTTTTAATTAAAAAAATTATTGTATTAAATTAAATGTTGCAGTGATACTTTTCTACTAATACTGGTTTTTTTTTACGAAATGTTGTTCGGGTTCTGGGATATTTATTACGGACGCGAGATTTAACCTGGGGGAGTTAGTCAGAGTATATAAGCTCTAGTCCAGTTCAGCGTTTGTTTTAGTTAACTGTTTTGGCGAGATGGCGTTATTTCTTCTTTTTGGCTTAGCGTTGCGAACCCGACCGAGTCGCTCGATAGTATATATATATAGTTAATTTTATATATATATTTGCATCACAGAGTTCTAAAGTAGCAGATATGTGACCTTTTATTGCAATTTGGACTCCTTTTAATCGGATTGTTGTAGGTTTTATTAGATATTCGATCACATTTATTTTACTATGAATAGTTTTATGTTATTTTTTTTAATAACTATTAGTGGACAGAAAAGAACATATATTTAATTTAATTAGCCTACCAACGTTGTTGGATCTTGAGCCTGTTATTGGTTGTCAATATTTGTAAAAGATTTATTTGTGAAGTTATTTTAGAATTTGAATTACATAGCAGATGGCAGCACCAGATTTTAAAGTACTGATTGTGTTGTGAAGTTCTAACATAACTTGTTAAATAGTTATTTTAGAACTTGAATTTCATAACAGATGGCAGCACCAGATTTTAACGTACAAATTTTAACCTTATTTAAGTGAGCAATCCAAACATTTATTTTCTTATTCAATTAAACATATTACCGTATTTAAAAAGAATATAAAACTAACTAATTTAAGTTTTTTTTTTAGAATAATCAAAGAAAACCTACACAAGTTTAAAAATGATTCTAAAGCGAAAAGTTTTTTTTTTAATGTGCGGTTTGTAATTTAAAAAAAATTAAACCTGAGCCTTACAGAAATGAATTCTTAAAATTTAATTACATAAATTAAACATAAAATGCAGGAAAAGTGAGTATCAATATAGTAATTCAAACAACAGTAGGAGACTTTTTGAAAAAAATCATGATTGTTCTAAACAAAAATTTAACGAATAGTGTTATCTTTATTCTATTATTTAAAAAATGCACAAAACAGTTTTTAGAAAATTTTGGAGAGACTGGAAAAGAAAGTGGGAACTAAAAAAAATAAAGATTACGTAATTTGGGTATATTAAAAAATAAATTAAAATATTTGGAGGCGCCGGGTATCGATCCCGGTACCTCTCGCATGCTAAGCGAGCGCTCTACCATCTGAGCTACGCCCCCGGTGGCTACAAATAATAAAATAATATTCTAATACAAAGCACAAAATCAGCCTTGTATTAATTTACTGTTATATTGCTCTTAAGATTTCGTTTTGTTTTTGTCGAGGAATTTGAAATATATACTTACATCATGATTACAAATAATAATTTTTTTTTAATTAATAATATCTTTTATTTTGTAATTTTGAATTTTCCTAAACATTTCAAACAGTGACGGTGTAAAGAATTTGTGCGGCGCGAATGAACAACATTTCCACGCCCCAACCCAATTTCCCCAAATAATTTTTTAAGTCAATTTTACTAATATTGTCTTTTTTTTTTTCATTCTTAATTTTCTAACAGTGTCAACATAAAAAACCTGTATTGGTTTCATTTCACTAAGGTTCGAAATTCCAAAAAATATCAAGAGTGTATTAGTGAGTATTAGAGTGTAGTATGTTTTAAAGGAATACAAAATCGATACAACTGTTACATTGGCAGATAACAAATGTTTATATTTCAAACCTCATATCTCCAGAGAGATCAGCCTACGAAATAAATGACCTACTATCGTGTAGAGGAAAGTTAGCTACGGCCACCAGGTTGGTTATTAACCCTTATCCGCGTATGACCTTTGCATTGCGTGGATGGGGAGGAGGAGGGGGAGAGAGAGAGATTAGACAACTTTCTAGTATAATCTGCCCTGCTTAAACGCTGTAACATGATCTCTTATCGAGTGTGTGCGTCATTAAAAAGAATGACAAGTTATGCAATTTAATTTGACTAGATGGCAGTTTAAAATATTTGTGAGAAACTTGTAAGGAGTAAACTATAACTATAAAGTTCGATTGCGACTTAAGAAACTTAAACAGGTTAAAAGAGCAGTGCAAGACGAACAAAATGATACCGAGAAGTCAAACTTATGACAATTGTGGAGAGAGCTAGAGCATACCGAAGACGCAAGAAGGAGGCTGCCGAGAAGGTGTGCGTATAAACTTTTCACAAATTAAACCTTACGGTACAGCGGGACCTCAACATACTCGACTTTTTTTATAGCAATTCTTGCCCGGATTTGGATCTTTCCCAAGTAGTAGTCATAGGAATTTTGTGTTTTAGTTAATTTTTTTTAATTGTGCGGGATAGATGGGAAAAGGCTTAATTTTTAATTTATTATTTTTTGGGGGAGGGATATATACATGTATATATATATCAGTGGCGTAGGAACTTCTTTTTTTCAGGGGGGGCTGAATTTTTTTTTCAATATATTGTTATAATATAAAATAGTACGGAGTTGCGAGCTATTAAACAATTAAAAAACAATCAATGTTTTAAATTTTTACAAACAAGTATTTAACTTGTTAAATGCTTTAACTTGTATCCGTGTTTGTTTGGACAGCTTTAGAACATAAAGTAACCAGGAAAAGGTTAATAGTAATTTCAAATGTCCGTATTGTACGATAAAATATGATTTTTTTCAGATTTGAGGAATTCGTCTCTATTTAACTTTCTTTAATAAAATCTTAATTTTCTAAAAGAAGAAATTTCAACTATATAAGCTTTTTAGAAAATAGTGCATGAATCTGATGGTTTATTATTTGAAAGGGAATAAATTACGGGATATACGATTATAATTTATGAAATGTCCACAAATAATATTTTTTTTACTTAAAAGCGTATTTTTTACATTATTTTTAAAATTACTCTTTAAAGCTTTAGCGTTGTAGCTTTCAAAGCAAATTCCCCCCATTTTAAAGCACGTTTAGAATAAATAAGGGACGCTTCCTTTCGAATGCCTCTTTGTAGGAATTCTCTATTTCTACAATTTGTTTTTTAAGTATTTTTAAAAAAATAAATAGTATAATATTAGGGGGGGCTGAGCCCCTTCAAAATAATTCATGGGGGGGCTCGAGCACCCCCAGCCCCCCTACTTCCTACGCCTATGAACATACTCGACTTTTTTTATAGCAATTCTTGCCCGGATTTGAATCTTTCCCAAGTAGTAGTCATAGGAATTTTGCGTTTTAGTTAATTTTTTTTAATTGTGCGGGATAGATGGGAAAAGGCTTAATTTTTAATTTATTATTTTTTGGGGGAGGGATATATACATGTATATATATATTATGTCTCACATATGAAATTTGAATTTTAGAAATCTTTGTTCTGGTTGGCGATTACAAGACTTTCTAGTTGCTAGAGGGGAAGGGGGGATAAGTTTAAATATATATATATATATATATATATATATATATATATATATATATATATATATATATATATATATATATATATATACTAATCAACTGTCTTTGGGTATATATATATATATATATGTGTGTGTGTGTGTGTGTGTGTGTGTGTGACAACGACGACGGTTCGGGGCCTAACTCGAAGGAAGGACCCGGGAACGATGCCTCGTATTTTTGAACCATGGTCAGATGACGAGGACAACACATGAGCTGGCACCCAACGCCTTCAGTAGCCGTCGGGACTTTGCACCCCGATCAGATGTATCGTGCACCAGTCCGTATACACGCCGTTAATTTTTTGTATCGCAATATCACTACGTTTTATTATTCTTTAGTCTAGTCCTCGCAAAGGTTCGAACCGGGGACCCTTTGGATTCCCAGCTGACGCCTTTATCCACTCGGCCACGGAGGCCTTTTATTCAAGTATGAGTTTATTAAATGCGTGAATTGAGGGATACACTAGTAATCATTATTTATTGTTAGATATATGAGGGGAGTTGAGAGGACTAAATTCCCTGCTTGGAGGAAGAAGTACCAAACGGCTGCCCCAAGGGTGTACCAACTGATTATGAGCAGCGTAATTGGCAAAAATTCCCTTATTTATTTTCAGACGGCGACGAGACAAAATCTGTTCTTATACAAAAAATAAAAATACGTTACACCAGAATAAAACACCACAAGGTTACTTTTCATACATCGGCGGCATTTATCTCATTAAGGTATCAAAATAAGATTTTTAGGGCAGAATTTACACACACAGTTTAACGGGTATAGCTTGAAATTAATTTAGATGTCGAAAGGCAGAATTTGCAGGTATACCGGGACCCCCTTCCCTCCCCCAAAAAAAGAAGGAAGAAAAGAAGAGATAAATTAGCCCCCCTCCCCTGGAAGATCCTAGACCCGCCACTGTTTTTTAGTATAACAGTCACACTGTCGAATAAATATATGAAATTAAAAGGTACCACCATTTTATTTGTTTAATTATTTTTATATTTTTATTATATTTGCATCTTTCACTGTGTCTGGATTGTGAAAGAAATTTATATACATGATAAACAACAGGTTTGTTCATATGTAACATGAAATTAAGACCACTGTTTAAGTTGTTTTAATTATGTTTCATTTTAGTTCGTTCAAACTAACATCACTGCTTTTTATCAAGCTTCGAAATCGAATCAGTATACACTCAAACCTGTTTTTGTGCGGTGGATAGGGGCCGCATAAAAAAAATTTGCACAAAACTTTACGAGTAGCTATAAAAAATAGTTTTCGCAACACAATTAATTTTTTTTATGCGGTGGATAGGGACCGCATAAAAAAAGTCTCACCTAGAAAATAATTCAAAACCTTACGAAATAACTAGGAATTGCTTTTTTAAACGAAATCAAGACATGGGGCTTGACAGCTACTTGTAATCTCGCCAAACCTTTTGGAATCTGATTTAGAAAATATACATGCGAACATTTTTAAATATTTTATTTACATATGTACTTATTTTACACATACAAAACTTTTCAAAACGTATAACCATTATCCTTCGTAGTCTGACAATACGCGAACTTGGTTCAAAATCGCACTATCGTTTAGAGTTGACATTTTTTTCAGTTACCATGTAGTCAGTGATCAGTTTTTGCGACGACTGTTGTATCACTAGACGCTTGTATATGTCTCGGTAGTCGGATAATCAATTATGTTCCAATTTGATTGAAAAATATGAAAAATATACCGCACAAAAAAAAATCGCACAAAAAAATACCGCACAAAAATAGGTTTGAGTGTATTTACATATTGACCTTGGCATTTATTTTTAAAAAGTTAATTACTTCGCTTTCATGCATTTCAAAGTATGTTTTGTTCGCTGAAGGGTTTCAATCCATTCTTCTTTGTACCGCTATGTTGTAAAGTGGTTATTAATTTACAATTCCAGACAGTGGCGTAGCCAGCATTGGGTTACTTTGGGTTAGAACCCCCCCCCCCCCCCCCCCCATAGCCAGTTTAAAATCAAAATTATTTTGAAAAAAATTTTATGCGCGGAGGACGCATCTTTCAGTATCTATTCTCTTTACCTAATTTTATGTGATATGTGTTTCGTTTTAACATTAACTTCGGAGGACTCTCTCTTTGAATACTTTTAAGTTTATTGAATTTATTTATAATAATTTAAATTCCAGTTTTCCTGCATTGATTAATTTAGAATTAATATGGTTATTAATTAAAAAAATTTAGAATTTAATTACTACTTGATAAATATGGTCATATTGGTATGTAGGTACTTTTTGGCACAATTGTCGAGTCCCTTTGACTCCCACTATTTACAGATCACGTTACCATTTTCAGAAAATAGCTGTATTTGTTTAAGTTGTTAAGTTGGGATATTTCTTGTCTCAAGGTTGATGCACATTCGTTTGAAAATTTTTATGGGGGATTATTAAAAAGTAATAATTAACTATTATAAATACGAAGGGCACATAATGGAAAAGTTGGCTCCATTTACGAAGGGTGGGGTCAACAGATTCTCGTTTAAATCTGTGTTCATAACCTTTTTCTGGATTTTTTTTTCTGCGGCGCTGCATCTCGTGCTGATGATTAGGCAAGCATATTTTCATTGTCTAGCTTCACTGATTCTACAAATTAATGTATTTTTTTTACGGACAACGCCAATTTCCGTTATGATTTTGCCGCGATGCGCCGTTTTGCTGCGTCACGCAACCAATGAAACCTCCTCACCCATGTCACGTCACAGTCATGCATGATAAAAAATTAAACGGAAAATAATGATTATTATTCTGTTATTTTTAATTATATATTAAAGAATTATTTACAAATTTAAAATTACTACTTAAAATTTATTATTATTAATTAAAATTACTAATTTAAAATTGCTTCAATCCGGAACCCCCATCAATATTTAGCTACAAACTTAAATCCCAGTAAAATGTCAGTCAGGTTTGTTAGTAATTTAATTTAGGAAATGACTGAAGATTAACCTTCAAAAATTAAGCTTTTAATTTACATCTTATTTATAATTTATATATATATATATATATTTAATTAATTAAAATTATTGTTTAGAATTTTAATTTAAAGCTACTGTTTAAATTAAAAAATATCATAAATTAAATTTACTAATTTAAAATTACTACTTAAAACTTATTATGATTAATTAAAATTATTAATTCAAAATTATTAATTAAATTTTATTCAAATTATTAATTAAATTTTATTCAAATTATTAATTAAGTTTAATTAAAATTATTAATTAAATTTTATTCAAATTATTAATTAAGTTTAATTAAAATTATTAATTAAATTTTATTCAAATTATTAATTAAATTTAATTAATTAAATTAAATTTAATTAAAATTATTAGTTAAATTTAATTAAAATTATTAGTTAAAAATTGCTCAAATCAATTATTAATAAAAAAAATTATTTGGTGTTGGTCAGACCAAAAATAATTTATGAACCCCCCCCCCCATCGAACAATCCTGGCTACGCCACTGATTCCAGAGCTATTTTTACTATATACGTTTGTACCTAGGAAATTATGATTTATGAATATTTACTTCATAGCAACATTCCCGTTGTCGATTGATGCATTTGCCACTTGCATAAATTAAATAATTAAGAGAGATCCGGCATTAAGGAATTATAAGAAGGTAAAATTGCTTACCCCCTGCGACAGTTTTAAAAGTGGGTCAGAGTTAATAACATAAAGTTGACTTTATCTGTAAATATAAATAGGGAGTTAGTTCCCTGAGATTAAGATATCTTGTTAAAATTAATATATTCTTAAGATAAGATGTCGCTAAGATAAAGATAAATCTCTATATATAAATGTGAAAAACACAACTCATCACTAATTCTCCAACTTCCCGTATACTTATGGAGAAGGAATTTGGCAAAGTTGTCCCTTATGCCTTAAATCTGAAAATATTTTTATTTATATAATATTTTATTGAATTATATTTCTTGAATTTATTTATTTGAAAATATTTTATTTAAATATTTTTGTTCCGATCGAACGTATTTAAGGGGGTGTAAAACCCCTTTTTCGATGTTCGTAGCGACGTTAGTTTGGGTATCTACAGATCTAAAGGATCTACAGTGCTGAAATTTGGAGCACAGATTCATCTTGGGCTGTAGAGGGGCACTACGAAAGGATTTTTTAAAATTCGAACTCGAATTGCCAATATAACGATTTTTAAAAACCTTTCCATAGGATTAACATGGAGAACATGTAACAATGCAATATTTCAAGATTGAAAAAATAGTATGTATAATATGAGGAGCATTCTGATTGGCTGATGACTAAATATCGCCAAAATGTCGTCAAATAAATAAGAAATGTCGTCAAATAAATAAGAAATGTCGCAAATTAAATAAAAATGTCGCTTTTCTTATAATAGTTATTATTACACAATTAGAAGAATTGTTCATCTTTAAATTTCTGGGATATTACTAAAGGTTAAAGTATGGATGTTAATCAACGGAAGTAACGTATATATATATCCATATTATTGTGCAGCCAACTTCTCCATAATATTAACTTTCCAGTTTTTACGGGAACTTGCTAATAAAATTTCGTTACAAATTGGAACTTTCAATACTTTATTTCGTTCCCCCTGATGGGTGAAAAATTAAGAATATTATTTATTCCGCTAATAATTATTGTATTTGTATCTATTTTGTAACTTATTTCCTTCCCGTGCGTAGAACGGGCATTTCAGCTATATCTTATAATTTGGAAATGGAAGCTGTAAACTTAAATTAAAATAATCGAATGCGGCTGTGTCGGAACACGCCAGAAGGGTATTACGTCAAACTTCATTTAAGCAAATAGTAGAAATTCGAATTGGTCGCCAATGAAAACTTGTGGTCCATGATAGGGTTTAAAGTGAAATGGAGCTATTATTATATTATATATACAGTGATTTTACACACAAAAAGAAACTGACGTTATTTGAGATGTTCAACTGTTATGCTTTGGAAGTTCTATTTAATACTCCTATACGTTTAATTTGATCCTCAAAAGAGCAATTAACCAGACATAACTTGTTATTTTTTGTCGTAGAAAGTATCATATTTTTTCAGATGGTTTCCATTGTCAATTAAAATCTAATAATGTACATTATAAAATGGCTTTTTAAAAAAGATATAAATGGAATCTTTTCGCTTTTTTTAATTAAAAAAAGTTTAGAATTTTTTGTAATCAACGAATATTTAGAATCTAAATAAGGAATGGAAGCAATTAACGAGAAATGACTTGCTTATGTTTTGTTTGAAAAGATATCGTTTTCTTTTCAGTGGGTCTATTGTTGTCAATTAAAATCTAATAATATACATTATAAAATGGCTTTTTAAAAAAGATATAAATGGAATCTTTTCGTATTTTTTAATTAAAAAAAGTTAAAATTTTTTGTAATCAACGAATATTTAGAATCTAACTAAAGTATGAGAGCAATTAACGAGAAATGACTTGCTTATATTTTGTTTGAAATCTAATAAATATATTTTACAATGGTGTTTAAAAAAAATACAAGTGAAATGCTTCCAGTTTTTTGTAATCAAAGAATATTGAGAATCTAAATAAGGAAAGGGAGCAATTAACAAGAAATGACTTGCTTATATTTTGTCGGAAAAAGTATCGTTTTCTTTTCAGTGGGTTTATTGCTATCAATTAAAATCTAATAATATACATTATAAAATGGCTTTTAAAAAAAGATATAAATGGAATCCTTTTTTTTATTTTATTTGTTTCTTATATTTTGTCGGAGAAAGTATCGTTTTCTTTTCAGATGATTCCATTGTCAATTTAAAATTTAATAATATACATTACAATATGGATATTTTAAAAATATATAAATGATAAACTTCCAGTTTTTTTAATTAAAACAATAGGTAGTGCATTTTTTTGTAATAAACGAAAAACTAAAGAATGGAAACCGCTGCCACAGAGTGTACCAACTACTTTTTTTTACACACTACACTTATTCATCCTATCTTGTCCTTCCTACAATGGACACTGGGAATCAACGAATATTTAGAATCTATATACGGAATGAGAGCAACTTAACCAGAAATTACTTCCTCATATTTTGTCAGAGAAAGTATCGTTTTCTTTTCAGATGATTCCATTTTCAATTTAATAATATACATTACAAAATGGCTTTTTAACAAAAAAATTATAAATGGTAAACTTCCAGTTTTTTTAATTAAAAAAAAAGGTAGATTTTTTTTTTGTAATAAACGAGAAACTAAAGAATGGAAACTGCTGCCACATACCGTACCTACTACTTTTTTTTACACACAATGCCCATTCATCCTGTCTTGTCCTTCATACAATGGGCATGGGCAAGTTGGTATCTCTTTTCAGATTGACCCCAAGCCCAGAGACAGATTTACGGGAGGGCATTCGGGGCACTTGCCCAGGGCCCCCATTTTAAAGGGGCCCCCAAAAATGATTTAATGCTAAATATATGTGAAAAAGTTAAAAATAAATTTACTAACGAATTTTTTAAAAATCAATTACATTTATTTTAATCAAATTGTTCATTGTTTTACAAAACTTATATTATTTTACCCAATTAAATCAATTTCACTTTTCAGCACGTTCATGATGTATGTCACCTTTTGCATCGCGTTTTTCAAAGATATGCGCTGTAGATCACTAGTAAAATTAAATTAATGACCAAGGTCCAAGACCATAAACAAGTTGTGTTTACGCACAATCGCACGTAGATTTGTCGATTACGGATACTTTTTTCCTAAACCAAATTTCATTAGGGATTTTCTAGCTATAAAATGGGTAGAACATGCGAATCTGGCTCAACTAAAAAGAAGCTAATAAGGAAGAAAGAACAGAACTAGAAACGTATGAAAAAACTGTTGCAGAATTGACCATTAACGTTAATTCAAATTCTCAAAAGAAGAAAATTAGTAGTTTAAAATATATATATATATATATATATATATTTGCATTAAAGCTGACTGATTACGTCATTTTGTATTATGTGCTTGTGCATAAATTTAGCAGTTTTATTTTGCGTTACGTCGAGGGGCCCCCTAATGTTCTTTTGCCCTGGGCCCCTAAGTTTCTAAGTCGGTCCCTGCCCAAGCCAAATACAACCCGTGCTGCCCTATTGTACGGACGTGCTCCAACTCTTTCCAGGTGTACTTGCAGGACACAAGTCACTTTAATTCACTCAAAAGGTGCCTTTTCAGAAAACTTAACTAGGTTACTTCGAATTGTCTCGCCTGGAGGTGACAAACCCAGGTGTTGGCAACAAGGCAATGCCGATGAGTTACCTAATAACAGGTGTATTAACAAATTTACAGATGTTACGGCTCTTTAGGAAAGTCAAAGTTGAAAATAACCATCGGTTTTTTTTTTTGTAAAGAAAGGTGTTTGGGATCGGAACATCTGTTGTCAAAAGGGATGCACTTTCTTTTGTCGTTATTTCGAAGGTGATAATGGCCACGTGTTTGCGGAGAAAGGGAAAAGTTGGACAATGAATTCCTGAAGGGGAAGCTGGGTGTTGAATAATAGGTGAAATGAAGTGTGAAGAGCGTTTGGTGCTCGTGGTGGATATACTGATTATCAGCCCTTTCTTGCCCTACCCTTTTGCGGTGTAAACCATACTTGAATGACAGTTGTCGTTTTCGTTTGGTTTTGTTAATTAACGTCGCACTAGAGCTGCACAGTGGGCTATTGGCGACGGTTCGGGGTCAATCTCGAAAGAAAGACCCGGGAAAACATACACACACACATTCATACATGCACCTCGTTATTTTAGAACCATGGTCATATGACGAGGAAACACCTGAACTGGCACCCAACGCCTTCAATAGACGTCGGGACTTTGGACCCCGATCAGATTGATCGTGCACCAGTCCCGTATACACTCCAGTATAATTTGTTGGATATTCTGGACGACTTTCTAGTATTTTTGTAGCAAAGCTGGCAACCCTCCGATCGCAAGATCACTACTTATTTACTTTTATATGTCAAGTCCATTTCACGGATTCGAACCACCAATCCTCTGATTAGTAGCTGAACGCCTTACCAACTGAGCAACTGGGGCTCTGTCGTTTTCGATTTTACGTTTTAAGCAATTGAAGGGGAAAGTGGAAGGTTTGGTTTGGTTTTATTAAATAACGTCGCACTAGAGCTGCACAGTGGGCTATTGGCGACGGTTCGGGGCCTATCTCGAAAGAAAGACCCGGGAACGATGCCTCGTATTTTTGAACCATGGTCAGATGACGAGGAAACACCTGAACTGGCACCCAACGCCTTCAATAGACGTCGGGACTTTGGATCCCGATCAGATTGATCGTGCACCAATCCCGTATACACCCCGTTAATTTTTGCGGATGTTCTGGACGACTTTTCTAGTATTTTGTAGCGAAGCTGGCAACCCTCTTATCACAAGATCAATACTTTTTACTTTTCTTTGTCAAGTTCATCGCCTGGCATCGAACCGAGAACCTTCGTATTCCCAGCTGACGCCTTTAACCGCTCGGCCACGGAGGCTTGGGAAAGTTGAAGTGAAAGCAGGGCCCGGTTAAGACATTGAAGCCAGGAAAGCCCGCCTTTAAATGGGGGCCCCATTGCTCTCAAATGTACCTTGGAACATCAAATCGAGCTTTTACTTGCACTAAAATCATTGTCCCTGAATGCCATTCAAACGAAACACATTATTAAATTATATTTAAAAAAATAGTAATAATTAATTAATATTCTGCATGTTTTTGATTTTCCCCCCAATATTTGAACATGTGACACAAGTGGCAACTTTTTTTTTTCTAAAGTTAATAATGCCACATTTTTTAAGGTAAATTTAGTAGCAAACTATGTTAGGGCAGTTAAATATTTATATAAAATGTATGATTTGGGTTCCCCTCAAAAATGTAAAGTGTAAGCCTGGGCTTCCCGGGCCTATTCGGTAATCAGGCCCTGAGAGAAAGGATTCACGGTCAAAAATCACTTTCCAAGATAAACAGTTGTTTCACTGACAACAGATATGAAGAAAGAGGCCGCTTTCCGTAGAGCATCCTCTATTTGTCGCCAAGGAAAAAATTGGCACGATACTTTTTCTTATTCATCAATCGTGAGCGTGATAAACGCTTCGAGCATGAATGACCAGTAGTAGAGAGAATATGACGTCATAATCGTGAGGCAAACATCTCAGACCAAATCGCTACACGTGTTCTTTTCAAAATTATGAATTAAAAAGTACTCGCGATTGGCTGATGATTTGGGAAATGTGTAACAGTGAAATTTTATGAATGGAATGACGTCATTAGTCACGTGTTTGTAGCGATACATGTTGACCTCACTTTGATGTCAGCGAGATGATATCCCGATGTTTGCTCTACTATGAGGGATCCATGCTCAAAGGATAAACGTGATCTTCTTCGGGATATATACAGGACCTACACGTTGGATGTACTTGAAGACTTTATTCTTCATACTTACCTCAAGACCAACGCGACCCAGTATCCCTTCAGCGCCAAGAAATCGGCAACTTTGATAATTTGGCTTCTTTTGGTCTTTTTAGATTTGAAGTAAATCCATTTAACCTTAGCTGTAGTATAGATTGAAGACAGTTTCACGCCAAATTCTGATTTTTCGACAGCAGTTTCGGATTTTTTTTTAAATTTATCAAATGATGTTTCATTTTTCTTTACAATTTTGGTGGGACGGTTTATTTTGTCTTGTTAGGTTTGGTTTTGTTAATTAACGTCGCACTAGAGCTACACAGTGGGCTATTGGCGACGGTTCGGGGTCAATCTCGAAGGGAAGACCCGGGAACACATACACATTCACACACACATTCATACATGCACCTCGTTATTTTAGAACCATGGTCAGATGACGAGGACACACCTGAGCTGCCACCCAACGCCTTCAATAGACGTCGGGACTTTGGATCCCGATCAGATGTATCGTGCACCAGTCCCGTATACACGCCGTTAATTTTTGCGGATGTTCTGGACGACTTTTCTAGTATTTTTGTAGCGAAGCAGGCAACCCTTCAATCACAAGATCACTACTTTTTTACTTTTCTTTTGTCAAGTCCATCGCGCGGAGCCTTAACCGCTCGGCCATGGAGGCCTTGCATCCGAATAAGAGGATTGGACTTAGAAATATATTTCATAACATTCATTGCAAATCGGCATTACGACCACAAGACAATGTAAAAAGTACAGGGTGTTTACGTAATTTTTTTGTGTGGTCATGGAACATGGAGAAAAATCCGCGACGCCGAAGAAGTTTCGTAGAGTTAGCATGGAGCTTTAATTCCTGTACTATAATTTTAAGTTTTAGTTTTTAAATAATACCTCAATATAGAAATATTTACTTAATACGCTTAGATAGATGGCGCTCATTTTTTGTGCTGAATTAAAAGTATTTTTCCATATTTCGTTGTAATTCTAATTATAAGCCACTTATAAACAGATAAAATATAAGTATTTCTGTATTTAAATTTATTTATACATAGAATAAAAATATTACTTATTTGGCAAAAAACGAATATTATAAACAAACTTTCCAATAATTACGAGCGTAGCGACTAAACAAACAAAAGCAGAGTTGTCTGCTGTAGGGAAGAAATGAGGCCTCCGTGGCCGAGTGGATTAAGGCGTCAACTGGGAATCCAAGGGTCCCCGGTTCGAACCTGTGCGACGGCTAGACTAAAGAATAGTAAAAAGTAGTGATAATGCGATCACAGGGTTGCTAACTTCACTACTAAAATACTAGAACGTCGTCCAGTACATCCACGAGCAGCAGTTGATCAAGACGTTCATCTACTAATCAGAGGATTGGTGGTTCGAATCCGTAAAATGGACTTGACATAGAAAAGTAAAAAAGTAGTGATCTTGCGATCGGAGGGTTGCCAGCTTCGCTACAAAAATACTAGAAAAGTTGTCCAGAACATCCGCAAAAATAAAGGCGTGTATACGGGACTGGTGCACGATAAATCCGATCGTGGTCCAAAGTCCCGACGTCTATTGAAGGCGTTGGGTGCCAGTTTAGGTGTTTCCTCGTCATCTGACCATGGTTGTAAAATAACGAGGTGCATGTATGAATGTGTATGTGTTCCCGGGTCTTTCCTTCGAGATAGACCCCGACCCGTCGCCAATAGCCCACTGTGTAGCTCTAGTGCGACGTTAATTAACCAAACCAAACCCATAATTATGAGCGTAGCGACTAAATAAACAAAAGCAGAGTTATCTGATGTACGGAAGAAATCGAAACTATTATTATGTTTCCATGTTGATACGTCACGTGAAATTCTCGCGTTCTCTTCGTACTTTTGCCTAGGGCCCCAATCTGCAAATGCGGCCTCAATAGGCAGCCTGTACACCGGGCTCTGCCTTAAAAAAAACCTTATTTTTTCATATTGCTCCAAGGCACCACGCTTTCCATGCGATCCAACAAAAGAGCCCACGTGTTGGACATCACGTGCGGCATGCTCCAGCGAACCCCACTTGCGGCTCCTACTTCAAAACACCGAACCACTTCTTTGTGCACATTGTCGCTATTGGTTTCTCCACCTTGTCTTTCGAACGCTGTCACTTCGTCAATTGGTGCGAAGATCTATGGACTCGCTTGTTGTTGAAGACGCAACCCTTTTGGGGAAGGGGTCTTTGTGTATTGGATCAGAAAGGGCAACTTGCAACAAAGTAGACTTCGGGGCTCTATCTGTGCTAGACGATGCGTCTTGTTTTGAAGGTGGAGAAAAATGGCCGGCAAAGCGGTCAGTAGTCCAGCTGCATTTCCCCCGGGTGCAAATACTCATAGGCGGAAGCCATGATTTCTTAGTTGATTAAGCCATGATTTCTTAGTTGCTTAAAAACAATATTAAAATTAAATTATTTGGATGGTTAATGTTAAATTTGTTTTTGTTTTGGATTGATTAATTAACGCTGCACTAGAATAGCACAGTCGGCTATTGGCGATTGTTCGGGACCTACCTCGAAGGTTTGGTTTGGTTTGGTTAATCAACGTCGCACTAGAGCTGCATAGTGGGCTATTAGCGACGGTTCGGGGTCTATCTCGAAGGTTTGGTTTGTTTAGTTAACGTCGCACTAGAGCTGCATAGTGGGCTATTGGCGACCTTTCGGGGCATATCTCGAAGGAAAGACCCGGGAACGATGCCTCGTGTATTTGAACCATGGTCAGATGACGAGGACAACACCTGAGCTGGCACCCGACGCCACCTCAATAGGGGTCAGGACATTGGACCCCGATCAGATTTATCGTGCATAAGTCCCGTATACACGCCAGTATAATTTGTTGGATGTTCTGGACGACTTTCTAGTATTTTTGTAGGGAAGCTGGCAACCCTCCGATCGCAAGATCACTACTTTTTTACTTTTCTTTGTCAAGTCCATCGCATGGATTCGAACTACCGATCCTCTGATTAGTAGCTGAACGCATTATCCTCTGATCAACTGACTATCTCGAAGGAAAGACCCGGGAACACATACACATTCAAACTTGCACCTCGTTATTTTAAAACCATGGTCAGATGACGAGGAAACACTGAACTGGCACCCGACGCCTTCAATAGACGTCGGGACTTTGAACCCATTCAGATTTATCGTGCACCAGTCCCGTATACACGCTGTTAATTTCCCTAGCTTTCAATTATTAATAATATTAATTTCTTCAGGCATAAATTTTCCCAACTCGGGGTTTTTAGAAGTTGTAATTCCCAACTTTCAAGGTTTCCAGATGATTCCCCCCAAATCCCCCGGTGCGACGGGCCTGCCGATACCCGATATTTTTTATTGAAAATAGGTGAATGGACGACCCAAGCAATAGAGTCTTGCACGCCCTGATATTGTTAGATAAACCACAGACTATATAGCTATATACTCTGGGAGATAAACATCGCTCAAATAAACTCGTAACAGGTGCCTTACTAAGTATAGTTCTTCGTTCTCAACAAAAGAAAGAGAGCAACGAGTTGTTATCTCTGTAAGGTTGTTATCAGGAGCTTTCTCCGTGGGGGTCGAGTGGGGGGAGGGGGAAGGGAGAGGAACACGAGCATCCCAGCACAGTAGTTCCACCACAGATGACAGTGTCAATCACTCACCCAGAGTTATTTAGAGTGGACAGGGCTGCTGCATTTGGCCACTTATCTGTATGGGGATGTTCTGAGACTTTTCTCTTTTTATGAAACCTCGCACAGTTCTTGCGTAAAGCATTATAGTGGCAATCGCACATTTAACTGTGGAACAACAAAGGATCCATCGCAGTGGCGTACACAGGGGGGGGGGGGGGGGTTGAGGATCCCCTCCCTTTAAGTAGACATACTTACTCAAAATTGAACATTACCTGAAACTACTCGTTTTTCTTTCAGTACAATTGCATCGTAAATGAGTGATAACGTACTCGAATTTAAGTAACCGTACTTTCTCTAAAATGAGCAGTGTGATTTAATATTTTTAATCTCAGTTTCTGTTCAAGCCATCTTAACAAAGCGACCTGGCAAACTTAAAATAGTTGTTCAGAAGATGATTTTCCACATTATTAATATCGATTGCTTAAATGGAAACTGAGTTATTGCAACTCAATTATGTTACTTCTTATTCTTTTGGAACACCTTTTTAACATTACTTTTGTTTATAACTTCTTCAAGTCGTCCTGGTAGCTTAACGAATAAAGCTCTGGACAGCGGTGTCTGCAGGTTGGGTTCGATTCCCGGTAAGTTTTGGTTGTAGTTGTCGATATTTATTGCAAGTGATTTATGAAGGCAGCCTATATAGGCTAGCATCTACACTTTTTATTCATTTTTGCCCATTGTATTCATTTTAAAGTATATGTCTTTTTCAAACTCGAAATTTATGTATTTGGAGCCATGATAAGCTTCGAATGCATTCAAAAATGTGTACATTTTACTTATTTTTGAATGCTATTAAAAGTGAACCTGTCTTAAAATTTTGAAGCACAATCAGAAGACGAGGGCCAACACCTGAGCAGGCACACTACAATCAAAAGTTCCACCTCTTAAACGTTAGAACATTTCGATCTCGTCATATTTAGTGTGAAATCAGCACCTTTTACGCGTCGAATTTCTAGCGGACGTCGAGGGTCGAACTCGCAACCCTCCAAATGCAACAACCTTTCCACTCTTGGTTTTCATTACATCTATTGAATCTAGCTTCCATTTATTACGTCACGCTAAGTTCTATTATTTGTACACCCCACTGAACTCTAACTGTAACTGCTGGAAGGCTCAAACCTTGTTTCCTCTATGGGCGCGTTGAAGCCAATTGAAAGCAGCCATGCTGTGTCCCAATATTTTTTTAAAGTGATTTAGTGGTGTTTTTTTTAATACCATAGCATTGTAGAAATATGAAATGTATATAAATATTATATTTTCTTCTTATAGAAATAATTTTATAATGGCAAACAAATAGTGTTTGCTCTTGCTTTTTATCTACTTCGACTTTGATTTGCAAATGACTTTCTATTTTAATAACAGATTGCATTTAAAATGGGGTTAAAAAGAAAATAAAAAAAAAACTCAGCCAAAATCAATACACGTCGGCTTATTTTAACATAAAAAATATACTAAATATTGCGGTAGGAAAGGAAGTGGGGCCCATCATGGCTGCCTCTACATCGGCTTCAAGTCAACAAAATGTCTTGCCCTATCCAGAAGTTACAGTTAGAGATCAGTGGTACACCCCTACACGCACTCACTGTCACGACAGCTGTACATTACACCCTCCCAAGTCACGGGTGAATTTCTGGAGTTGAAAAAAAAAAATTGTTAAATTCGCGCTCAATGTATTTTACCAAACATATCATTAGAAAGATTGGCCCATTGGGCCCATCATGGCTGCCTCTACATCGGCTTCAAGTCAACAAAATGTCTTGCCCTATCCAGAAGTTACAGTTAGAGATCAGTGGTACACCCCTACACGCACTCACTGTCACGATAGCTGTACATTACACCCTCCCAAGTCACGGGTGAATTTCTGGAGTTGAAAAAAAAAAATTGTTAAATTCGCGCTCAATGTATTTTACCAAACATATCATTAGAAAGATTGCAATTTCTATAAAAAGAGTGACATACCAAAGTTTGTAAAAGAAATCTCAATATTTTTTTTCTACAAAATTTTGCTACGTTACGCAATTACTGATATCCCATCACTACTACACGCATGTAGAACACCCTCCTTCAAAGGTGTGTGGCGTAATAAATAAACTACCCTCAAGGACTGATTTATAAAATGCAATACGTTATAGACACATCATCATTTAATAGTCAATTTTCTATAAAAAATAGTTTAATCCAAAAAAACTCAAGCAAAACGTTTGCTATATACAAAGAAAATATGTTTCACAAGAAGTATTTTTTGGCACCCTAAACTTCTGTGGTTAACGGGACAATTGAAAGTCCAACCTTGTAGCCTTGAATAAATATACAATACCATAAAATGTAAAGTTATCATAGGGATTTAATTTTTTATTTTCTTCTAAGTATAGGACATTTTCATCCAGTTTACACTATTAAAAATAGGTACTTAAATATAAGTAAAATGTACACAAGAAGTATTTTTTGGCACCCTAAACTTCTGTGGTTAACGGGACAATTTGAAAGTCCAACCTTGTAGCCTTGAATAAATATACATTACCATAAAATGTAAAGTTATTATAGGGATTTAATTTTTTATTTTCTTCTAAGTATAGGACATTTTCATCCAGTTTACACTATTAAAAATAAGAACTCAAAAATAAGTAAAAGGTACTCATTTTTGATTACATTCGATGCTTATCATAGCCCCGAATACATAAGTTTTATTTTTGAAAAAGACATGCACTCAAAAATAAGCAGTTGTTTGTCTACATAGGCTGCCTTCACATATCACTTTCAATACATTTCAACCAGTACTTATCGGGAACTGAACCCAATCCGTCTACCTGATGTCGTCCGCTCCGAAGTCCAGGGCCTTATCCGTTGTACAACCATATCGATGCGAAGAAGTTATAAACAAAAGTAATGTTAAAAAGGCGTGGCAAAAGAATTGTAAGTAAGATAATTGAGTCGTAATAACTCAGTTTTCATTTAAGCAATCGACATCAAATGAAGTGGAAAAACATCTACTGAACAACTATTTCAAGTTTGCCAGGTCGCTTTATTAAGACGGCTTGAATTTAAGCTCAGATTGGCAATATTAAATCACTCTGCTCAGTTTTGAGAAAGTATGATTACTTAAATTTGAGTACGTCATCTCCCATTTGTCATGCAATTATACGAAAACGAGTGTAAGTCCATGTTCTCATTTTTAAATAAATTCTTTTTATCGTGTATATAAAGTTAAATACGTACTGAATAACATCTTGGACCGGGCTTAATGGAAAATCAGACTCTTTAGATCGGGATTGGTCGTCAATAAAAACCTCGCTAACAGAAGAGCAAGTTGTTGCGTCTTACATCGGATTAAAAAAAAAGAGTGGCTTGCTTGAATAAACCTCATTACGTTTCGATATTACAATTTGAGAACATCGCGTTTTTATTTTGAGTCAGTTAACGATTTTAATTTATTTTTTAATTTTTCATTATCAAATCGCTGTATTTTAATTTTTATTTTACTACCACTAATTAGTTTATACAATATTTATCATAACGTACTTAAAAGGTATACCAACCTCCCAAAAGTCGGAATCGATGCAAAAGTAAGTAGAAAAGAACTCTTGATGATAACCAATACGAATAAAGTCCTACAGTTCGGATCTCCACTTATATAATGTAGCGAGTTTGTGATCAGAGAGTTTCTAGTTTCGTTCCTCGTCCAGTTTATACGTTAAATCTGCCGTGGTCTAAACTTTTTAACGGTTACATAAGTTGCCATCTTAGGTATTGTACTAGCATGTCCTTACGAGTCAAAGGACAGCGATACCCTCCCCTAAAAATATGCAGAAACGTAAAAATTTTCTATAGTTTCGAATGCTTCCATTGTGTAATTGTGTCTAATTATACTATATTAATTATAAAAAAATTTCGAATCTTAATTTTTCAAATAAGTAGAATTAAGTGTAATTAGTAAATATTACTTTATTTAACAAGAAGTAACTTTGTTTACCAATTTCATTATTTTCATCCGAGTTCCGCGGAATTTCTTAAAAAACGTAATTTTTATCGTTGTTAAACATTGAGAAATATCGATGATCGAGAGGTGATGGATGCATTGTGAAGATGTAAGCATCACCCACGTCTAGAGCTACAACAATTTAGAAAAAAAACCTGAAGGATACATTTTTAAAATTCTTTTAATGCTGATTTTAAAGATACGCATGTATTTGCCTAAACAACATACAATTCTAGATTGGGAAAGATGGAAAATAAAAAAAATACATAGGCTAATTTAAAACAAATGAAACAGTAAATATTCATTTAATAGTACCTTTAAAACCGCTATTTAATTACATGTCATTCATTTTATGAACAGACATATTAAGATTGTAGTACAATATAATTCGTTATATATTAAGTAAGAATTATAAATTATATATTTAAAATTATGTAACTAAACTATTGGTAGTTTATATGTCAAAAAGAAAAAACACAGATTAATTGTTTGTAAGAAACACCATATCGTTTTCTTTGACAATATGCAAAAGTTTCATTAGAAAGTCATATAGCTGATGTATGTCTCCGTATAAATAAAGAATTTTGTTTAAAAAAATAAGACGGGAGTCTAAAATCAAATGAAAGATAAGAGTTTTATTAATGTAAAGTTCAGAACAAAAATTATCTTTTTCTATTACTAATGATCTATTACCACAAAAAACAGGTGTGGATGTATCGGAGCACGGACCGAAAGGTTTTACGTGAACTGTTATTTTTATAGGATATAGAAATATGGATTTTTCGTAAACAA
The DNA here is from genome assembly GCA_963932185.1 of Troglohyphantes excavatus. Classification (NCBI taxonomy): domain Eukaryota; kingdom Metazoa; phylum Arthropoda; class Arachnida; order Araneae; family Linyphiidae; genus Troglohyphantes; species Troglohyphantes excavatus. The sequence goes on from OZ010678.1 coordinate 33,152,789, forward strand.
AAACCTGGTCACAATAGAAATGTTATTTAGTTTGAAAACTCGGGCTTTTATTCATGATTTGTACTTGCTTTGCTCTTCATTTTATGAGTTTACACGCATCGGCGCCAAATTTACTATCGAACGACACCACATTTATGTCAATCGAGCTATCTGACACGTAGTTAGAATAGATCACTCTAAATCCTTAGTATAGTGAATGTCCTGACTGACGCCTATTGAGGTTGCGTTGGGTTCGATCCTAGGCGATGGACTTGACAAAGAAAAGTAAAAAAGTAGCGATCTTGTGATCGGAGGGTTGCCAGTTTCGCTATAAAATACTAGAGAAGTCGTCCAGAATATCCGCAAAAATTAACGGCGTGTATACGGGACTGGTGCACGATACATCTGATCGGGGTCCATTGCCTATACGTCTATTGCAGACGTTGGGTGCCAGTTCAGGTGTTTCCCCGTCATCTGACCATGGTTCTAAAATAACGAGGTGCATGTATGAATGTGTATGTGTTTCCGGGACTTTCCTCGAACCGTCGCCAAACTGTTTTCTTTGTCAAGTCCATCGCCTAGGATCGAACCAGGAATTCTCGGATTCCCTGCTGACGCCTTTAGCCGCTCGGCCACGGAGGCCTCGTTATTAAAAAAATAAATTATTTAGGAACGGATCAGGAAATAAGAGACGAAAGAACCGTGGTTTTATTATATATATTTGATAATTTTTTTCTCTCAATTTATACTAATAGAGGTGGGTGGGGTGTAATGTCCCCCAACAATCCCCCCCCCCCCAAACACATTTTATGCGTACGCTACTGGTACTTAACCCGAGTCTATTTTACTCACATTTAAAAAAAATACTTAACACAACGTGAATGGAGTTCAAAGGATAGTGAAAAATCCTGAATGCACCCCATCCTTTCAACACCACACAACAATTCCTCATTCCCCCTCGCAATACCACAAAGGATTCACCCCTCACCTGCGTTACCACCCTCGGGCCGCGCACCGCACCCTGTTTGCTGGACTCGCATCCCACCTTCCAACCACTCAGGTGAGATTTTTTTCGAGGAGGAGGTGACCATTGCATCCATTGGTCGCTATCCCATTGTATTGTGACGTCATATAGAAAGTTTGGCTCATGTCCCTGAATTTATTTATAAAGGCAATTTACGTGTAACTAGCAGAACACTCGGAGAAGCTAAACATGCTTGTTGTTGATTTTTTATCTTCTGCTAACCTGACCCATTGATTTTATTTAGATATATTAATCCAATACATTTCATTAAACAATCATTGATATACGGAAGCTAAAACTTTTATTCGATATCTGTTACTTAGTTTCGTCTGGACTGCTATAGTGTTGAACAGATTGGCATAAAATAAATTTTACTTTAGCTATCACTTTTAATTAGCTATATATAAAAGAAAAAAATCATCGAGTCTTTTAGTTATAGACACCACCTTCCTTGACAACGACTTATTAAATCTTCATACAAAGATTTAAAGACTGTCATATTTGGCGATGCTTACCGACCCCCGATTTCACGCCAACGCGTGGCGATTCGACAATCACTACAACCCTATCCCCCAAGACTTTACGATCCACCATCAGTTCGGGATCACTCCTTCCATGTCCTCTGAAGTCTGCTCCTCATCCCCCGCACACCCGTCCTGCCAGAATCCCAGCATCTCCAACAACCAGCATCCCAGCATGGGCATGCCACTCGACGGATGCCAGGACGACGACGAATTCGCCAAGTTCCACCAGCAGTTCATGAACTTCGCCAAGGCAGATGACACTCATCACAGCACAGACGACACTAACCGAAGAACTGATGACGCGAACTTTGGGAATTGCAAGGAGAACTGCATGGCCATTGATTTATCGAGAACGCCGGACTTCAGCAGGTTTCAGGAGGTCATCAACTTCAACAATCGCTTTCAGGAGGACCTAAATTTCAACAGAAGTGTGTATCCGGAGTTCGGTTATAGTGTTCCACATCCTCAGTATTCCACTTGTTCTGTCAACAACTCAGATAGATCTCTAGTGATCAAAAATCGCCAAAATTCGAACATTAGACAGGCTCCCTATCAACGTATTGGCGCGAAAAATAGACGATGTTCCATTACGGATGATGTTAGGTAAGTTCTTTACATTTATTATTTATTGTATCATAGTTGACATATCTTTGAATAGGAATCATCCATATCATGACAATTACCATTACATCACAGCAAATATCCTTGATATCATAACAATTATCCATGGTATTATAATAATTATTCATTCTCGTGTATTACTTATAAGATGTATCTTATTATGCAACGTTTTTCAATATTCGAGATTATTATTTTTAAAATGGAGCATGAGGCTGTGTCTATAGTTATGAATTTTCTTAATTGAGCATTGAGCCCTGTTTGTTATATCGCAGCATTCTATCTTTGGATAATTTAAGGTGTAAACATTCAAAAATTCATTTTTTTGTCACCTTTATTAACATCCGTCAAAATATTCTTTTTTGTCAAAAGTCCGTATTCACATTTGTGAATATTAATATGCTCTTTACTTCGAAATAATGAATGGTGAAAAGGCCAATTGAATCGGTTATTTCAGAAACCCGTATACGGATATATATATATATATATATATATATATATATATATATATATATATATATATATATATGTATATATATATATATGTATATATATATTTGTAACACATAATTGTGCACACACCTGTCAAATACCGTTGCATTTTTTGTTTGTTTATTCCTTACAGTGAAACCCAGCAACCAGTTTTAGATAGCTTGTTGAACATAGAAAAACACAAATTCTTTGGCAAAATCTTCTCACAACTGCTAAATTAACGTTTAAGATGTACGTTTTTACATTAAAATTTCATTTTATTGCAGAAACAAGCCAATAGTATTTTTTTAACACAACAAATAAATATTATAATTATAATGAAAGGCAACATTCATTTCAGCATACATTCTCGAAAAAAAAATGAGCGAAAATCTATATTAATATTAAAGATAGAATGCTTTTCTTTGTTTTTCGAAAAATTGAAATAGAACACCTAGCGGGGTTTCCAAAATTAATGATTCAGTTACCGATTATATTGAATAAAATATTGGAAAAGTCAAATCGCAGAACTCGAAATTGGTATTACTTTTTAGATTTGGAAATTCATGTCGTCTTGGGTTATGTAACAAAAAATATATTCTAAATTAATATAAAAGCGATTTACTCGTTTATTCAACTCTTTCAAAATAGTGATATTTTTCCATCCCCCCCTCCAAAAAAAAAAAAATAGTCGACCAAAAGTTCTCTCCGAAGTGCTAATTAAACTATTTTAAAAACTGTCGCTATAGCGAATATTTTGATTCCTGTCCGCTTACTTTTCGTAATCACGATTGCGGTAAAAGAACGCGAAAACTCTTGAGTCAGTTTTCAACTGACTAAATTTAGAAGAATTCGTAAATTATTTGGTTGTGTGTTAAGTTCAGTATAAAATATTCCCTTAAAATGAAACCAGCTTAAATAACAACGCTATTTCAGATTAAAAAAAAAAATTGAATGCTATTTTAATTCTAAATTTCTGGGAAGAAAACTTCAAATTGCTATTCCTCAACAGTGTTTGGTAATTTTTTTCACCAAGCTTACGTTAAATTCTACATTTTCTTTTACTGTTCTTCTTATTATATTATTATTTTCTTATACTTATTATCTTTATCGTGTTTTACTGCAGTCAAAGGAAATGTGATTGTCAGTTGCGTCACGTCTGTACAGCCATTGCGACGAGATGCAACTGTTAATCATATTTCCTTCGACTACTGTAAAAAGAGGTTTTAATAAAAAAAATATTAAATAAAACATTATTAAATTAGTGGTAGTACAAGTATTTAAATTTATTGGTTTATAATTTTTTTTTTCTAATACATAAAAATAGTTTAGTATATACTTTTGCGTCGTTTTTACAAATTAAAGGAGTTCATAAACTTAATTACATTTCTCCGGTGTGAATATTATATACTTTTGCTTTTTGGAAAGTTAATATCGAATTTAAAAAATACATATTTAAGTGGTACTTAAAAGTTCTTTTTTTGTATATAAAAAAAATTCCTATAATTTCAGAAAATTAAACGAGTTTTAATTTAAGATTACTCAATAAAAAAATTACGATGTAAAATCCCATTTTTCAAAAACGTGGTTTGGTGTGGTTAATACACGTTGCACTAGAGCTGCACAGTGGGCTATTGGCGACGGTTCGGGGTCTATCACAACAACATTTAGAATTGGAACACATTTACACACACATTCATACATGCACCTCGTTATTTTAGAACCATGGTCAGATGACGATGAAACACCTGAACTGGCACCCAACGCCTTCAATAGACGTCGGGACTTTGGACCCCGATCAAATGTATCGTGCACCAGTCCCATATACACTCCGTTAATTTTTTGCTGATGTTCTGGACGACTTTTCGAGCCCAGTTGCTCAGTTGGTAAGGTGTTCAGCTACTAATCAGAGGATTGGTGGTTCGAATCCGTGCAATGGACTTGACATAGAAAAGTAAAAAAGTAGTGATCTTGCGATCGGAGGGTTGCCAGCTTCGCTTCAAAAATACCAGAAAGTCGTCCAGAATATCCAACAAATTATACTGGCGTGTATACGGGACTGGTGCACGATACATCTGATCGGGGTCCAAAGTACCGACGTCTATTGAAGGCGTTGGGTGCCAGTTCAGGTGTTTCCTCGTCATCTGACCATGTTTCTAAAATTACGAGGTAAATGTATGAATGTGTGTATGAATGTAAATGTGTATGTGTTCCCGGGTCTTTCCTTCGAGATTGACCGTTGCCAATAGCCCACTGTGCAGCTCTAGTGCGACGTTAATTAACAAAACCAAACCAAACCCCTATCGTTAAATGGATTTCCAAGTTTCTCGATAACGTATTTGTATTCGTGAGCCGTGACACAATTATTCTTCCCCGTCACAGTTGACAGTTAAAAGGGTGTGGGGGGGGGGGGGATACCCACATTGTGGGGGGTAGGGTAGTTCATTAAGCTCCCATCTCCCCTCCTCTCCTGTGGTTTACTGGACTGGATAGTTAACTTATAGTTGTTTGACAGATCTTTTAACGACTACTCTCCCCATCCGAGACACAGGAAGCTATTTGCAGAGGAAAGGGATGGTCCATTCTTGAATGAGGGATTAAAGGATTTTCTGTAAAATGGTTGCTGAAAATTTATTTTGGATGGATGATAAGCCAAATCCTAATGAAAAATAGTACACTATAATATTTATTTAAGGGAGAAAAATTTAATTTTCTTTACAGTTTTTACTTATTAAATATACGCTAATACTTTTGTGTTCTTTAAAAAATACATAATGTTTAATTTGAATTAAATATATTGGTATGTATTTTTTTTTTTTTGGAAATCGTTTTTATTTTCTAAATTTTTTAATTTGTTTAGAACCGTTTGAGGGTAATATAAAGACAATATTTTGCACTATTATATTGTCATTTTCATAGATTCTAGAATGCCATTCCTCCTCGAGATTCCTTCAAAACCTTAGACATTTTGTAACACAGTATTGAAAATTTACGAGAAATACATATGAATATCCCAATTTCATATGTACACTAAAAAATTAATTAATTTGTAGTTCCGAAATATATATTGTGCCAAACGGGTTATAGGCAACGGTTGGGGATCTATTTCGAAGGAAAGATTCGTGGGCATTGCCTCGTAATAACCATGGTTAAATGAAGAGGACAACATCTGAGCAGACACACCACGCACAGGCGCAGGGAAGAAGAATGTTAGGTATTTTATAAGTTTTTTTTCCAATCGATGTAAAAGTCCAATTATGTTCCCACTAAATCAATATCGATAAGCCAAAAAAATATTTTTTAATTTAAACTAATTTCACTTTTTTATTTATAAAAAATAATTCATAATATATAATTTTGGTTGGTTAAGTTAAGTTACGGCAACAAACATGAATATTAAATTAAAAACCTTTAAAGGTTGGTAGAAATACAAAATAAGTCTTGATAAGTCTTTTAAAGAGCTACTCGGATTGTTATATTAACTGCAATTATTTGATGCGGGCTACACATAATTTGAACGGAATATTTATTCGAGAACTTCGTTATATAAAAAGTATTTATTATTTTGATTTTTTTAAAAAAATATTTTAATCAACATAAGCCTAATATTCTATCGAACGGGGCCAAATTTATGCCAGTTGTGATATTTATCATAGTATGGATCCCTCTATGAGATTGAAGGTACAGGTAAAAATTCTTCCAGAAGCATTTTTGTACATAATAAATTTTACAGTTGGAATTTTTAAACTGGATTTTTTTTCGCCAACTCAGAATTTTCTGAATTTTCTTGTGGTAGTACAGGCCGTCCTGCCAGAAGGGCATTGTATGTTCTGTCATTGACATACTTCATGTAGCTGATTTTTTAAGACGTTTCGTGTCAAAAGCAAGAAAAAAAATCATTTTATCTGGTTGGTTTGGTTGGTTTAAATTAACGTCGCACTAGAGCTGCACAGTGGGCTATTGGCGACGGTTCGGTGCCTTTTTCGAAGGAAAGACCCGGGAACGATGCCTCGTATTTTTGAACCATGGTCAGATGACGAGGACAACACCTGAGCTGGCACCCGACGCGACCTCAATAGGCGTCAGGACATTGGACCCCGATCAGATTGATCGTGCACCAGTCCCGTATACACGCCAGTATAATTTGTTGGATGTTCTGGACGACTTTCTAGTATTTTTGTAGCGAAGCTGGCAACCCTCCGATCGCAAGATCACTACTTTTTTACTTTTCTTTGTCAAGTCCATCGCATGGATTCGAACCACCAATCCTCTGATTACTAGCTGAACGCCTTTATCCACTGAGCAACTGGGGCTCCATTTTATCTGCGAGATTCTTATTTTTATAAGCGGGGCCCTGTGCAGTGGCACCCGTCGCACACACCTCCCCACACAACCTAAAAAGGCGTTCGCAGAACGCATAATAATCACATTGGTAAAATAAATTATCCCCTTTTAACAGCAGCACTCATTTGTCTCCTTGCAGCTCATCGGTGGACGCCGACAACCCCCAGCGTTCGCTCGCCAACGACCGCGAACGCGCGCGCACGCGCAACCTGAATGTGGCGTTCGCGGAGCTGCGCACCCGCGTCCCTTCCATGCCGTCGGACAAGCTGAGCAAGATCCAGACGCTGAGGTTGGCGTCCAAGTACATCCACTTCCTGCTGCATGTGCTGAGGGAAGGGCTCGGGGAGGACGACGTCGTGGACGTCGCGTGGAACCGCAGCCGGCTGCTCACGCACGAGCGGCTGGGGAAGAAGTTCTCGATGTGGAGGCTGCAAGGGGCGTGGGCCAGCTAGGGCAGGAAGGGTGAGTGCGATTTTATCAAAAGTCAAGCTATTTTTCTTTTTTTTTAAACATCCGCCTCCAGTAGTGTATGCAGGAAAGTAATGTGGGTGGGGTTATAGGGTCTTATAGATCATATGATTTTATAGATTTATTTTTAGGAAATGTCGAGGTCTTTGCGAAAAAAAAAAAGTTAAAAGTTTTACGTGGTTAGGAGAATGGTTTCCGAAGTAAAAAATTATATGTATTGTACAACTTTTACATTACTCTTTAGACCGAGAAAATTAATTTTCGATCTTAAAATATATTAATTCATTCTTGAATTGTGTAGTAATTTTTTTTTAATATATATGTATATAGGTTTTAGTTTTATAAAAAGATTGGTAGCTCTAAATTTAAATAAATGACCATTCATGAAAACCATTTCGTTTTACTTGTAGAACATGCATACAAATTTATCACTATTACTTATTAAATAACTTCTACATACATTTGATAAAATAAGTCTTAACCTCTTATAAGAATCTACAATGTTAAAAATGCACGCTCATTTTCGAAGAAATTGTCGTGATCTTTGACGAAATAAAAGCTATACACTAAGATTAATATTTCGTCAAACCGAGGAAATTCATTTTGACGTTTTCTTCACGAAATATATTTCGTCAAAAATTGTCGGTTTGCAATGAATATCGACAGCCCGACTCGATCCAGGGATATCTTGGTCCGAAGTCACGTACGCTACCGAACGAGTCAGAAAAGCTCTTTTCAGTTTTAAGAATTAACGGAAAGGAATCGGAGTAAGTTACTTTCGTTAAAAGTGAGGATTCTTGTTTCGTTAAAATTCGAATAATTCAATGACGAAACAATTGTCAAATATGACGAAAGTCATACGGTCGTAGAATGCTCAAAAATAAGAATGTTATTTCTGAGGTTGAACAGAAACTAAATATTTGTCAAAGATTGTTCATTTTCCTTCTGTTGGCGACCAATCCCTATCAATACAATGTGCTGCTGCTGAAAACCGACCTCCACCCTTTGTTAATATCTTAATAATGTACACAATTTTCTCAGTAATTAACTAATTGTTGATAATTATCAATTACTAATTAAAAACTAATTGATAATGAATAGCTAATTAGTGTAACTGCTAATTAGCAATTAGCAGCATTTCTAATGGGAGCCCTTATTAAATTACGGGCAAGAATTTTACAGGTTACAATTTTTTTACGGCATTTGCAGTTATTTAACGGGTAGGAATGTTACGGGCTATACCATAATTTTACGGGTTACGGGCATATCATTATATACGGGTATTTGGCCGGAACTTTTGCTGACTGACAAAACCCGTAATTTTACTGGATTTTTTTTACAGTGTAAATCAGGATCTGCATGCGAAAACATTTCATGAGTTCGGCGCCCCAAGCAGCCACTTGAGCCGCACCTTTACCCATAAAAAAGCTTTTTATTTGTAAAATTTCTTTACTTGAAACGAAAAAGTAAAATTGTATACTAAAATCTTGAAAGGTTTGGTTTGGTTTGGTTTGGTTTGGTAAATTAACGTCGCACTAGAGCTGCACATTGGGCTATTGGCGACGGTTCGGGGCCTATGTCGAAGGAAAGACCCGGGAACACATACGCACACACATTCATTCATTTATACATGCACCTCGCCTTCAAAAGACGTCGGGACTTCGAACCCCGATCAGATATATCGTGCACCAGTCCCGTATACACGCCGTTAATTTTTTTTGGATGCTCTGGACGACATTCGAGTATTTTGGTAGCGAAGTTGGCAACCCTCTGATCGCAAGATCACTACTTTTTTACTTTTCTATGTCAAGTCCATTGCACGGATTCGAACCACCAATCCTCTGATTAGTAGCTGAACGCCTTACCAACTGAGCAACTGGGGCTCTACTATTCTTTAGTCTAGTCCGCGCAAAGGTTCGAGCCTTTGGATTCCCAGCTGACGCCTTAATCCACTCGGCCACGGAGGCCTCAAATTCTTGAAGGGATAAATCGTGTTGCATTTCCGAAAACGTTTCCCCGCATCCAATTTATCTCCACCAAAAACAACATTTCCCTCAAGCTTCATCCAGAGTAAACAATTAGCAAAAATCAACATCCCGAGTTTCGAGCTTTTAATGGGTCCCGCGACACTTTTTCTGCCCTCTGCGTCCTCCTCGCCAAGGGCGCCACCACAAGCAGCTCTCCCAGGACGATGCTGATAACGAACGATGCAGATAAGCGCACTCAAAGATGCTTCCGCTCCACGTTAATTGCTAGATGAAGGGGTAGAGATTTCATAGGTCTGCCATTTTTGGCAAAAAATTGTCCATTTGGCAATTTCTAGTCACTGATCTCTAACTGTAACTGCCGGAGGCTCAAACCTTGTTTCCTCTATGGGCAGTGGCGGATTTAGCAGGCGGCAAATGGACAGTTGCCGCCTGGGCCCCCTTGCCTTAAGTTCATTTGGGGGCCCCCTTGACTCTAGAAATGAAAAAAGAACAGGAAAATAAATAATTCTTTAATTTTTTTTGCATATTTTATTAAATATTTCACAGTTTTTTTCTGTATGGCTTCCCTTAACCTTTCTTATACGAATAGATAAGGGCCCTTCTTCAACTGACCGGGGCCCACTACTCTTTGCAGGACCCGGTTACCGAAAAGTCCTGTGGAGACAGCTCTTAACTTCATATTTCATAGAAGCCCTCACATCATATACAAGCAAACGTGGGGCCCTGCGTCTGGCGCCTTAGCAGACGCAGGGCCCTGTAGCAGCGGGAGACCATGAACTATAATATAGATTTAAGATTTATAATATTTTTACTAGATTTTAAGATCTAAATAAAAATTAAATAATAACAAATTATTTTAGAATTAATTTTTTTTTTAGTTTTTTCTGGTTGGAGCGTTGCTCCCACCCCTAATTGTGGTCATGATCCCATATATACTATAAAACCATTTAACTTCTCTAACGTGGTGTGCAAAAAATTTACATAAAACCTGTGTTAAAATCATCGCTTATGATTATTGCGTCGTTTAATCTGTTCGAAAGTTAGGAGGAGTTAACACATACAGAAATAAAAAGATTTGGAACATTCAGTTACTTTTTAATACTTTTTCAACACATTTTCTGTAATGCGGTTTTTTCTTCAAGTTATAAATTGGGCTCAGTCTCTTTAGATAATTTACAGCGCGTAAAGAAACAATTGGTTAATCATTTAGCGTTTTTATCTGTATTTATTGATATCGCCGATTTTGCCTTATATCGCTCGGGGCCCAAGCAAATCTTGGAGTTAAAGACATTTAAAAGTTAAATATATAAACTGACATCTCGTACTACAAAACCTAGGGAAGTATTTCCTTTAAAGCTCATATGTACATTAAATGAAATCCCAAAGAGCAAAAATAGATAAGTTCGACTTAGAATTTAATATTTATTTTTAAATATTTCATTGAAGATTTCAGTTTAGTAAGAATAATTTTTGGCGATCTTAAAATGCTTGGGACTCTAACAATGGGCTTTGTGGGCCTGTGTTGAAATTGTTTGTTTAAAAACTTAAGCTACAAAAATTTTTTGGTTGTCTGTACTATATATTATATGTATGAAAAAATTTCTTGTAAATAAATGAGACACCTGTTCTTAAATCTCTAAGATCAATTTTTTAAAAACAAAAGGTAAGGGATTCTTTTTATAATATTTTTTATCATTTAGTGGTTGCGCGACCTTGTTCATTAAGTTAATCGTTTACGCGTAGGAAGAAGGGGGGGGGGGGGGGGCTTGAGCCCTCCCAAGAAATATTTTGAAGGGGCTCAGCCCCCATAATATTATACTATTTGCCTTTTCTTTTTTAAAAAAAAAAATTAATTAAAATACAAATCGTAGAGAATTCCTACAAAGAGGCCTTCGAAAGGAGCGCTCCTTATTTTTACTAAACGTGTTTTAAAGTGGAGAGGGGAAGGGGGGGGGGGGGGAGATTTTGCTTTGAAAGGTACAGGAGGACAAAGAGTTCCTTTCTCAACTGATTCCAATCGAAGACAACTTGTACATTAGTCAAATGACCCTATTCTTCCTATAACAGCCGTGCGTCTTTTGAAAAATGCCTACACCAGGTGTTAGTCGATCAACCATATCTGTAGCTAGCGCATCAAGACATCATCTGGCAAGGGCCGCCAAAGCACTGACCAAAGCTGGGAATTCGTCACCATGTTTGTAATTTACTGGCTCCCTTTGGACAGTCGATTTTAGGTGATTGATGATCCCATTGTGAATGACCCATGTAAGGAAGGACCAGGGTAAGGACGGCTTAAAACTTGCCCCTATAGGGGCCGAAGTTGAAAGGAAAGTTAGCCTGTGGGGGTCGGACGGAAGTAGATGTACACAGGAATTCTTATCTTAAAGTATTAGCAAATCAGTGCTTCGAAAGTCTGAGGGGTGAAAAAAGGTGGGACGAGTTTCCACATCCACTGACAATTTTCCGACCCTCACCCATAACCAAAAGTAGCTCTTTATATGTTTGTAAAAACGATTTTTCATAAAGTTCTTCTTCTTTTAAAAAGGAACAAATTAATTATACTAATTAAGTAAGTAAACCTTTCTATTTTATTAAAACGTGAAAACAAATAAATAAACAATAACGATTTGACATAAAAAAAAGCTATGGAGACTTTTCTTTGTTAATTATAAAACTGTTATTTCTTCATTTTATTTATGATTTTAGCTAAATATATTTAAAATGTTTGTGTTTTTAAAATAGATTTTTAAGTTTTGTTTTTAATTAATAAAATTCTGTATTTCACGGCGATAAAGGGCACAGCATAATGCCACACATGTCGCAAAAAGATGGTTTGAAAAGGCTGAAAATAATCAATTAAATTATACATAGATTCCTGTTGTTTTAAAAATGAAGTTGTGGAAAACTAGTAAGTAAATGCAATATTCATAAAAATATATATGTTTTGCTTAATTCCGAATGAAACCTTTTATAGTGAATATTATATTTTATGTTTTTTAAATGCAATTAAATGTAGCATGCTGTTGTAGAAATTTTACAATTTAATTCTTGTATTTAACTGATAAAAAAAATCCATTTGGAAAATATGTTAATTCAATTAGTAAAACGTTTTTACAAATTGCGGCCCGAAATAATGGTATTATAAATAGAATAATTTTCTTTTGCGAAATTAACTTAATCATACTTTTTTATTATTCATTTCTCTTGGGAAAATATAATTTCAAACTAAGAGTTAAAGCTCAACCTTTAGGGTATGAGTTTACTAGATAAAACTGAAAAAGAGAATTTCTAATAAAATAAATAATTATTTTACTGAAGATGTATATTAGTTTCTTTTATTTCAAAATTTTGTTTATTCGTCGACAATTTTTAGAAATTTTTTCGTTTTATTATTACGGAATACCGTCGTTCCACTATGGTTAACGATACTCGAAACAATTTTAGTATTCTAAATATTAAAAGATCATTTGCACATAAAATTAACCCCGAATCTACTACAATAGAAATTTTGCTGAACAAAAAGCAAGGCGAGGTATCAGTATTAATTATTTAACAAATGCTGTAAATTTTGTGTATAAATATTAGCAAATATATTCTTAGAGAGAGTTTATTTATTGCGTACCGCTATTTTTCCTTTTTTTATACATCCCCTTTCCCCGTGCCGCATCACACTAATTTTTTTTTTTTTTTTTTTTTTTTAAATTTATTCCGGGTATTTTACCAAATATTCCATTAAAAAGATAGTGATTTTTATTAAAAAAATTAACTTATATCAAAGTTTTAAAAGGAATTTAAAAAAATGTCTACAGTTTTTCTACGTCACATAAACACTGAGACCTCCATCCTCATGTTACAATACAATTCCACGATAGACCCCCCCCCCCCCCACCCCCACCCCTCAAGGATGCCTGAAGTAAATTGAAAACTGGGCCCCTCGAAAGTTTTGCCGCCTGGGCCCTTTCTCTTAAATCCGCCACTGTCTATGGGCACGTTGAAGCCAATTGAAAGCTACCATGCTGTACCCCAAATTTTTTTTAAAGTGATTGAGTGGTGTTTTTTTATTACCATTGCATTGTAGAAATATTAAATGTATATAAATATTATATTTTCTTCTTAAAGAATTAATTTTTATATTGCCAAACAAATCGTTTTTGCTCTTGCTTTTTAACTACTTCTACTTTGACTTGCAAATTACTTTCTATTTGAATAGCAGATTGCATTTAAAATGGGTTTAAAAATAAAATAAAAAAAAACTTATGCAAAAGCAATATATGTCGGCGTATTTTAACATGAAAAATATACGAAATATTGCAGCATCAAGAAAAGTGGGGCACATTATGGCGGCTTCCATATCGACTTCAAGTCAACAAAATGTCTTGCCCTATCCAGAAGTTACAGTTAGAGATCAGTGTTTCTAGTACGGTTTTATACAGTGGTTTTTAACCCTCTACATGGTTCGCACGGTCCTTAAAAGTCTTCAAGAACTACTTAACTTAGATTGCCTTAATTCAGAACCCTTAAAGTCCTTAATTTTCATTTAAGGTCCTTAATTTTTGTCAAACATGAGTTTTTTTTTTTTTACTGATTCACATGAGTGGTATTTTTCCGTGTCTAATCCGAATTTCCGAGATTTTTAAATTTTCGGAATCTAGAATTCCGGAATTTTTTTAAACCCAAACTGTATATGTGGATTAGTGTACTCCTAAGCTGGCTTTTGCCAAAAACGTCCTCAATCTGATTGAGGTGCGTTCGATGAGGTGTGACTTCCCTTCCAACCCTCCCATCCACACTCGACTTGTATGTGCACTGTTTCGTCTATCTCCTTTCGTTCCTTCAGGGCCTCCGTGGCTACTAATCTGAGGATAAGAGGTTCGAACCCGTGCGATGGACTTGACAAACAAAAGTAAAAAAGTAGTGATCTTGTGATCGGAGGGTTGCCAGCTTCGTTACAAAAATACTAGAAAAGTCGTCCAGAACATCCGCAAAAATTAACGGCGTGTATACGGGACTGGTGCACGATACATCTTATCGGGGTCCAAAGTACTGACGTCTATTGAAGGCGTTGGGTGCCAGTTCAGGTGTTTCCTCGTCATCTGACCATTGTTCTAAAAATAACGAGGTGCATGTATGAATGTGTGTGGGAATGTATATGTGTTGCCGGGTCTTTCTTTCGAGATAGACCCCGAACCGTCGCCAATAGCCCACTGTGCAGCTCTAGTGTGACGTTAATTAACCAAAACCAAACCTTTCGTTCCTTCTCTCTATATGTCCAAACCATCTCAATATATATTTCTCAATCCTCGACACTACATCTTCTTCCACTTCACAACGATCCCTAAAATGAACTTAACAAATTTTACTTAAGTTATTAATTTATAATTAACTTAATGTCTTACTTTTGAATCTTAGTTAAACTATAGGTACGTTAAATAAAACGTGATATCATACTTAATAACGATATTATTTATTGATAAAATTAAATTGTAAAGTGTCCATAAAATTAAATCCTAACAATAACTGACAAATACTAATATGAACAATTGCCTTGTATTCCTTGGAAGTTTGGAGCCCCAGTTGCTCAGTTGGTAAGGCGTTCAGCTACTAATCCGAGGATTGGTGGTTCGAATCCGTGAAATGGACTTGACATAGAAAAGTAAAATAGTAGTGATCGGATGAAAGTTGCGATCGGAGGGTTGACAGCTTCGCTACAAAAATACTAGAAAGTCGTCCAGAATATCCAACAAATTATACTGGCGTGTATACGGGACTGGTGCACGATACATCTGATCGGGGTCCAAAGTCCCGACGTCTATTGAAGGCGTTGGGTGCCAGCTCAGGTGTTTCCTCGTCATCTGACCATGGTTCTAAAATAACGAGGTGCATGTATGAATGTGTGTATGAATGTGTGTGTGAATGTATGTTCCCGGGTCTTTCCTTCGAGATTAACCCCGAACCGTCGCCAATAACCCACTGTGCAGCTCTAGTGCGACGTTAATTAACAAACCAACCAACCATCCTTGGAAAGTTTGGGTGAGCCAAGTTTGTATGTTATTGTTTTTAATTTTGGTCCACGAAGTTTCAATCGCGCTTGGTATTTTGTGAAAGATCTACACTCAAGGGCCCAAAGAGCCACATGTGGCTCGCGAGCCGCGGTTTGCCGACCACTGCTCTAGTGCATCATATTTTTTTCTTTATTAAAGAAATAATTTTTTTTTGTTTCCTTTTTGCCCCTGAACCGCTGAAAAAATGTACAAAAAAATCCCAAGTGCCTATTTAATTAAATAATTTATTAAAACCGTTGTGTAGCGTATATATGTTACATCATATCTAATTATTAAAATAATTAAAAAAAAAAGTGTGAAAATATAGTTAAATACAATCTACATATCTCTGGTATTAGCTAGGATTTTTGGTAGAGCCAGATTATACTTATAAGAAATAAAACAATCTTCGAAAACTTCACCTTTACGAGCCAGTTTTAGAACAACAGACCTCGAAGCAACTGATTGCCGTTATCACAATCATTTTTTATAAAGAAAAGGTACCTTGTGGCGGTTATAAGATCTAGGCACATAGTTAGCTATGTGACAATACTATAATACTCCTAAAACTCAATAGATGCAACTAGCGTTGCATCTATTGAGTTGTGTAGTATGAAGGAAAACTTGTTTTTCTCTCCTGCGTACCCATTTATTAATATTATTTATTTAATTAAAATATTATTAATACATATATTAAATTAATTTTTAATGATTTCCTTGGTTTGTAGATTGGAAATATCTAGTATCATAGTTAGCGTAAGAAACTGCTTTTTGTCCGAACAAAAACAGAGGAAAAAAATTCCTTGCTTTTTTAAAATACACACAGTTTTACCAGATGTAAAATAAAATGACAAAATTAAACACATTAAAAAGGCTTTGGGTTTGAAATATAAATGATATTTACTGATATAAATTAATTTTCTAAAAAATATTCCGTCCAGTAGTTTTTAAGTTAAATCCGGACAAACGGACAGACAGACAAAAAATATTTTAATGTGATTTTCTGAATCAGTGTATCTTAATTCGTGAAGAAAACTCAAAATGAGGGGTTTTATTCGGTTTCACAGACAGACACTCCATTCTTATATATAAGTATTGATAAGGGTACTTCTGCTCAAAATTATAATTATATTTTTATTAAATTAAGAATTTCTCTAAACTGCTATGTTTTATTTTTATAGGTTGTAACTACAAATTTGGGGCCAATTCAACTTCCCGTGAAACATGATAATGTACAGCAGTCAAATGTTTGGGAAGCTGCATAAAAGATGCCAAACTGCCATATGTGTGATTATGTGACGGTAGATGTCATACCATAGGCTACCATCAACTTCCATGTTGGATGTTGTAGTCTCATAACTGCCGCAAAGACAATGAAGTTCATACCTTCACTTGAAGTTCGAATTATAAACAATTGATCTTTTATGTCATGCAACAATGTATTTTGGACTTCAAGAACATCCGTACCATTTACGTTTTTTTAACGTACAGTCCCCGTTTCACCAAGTTCATTCTAAAAACGTCTGTCAAATACAAGAACATGCTGTTTTCTATAATTTCGAAGAAGGACGAAACAAAGGAAAAAGCACAAGGTTCAATATTAATAACTTTAAAGATTATTTTTCTATTTCCTTGGTGAAATTTACAAATCCAAACATCAATGTTCATAATATTTGAGTTAATTAAAAAAAATATTCTTCAAGAAAAAAAATTGTAAAACAAATAAATTTTGGAAATCATAACCTATTTTCAATTTATTTTAATACCATTTTTTTTTTAAATAATATATTTTATTTATAAATTTTTTTAAATAAACTTTAAGAGCATGCATAAATCTTCAAATTATATTTAGAAAGCAGTGGTTTCATCTTGTATAAAATACTGAGAGAAGATAAAAAATAAATATAAAACCCTTTCCCATTTCATGGAAACGAGCTTCAGCCAGTTCTTGATTAGCAACCCTCCCCCCACTAGCTAGCATAAAAGATGCCAAACTGCCATATGTGTGATTATGTAACGGTATATGTCATACCAAAGGCTACCATCAACTTCCATTTGGATATTGTAGTCTCATAACTGCCGAAGACAATGAAGTTTATACTTTCACTTGAAGTTCGAATTATAAACAATTGATCTTTTATGTCATGCAACAATGTATTTTGGACTTTACATTTTTTTAACGTAACAGTTCCCGTTCCACCAAGTTAATTCTAAAAACGTCTGTCAAATACAAGAACATGCTGTTTTCTTTAATTTCGAAGAAGGACGGAGCAAAGGAAAAGCACAAGGTTCAATATTAATAACTTTAAAGATTATTTTTCTATTTCCTTGGTGAAATTTACAAATCCAAACATCAATGTTCATAATATTTTAGTTAATTAAAAAAAAATATTCTTCAAGAAAAAAAAAATTAAACACATACATTTTTGAATTCAAACTTAATTTCAATTTATTTTAATACCACTTTTTTTTTAAATAATATATTTTATTTATAATTTTTTTTAAATAAACTTTTAGAACGTAAATAAATCTTTCACAGTTTATTTAGATAGCAGTGGTTTCATCTTGTATGAAATACTGAGAGAAGATAAAAATAAATAAAAAACCCTTTCCCATTTCATGGAAACGAGCTTCAGCCAGTTCTTGATTAGCAACCCTCCCCCCACCAGCTAGCATAAAATATGCCAAACTGCCATATGTGTGATTATGTGACGGTAGATGTCATACCACAGGCTACCATCAACTTCCATGTGGATGTTGTAGTCTCATATCTGCCGCAAAGACAATGAAGTTTATACCGTCACTTAAAGTTCGAATTATAAACAATTGATCTTTTATGTCATGCAACAATGTATTTTGGACTTTACATTTTTTTAACGTAACAGTTCCCGTTTCACCAAGTTTATTCTAAAAACGTCTTTCAAATACAAGAACATGCTGTTTTCTATAATTTCGAAGAAGGACGAAACAAAGGAAAAAGCACAAGGTTCAATATTATTAACTTTAAAGATTATTTTTCTATTTCCTTGGTGAAATTTACAAATCCAAGCATCAATGTTCATAATATTTTAGTTAATTAAAAAAAATATTCTTCAAGAAAAAAAATTGTAAAACACATATATTTTGGAAATCTTAACCTATTTTCAACTTATTTTAATACCACTTTTTTTTTTAAATAATATATTTCATTTATAAAATTTTTTAAATAAACTTATAGAACATAAATAAATCCTTCAAATTTTATTTAGATAGCAGTGGTTTCATCTTGTATGGAATACTGAGAGAAGATAAAAAATAAATATAAAACCCTTTCCCATTTCATGGAAACGGGCTTCAGCCAGTTCTTGATTAGCAACCCTCCCCCCACCAGCTAGCATAAAATATGCCAAACTGCCATATGTGTGATTATGTGACGGTAGATGTCATACCACAGGCTACCATCAACTTCCATGTGGATGTTGTAGTCTCATATCTGCCGCAAAGACAATGAAGTTTATACCGTCACTTAAAGTTCGAATTATAAACAATTGATCTTTTATGTCATGCAACAATGTATTTTGGACTTTACATTTTTTTAACGTAACAGTTCCCGTTTCACCAAGTTTATTCTAAAAACGTCTTTCAAATACAAGAACATGCTGTTTTCTATAATTTCGAAGAAGGACGAAACAAAGGAAAAAGCACAAGGTTCAATATTATTAACTTTAAAGATTATTTTTCTATTTCCTTGGTGAAATTTACAAATCCAAGCATCAATGTTCATAATATTTTAGTTAATTAAAAAAAATATTCTTCAAGAAAAAAATTGTAAAACACATACATTTTTGAAATCTTAACCTATTTTCAACTTATTTTAATACCACTTTTTTTTTTTAAATAATATATTTCATTTATAAATTTTTTTAAATAAACTTATAGAACATAAATAAATCCTTCAAATTTTATTTAGATAGCAGTGGTTTCATCTTGTATGGAATACTGAGAGAAGATAAAAAATAAATATAAAACCCTTTCCCATTTCATGGAAACGAGCTTCAGCCAGTTCTTGATTAGCAACCCTCCCCCCACTAGCTAGCATAAAAGATGCCAAACTGCCATATGTGTGATTATGTAACGGTATATGTCATACCAAAGGCTACCATCAACTTCCATTTGGATATTGTAGTCTCATAACTGCCGAAGACAATGAAGTTTATACTTTCACTTGAAGTTCGAATTATAAACAATTGATCTTTTATGTCATGCAACAATGTATTTTGGACTTTACATTTTTTTAACGTAACAGTTCCCGTTCCACCAAGTTAATTCTAAAAACGTCTGTCAAATACAAGAACATGCTGTTTTCTTTAATTTCGAAGAAGGACGGAGCAAAGGAAAAGCACAAGGTTCAATATTAGTAACTTTAAAGATTATTTTTCTATTTCCTTGGTGAAATTTACAAATCCAAACATCAATGTTCATAATATTTTAGTTAATTAAAAAAAAATATTCTTCAAGAAAAAAAAAATTAAACACATACATTTTTGAATTCAAACTTAATTTCAATTTATTTTAATACCACTTTTTTTTTAAATAATATATTTTATTTATAATTTTTTTTAAATAAACTTTTAGAACGTAAATAAATCTTTCACAGTTTATTTAGATAGCAGTGGTTTCATCTTGTATGAAATACTGAGAGAAGATAAAAATAAATATAAAACCCTTTCCCATTTCATGGAAACGAGCTTCAGCCAGTTCTTGATTAGCAACCCTCCCCCCACCAGCTAGCATAAAATATGCCAAACTGCCATATGTGTGATTATGTGACGGTAGATGTCCTACCACAGGCTACCATCAACTTCCACGTGGATGTTGTAGTCTCATATCTGCCGCAAAGACAATGAAGTTTATACCGTCACTTGAAGTTCGAATTATAAACAATTGATCTTTTATGTCATGCAACAATGTATTTTGGACTTTACATTTTTTTAACGTAACAGTTCCCGTTTCACCAAGTTTATTCTAAAAACGTCTTTCAAATACAAGAACATGCTGTTTTCTATAATTTCGAAGAAGGACGAAACAAAGGAAAAAGCACAAGGTTCAATATTATTAACTTTAAAGATTATTTTTCTATTTCCTTGGTGAAATTTACAAATCCAAGCATCAATGTTCATAATATTTTAGTTAATTAAAAAAAATATTCTTCAAGAAAAAAAATTGTAAAACACATATATTTTGGAAATCTTAACCTATTTTCAACTTATTTTAATACCACTTTTTTTTTTAAATAATATATTTCATTTATAAAATTTTTTAAATAAACTTATAGAACATAAATAAATCCTTCAAATTTTATTTAGATAGCAGTGGTTTCATCTTGTATGGAATACTGAGAGAAGATAAAAAATAAATATAAAACCCTTTCCCATTTCATGGAAACGGGCTTCAGCCAGTTCTTGATTAGCAACCCTCCCCCCACCAGCTAGCATAAAATATGCCAAACTGCCATATGTGTGATTATGTGACGGTAGATGTCATACCACAGGCTACCATCAACTTCCATGTGGATGTTGTAGTCTCATATCTGCCGCAAAGACAATGAAGTTTATACCGTCACTTGAAGTTCGAATTATAAACAATTGATCTTTTATGTCATGCAACAATGTATTTTGGACTTTACATTTTTTTAACGTAACAGTTCCCGTTTCACCAAGTTTATTCTAAAAACGTCTTTCAAATACAAGAACATGCTGTTTTCTATAATTTCGAAGAAGGACGAAACAAAGGAAAAAGCACAAGGTTCAATATTATTAACTTTAAAGATTATTTTTCTATTTCCTTGGTGAAATTTACAAATCCAAGCATCAATGTTCATAATATTTTAGTTAATTAAAAAAAATATTCTTCAAGAAAAAAATTGTAAAACACATACATTTTTGAAATCTTAACCTATTTTCAACTTATTTTAATACCACTTTTTTTTTTAAATAATATATTTCATTTATAAATTTTTTTAAATAAACTTATAGAACATAAATAAATCCTTCAAATTTTATTTAGATAGCAGTGGTTTCATCTTGTATGGAATACTGAGAGAAGATAAAAAATAAATATAAAACCCTTTCCCATTTCATGGAAACGAGCTTCAGCCAGTTCTTGATTAGCAACCCTCCCCCCACCAGCTAGCATAAAATATGCCAAACTGCCATATGTGTGATTATGTGACGGTAGATGTCATACCACAGGCTACCATCAACTTCCATGTGGATGTTGTAGTCTCATATCTGCCGCAAAGACAATGAAGTTTATACCGTCACTTGAAGTTCGAATTATAAACAATTGATCTTTTATGTCATGCAACAATGTATTTTGGACTTTACATTTTTTTAACGTAACAGTTCCCGTTCCACCAAGTTAATTCTAAAAACGTCTGTCAAATACAAGAACATGCTGTTTTCTTTAATTTCGAAGAAGGACGAAACAAAGGAAAAAGCACAAGGTTCAATATTAATAACTTTAAAGATTATTTTTCTATTTCCTTGGTGAAATTTACAAATCTAAACATCAATGTTCATAATAATTTAGTTAATTAAAAAAAATATTCTTCAAGAAAAAAAATTGTAAAACAAATAAATTTAGGAAATTATAACCTAATTTCAATTTATTGTAATACAACTTTTTTTTAAATAATATATTTTATTTATGAATTTTTTTTAATAAACTTTTTGAGCATAAGTATATCTTCAAATTTAATTTAGATAGCAGCGGTTTCATCTTGTATGAAATACTGAGAGAAGATAAAAATAAGTATAAAACCCTTTCCCATTTCATGGAAACGAGCTTCAGCCAGTTCTTGATTAGCAACCCTCCCCCAAATAGCTAAACTGTCTACTTCGGCCCGTCCCTTTGGTCCAATCTGTATCACAGTACGCTGACTACGTTATTGCAACACCTAATAATACTTCAACACGAAGCTAGCAAAAAAAACAAGTGTCGATTAAAAAATATTTTGACTTCTAGATTAGTACACAAAAAACTATGTATGGTGCAACTTATAATAAAAATCTGAGATGACTTAGAGCAAATATGACGTTATTATCGTGAAAATAACATCTCAGACCGAATGGCCTCAGACACGTGACTTCTTTTCAAAATTATGAATTAAAAAATACTCGCGATTGGCTGATGCATTGGGAAATGTGTAACAGTGAAAATTTGTGAATGGAATGACGTAATTAGCCGACTTAGAGCAAATATGACGTTATTATCGTGAAAACAACATCTCAGACCGAATGGCCTCAGACACGTGGCTTCTTTTCAAAATTATGAATTACAAAAAACTCGCGATTGGCTGATGAATTGGGAAATGTGTAACAATGAAAATTTATGAATGGAATGACGTAATTAACCACGTGTCTGAGGCCATACATGTTGGCCTTACTTTGATGTTAGCGAGATTATAATATGTTTTCTCTACTATGAAGGATCCATGCTCGAAGTCTGTATAATCTCCTGAGTTAGTGTTATAGAACTTTACTTTGTAAATAACGTTGTCTTTTCTACATTTTGCAAATGATAAGTTGGATTATTATTAAAAAGATGTTGAAAAATTAACTAGATATTTTAAAATTATGGTACTTTATACTCTAAATAATTATGCTCACAAGATGGCTATAATGTGGATAATTAAATTGACTGGATAATTTAAAATTAGGGTAAATTTAAGTTCTAAATAATTATGTTCATAAAATGTCTAATATGTGGATAATTAAATTGCCTGTATTGTATATAAAGTTAGAAAGATCTTATGTCAGGTTACTGTTTTGTGCAATCCATATGTGCAATCTATTTTAGTATATGGTGTAACTGCGTAATTTCTATTTATAGATTAAGTTTTGATGATTGAACTGTTCGTGTATAATTTTAACTGTTTGTAAAGTGAGTGATCAAATAAAGAGAGCTTTTCTTGTTATATGTCGTTTCGTGCATTTATCTTTAGCGTCGCACCAAATTCAAATAAAAAATAGTGCCACATCTGCATTGGAACAAAAATATGTACATTTTATTAGACTCAAAATTCTAGTCAAATAGTACTGGGTGGCAACAACATTCTTGAAAAAAAGTTCCATGATGGTGTCCCAAAAATTTTCCTATTTTACAATTACGTTATAATTGAAAAATCATACGCAATACTTATTAACAGTTAAAAGAATAATTTATGGATACAACATAAATTACGCAATTGAGACAGGAATAATAGAAATTAAACATGTTCTCTGAAAGCAGATAATGCCAAAAAGTTTTTTTCATATTTTTTTTGGTAGATCATTTTAAATGTTTTATATGTTTCCTATTCCAATTTTCAATAAATCCCATATTCATTGACTCCTCACATGTTGCTTACAATTCGAGGTCCAATGCACTTTGCTTTTTGCTGCTCCCTCCAGCAGTGGTTCACGTTTTTACAAAAATAAAACTGAAAATATGAAAATAAGCATATCAATACTTTTTTAAAAAAATATTTTTCAGAATCAAAAGGAAATATTGACAACTAAATTACCCAGAATAGCAGGTATAACAGACGATAATTGCCGTTTTAATGATTCAAATTTGAAAATTTCCCTGACTTTTCCAGAATACGAAAATTTCCATGATAATTCCCTGATTTCCAGGTTATGTTGCTACCCTGCAGTGGATTATTGAGATTGTATCTATTGTTAGATATATCACAGATTGTATCTATTGTTAGACATATCTCGGATTATATCTATTGCTTCTATTATGTATAATTAATCCTGACTGATATGTCTAATAATAAATAGGAGCCCCAGTTGCTCAGTTGGTAAGGCGTTCAGCTAATATTCAGAGGATTGGTGGTTCGAATACGTGAAATAGACTTGACATAGAAAATTAAAAAAGTAGTGATCTTGCGATCGGAGGGTTGCCAACTTCGCTACAAAAATACTAGAAAGTCGTCCAGAATATCCAACAAATTATACTGGCGTGTATACGGGACTGGTGCACGATACATCTGATCGGGATCCAAAGCCCCGACGTCTATTAAAAGCGTTGGGTGCCAGTTCAGGTGTTTCCTCGTCATTTGACCATGGTTCTAAAATAACGAGGAGCATGTATGAATGTGTGCGCGAATGTGTATATGTTCCCGGGTCTTTCCTTCGAGATTGACCCCGAACCGTCGCCAATAGCCCACTGTGCAGCTCTAGTGCGACGTTAATAAACCAAACCAAAAACTAATAATAAATAGAATCTTCACTCAAACTTAAAATATTTTGCATTCTAGCACGTTTTTATTTAATATTTATTTTTACTTTTTAGTTTCTGCAATGTTAATAACTGTATATCTTTTATTATTTATTTATATTTGAATTGTAATTTATTAATAATCGTAATTCAATATATATTTTGGTACATTGTGACATAGTGGTTTCTCATCACGGGCTTCCCACGCACCTGGAAAACAGGGAAAACCTGGAATTGTCAGGGAAAATAGCATAAAATGTCAAGGAATTGTCAGGGAAAATGGCCTAAAATGTCAAGGAATTGTCAGGGAAAATGGCCTAAAAAGTCAAGGAATTGTAAGGGAAAATGGCCTAAAAAGTCAAGGTATTGTAAGGGAAAATGGCCTAAAAAAGTCAAGGAATTGTCAGGGAAAATGACTTTTTTAAAAAAATTTCCTGGAAAAGTAAGGGAAATTTTCTAAAAATGTTAGCTATAAGTGCGGGTCATATTCTTTTTAATGTCATTGGCGTTAAACATAAAAACAAAAATGCTAAATTTTCGGTTTTGAGTACTTTGCTAGGTTATTATTTACAAGCACTTTATTTTTTCCAAATTTAAAATATTTGAATTCTTGGACCAGAATTTTTTAAAAATCTTCTGGAAAATCTAGAAAAGTTAGGGAATAATTTTGATGTAAATATTGAGTGGGAATCATCAGATGATTATAAACCACCAAGTAAATTGGACAAACTTTGGATCCCTCCATTTCATTACTCTGAATAAAATTAAGATGCCAAATACGATTTTGACACTTAATATAATTTAGGTATTAATATAATATTTGTGGCACATAAATTTATTAATTAAAAATTCTATTGTATTTCAGTAAAATTATTTTAATTACTTAAACTTTGAAATTAGTAAGTTTGTATTGTCTGTAAAGCGATTATTAAGGTGACTATTCAGCTACTATCTGCTTCAATAGTTTCCATACTTTCTAACACAACAGTACACAGTTAAAAATGGGCGAGAATGAAAATTACTTCCTTGAAATTTCTTGTTTTACTATCGCAAAAATTATGTTAATTTTTTTTTAACATTTTTCTTTGAATGTAAAATGATTCTGGAATAATTTTTAAATATTATATAATAATGAAATTGCCACAACTACAAATGATTTTTGTCCCTATCGCCCAATGCTATTTATTTTTCAATTTAGACATGATAAATAATAAAATTCATTCTAAATTTATAACAGAAAAAAAAGCCTGTCTTATATTATTATTATTCTACTCTCTCATATGTTTGAAGAGTTGAACAATATTTGCACAATTTTTAAATGCTGGCAAATGATCAGATAAATTTTCCCCAGTATTTTTAGTGCTCACAGAAGGATATAAGCTTTAGATTTGCAGGATAAATAAGTTACATAAAAAAAATGGAGTGTTTTTAAACACAAGATTGTTCTGTTCCCTTTTAATTTAAAGACCAGGGAACCAACAGAATTGATCGTTATGATGTCGCCTTTTTTGGAATACACTCAAACCAGTTTTTGTGCGGTCTTTTTTTGTGCGACTTTTTTATGCGATTTTTTTTGTGCGGTATATGAAAATTTCAATCAAATTGGAAAATAATTGATTATCTGGCTACCGAGACATATACAAGCGTCTAGTGAAACAACAGTCGTCGCAAAAACTGATCACTGACTACATGGTAACTGAAAAAGAGTCAACTCTAAACGAGTGCGAGGTAGTATCTTCAAGTGACGAAAGCGATTTTAACTAAGTTCGCGTATTGTCAAACTACGAAGGATCATGGTTATACGTTTTGAAAAGTTTGTATGTGTAAAATAAGTACATATGTAAATAAAATATTTAAAAATTTTCGCATGTGTATTTTCTAAATCAGATTCCAAAAGGTTTGGCGAGATTCCTAGTTATTTCGTAAGGTTTTGAGTTATTTTCTATGTGAGCCTTTTTTTATGCGGTCCGTATCCACCGCATAAAATAAAAAAATTAATTGTGTTGCGAAAACTATTTTTTATTGTTACTCGTGAAGTTTTGTGCAAATTTATTTTATGCAGTCCCTGTCCACCGCACAAAAACAGGTTTGAGTGTACTTGGTAATCGAAATATACACCAAGAAATCTAGGAAAATAATTACTACCACTAACTAAATACAAATAGAAAAAAAAGTTACGCGATTTGTTGTTGCATTTCTGAAGTTAGCGTCTTCAATGTTATTTCAAGTGTTTTTTTTAACCGGGACATTAAGAGATCTATGCGGCTTTAATGAGATTGCAACCCCGGATTTCCTGCGGAAGTGTTGGTATAAAAATAAATAAATCTCATAAATAAGGTTGGTTGAATGAATCCTCTAGTGCGTGAACTTTCCCTTTTCAAAGAAATATTTTTCTTCTTCTTTTTGTCCCTGGACCGCTGAAAAAATATACAAAAAAAATCCTAAGTGCCAATTTAATTAAATAATTATTTAAAACCGTTGTGTAGCGTTTATGCAACAACATGTGTAATTACTAAAATAATTTTCAAAGTTCGTTGGTTGGTTTGTTTGTTAAATACCGTCGCACTAGAGCTGCACAGTGGGCTATTGGCGACGGTTCGGGGTCAATCTCGAAGGAAAGACCCGGGAACACATACACATTCATACATGCACCTCGTTATTTTAGAGCCATGGTCAGATGACGAGGAAACACCTGAACTGGCACCCAACGCCTTCAATAGACGTCGGGACTTTGGACTCCGATCAGATGTATCGTGCACCAGTCCCAGTATAATATACACGCCAGTATAATTTGTTGGATATTCTGGACGACTTTCTAGTATTTTTTGTAGCGAAGCTGGCAACCCTCCGATCGCAAGATCACTACTTTTTTACTTTTCTATGTCAAGTCCATTTCCCGCATTCGAACCACCAATCCTCTGATTAGTAGCTGAACGCCTTACCAACTGAGCAACTGGGGCCCTAATTTTCAAAGAGTACGAAAATATAGTTAAATGCAATCTTCATACCTCTGCGTTCCGGTACCTCTCTTTAGAATTTTTTTTTCGATAGTTTGGCCAATAATCTGGAATACCCCCACACCCCACAGAAAGTTACTTTTCCGGAACCTCTATTTCCAGAAATCAAGCACTGCTTATAAGTAATATAATAATCTACGAAAACTTCCCCCTTACGAGCCAGTTTTAGAATAACAGACCTCGAAGCAACTGATTACCTTTATCACAATCATTTTTATAAAGAAAAGGGACAGGGCCTCCGTGGCCCAGCGGTTAAAGGCGTCAGCTGGGAATACGAAGATTCCTGTTTCGATCCTAGGTGATGGACTTGATAAAGAAAAGTAAAAAGTAGTGATCTTGTGATCGGAGGGTTGCCAGCTTCGTTACAAAAATACTAGAAAAGTCGTCCAGAACATCCGCTAAAATTAACTGCGTGTATACGGGACTGGTGCACGATACATCTGATCGGGGTTCAAAGTCCCGACGTCTATTGAAGGCGTTGGGTGCCAGTTCAGGTGTTTCCTCGTCATCTGACCATGGTTCTAAAATAACGAGGTGCATGTATGAATGTGTGTAGGAGTGTGTGAATGTGTGTGTGTTCCCGGGTCTTTCCTTCGAGATAGACCCGAACCGTAACCAATAGCCCACTGTGCAGCTCTAGTGCGACGTTAATTAACCAAACCAAACCAGAATCTATTTCAATGGGTCCCCCGTTTGATGCCTAGGTGTGTTTGCTTCAAGGTCTTAGTGATCTTCAAAGATCGAGAGGAAGTGAAAAAATTCCTGTCAATAAATCAGACTCCTTAATTGAGTTAAGAGTTGACAATCGGGTGTTTTTCGAGGGGGAGAATGCAGCTGTGTTTGGGATTTCAGTCTGACACTCATCTCAAATTACCAGTCGCTGGGGTCCGTCCTATCAGTCGTCCTATTTGAGAAAGTATCCGTACCCCTTGCTGGATCAGCGTAGACAGGCTAAATTGAAGACTTGCTTTAAAAATGTGATGAATTAAGAACTATTAGGAAACCCCGATTACATAATATTTTAAACAGACAGAATATTTTGAGGAGTTGGGAAAATGTATGCCTGAAGAAAATTAATATTATTAGCAAATGAAGCTATGGAAAATGAGACATTGCTCAACTTGTAGGATTACTTTTAAATTAGACCTCAGAACGGTCCGGATATCACATTGGAAGATGTGTGCGACAAATCAATGCTTGTGAGAGAACTGTTTGATATTACCTAACATATATAAAAAAAACAATATGAATAATGTCGATAAGTTGGAACTGGGAATTTTCAGCATTGTCGAGTTTGGAATTTCGAATAGTTTAGTTAGGAAATTTCTTATTTTAACCTTTAATCCTCCTCAAAATGTTTTTTGTGTGACACGTCACTGAGTCAGAGTCGTAAACAAAGGACGACTCTTGCACAAAATGAGGACACGCCTCACAGTGAAACATACTTCCAAATAATTCATGGCCTGTAGAAAAATTAAGCCAACAGTTAAATATATTTGGCTAAATAATCCCCCCCCCACTAGTATTTTGTGGTAACGTAATATCACAGTTTTCGGTAAAAAATTCATTTACTGGATTGGCGATCCAAATAGTCTTTTATTTTCCCATATAAAATATAGATAAATGAAAAGGTATTACGAGTATTACCGCCAGACGGGTTAATTGGAAACATGTTATTGAAACGACATCTGGCTGTAATTAGATGAACAAATAGACCAAATATTTACGGTAATTCACTATATGTGTCCAACCATTTTAATCCTCTGATGGAGCTGGACGATTTAAGTCTTCCATGGATTTCCTGTTTTTAGAGCAATACACATAACGTTTTAATTCATAAAAAATATTCCACAATGAAATAGTTTGCAACTAGTATTGAGGTGTTTTCTGGAAGCTATGTCTATTTTTTTAATATTTATTATGTCTATTAATATAATAAATATTAAAAATATATATAATATACATGCGTTGGAAATATAAAGTTTACTAATTTACATATAAAGCAACTTTAAATGTTTGCCTTTTTTTCTAACTGCCCAGAGGGTTCTGGATTCACATTCAAACTAACTAAACTGTTAGCTCATTAGTTAACTAACTAAACTGTTAGCTAACTAACTAAACTGTTAGCTAACTAACTGCATGTTCATTTTTTATGAAACTTTCGTAATTTTTTAACGAAATAGACGTCTGCCATATGCACAAAATAGAAGAATTTCATTTAATATTTTAATATTTTAACGACTCCTCAAGGACCGTTTGAACTCTTTCACAAACAATCAGTCGGTTTAAAACTCTTTTAATTTTACTACCACTTTTTTTTCGAGTCCAGTTAATTCTACTATATATACCACTGCTAATCTTTTAAAAATTGGCTGGTCAGCGGAAGGGGCCCGTCTCTGGGGTGATGTCCGAAACATCTGTTACGGCAATTAGAAGTCCGTAGTCAAATGCGGCAATCGCTGCTTAATTGCAGCGCAGCTCTAGTTGACGACGATGTGACGCGTGCAAATCTCATTAAAAGCATTAACATAAAGAGGCTGCATGTTGACACGTCACGTCCTAGAGCTGCACAAAAAACCAACCAGAGACACACAGAAAATCTAAAACTTTGAAAACAGAGAAGGGGGCCCCACCGCTGATCGGCTTTTTGTAAAAAAAATAATAATATTTCTATAAAAATTCCATTTTTTTTATACCGGCTAGAGGGTGGTTCAGCAGTATATATATGATTTCCAATATTTTTTTTAATTCCTTTTTTTTTTTTTAAATCTTAAAGAACTAACAGCCCCTCGAGAAAACATAATGCTTCAATCTCGCTAACATCAAAGTGAGGCCAACATGTATGGCCTCAGACACGTGGTTAATTATGTCATTCCATTCATAAATTTTCGCTGTTACACATTTCCCAATTCATCAGCCAACCGCGAGTATTTTTTAATTCATAATTTTGAAAAGTAGTCACGTGTCTGAGGCCATTCGGTCTGAGATGTTGGTTTCACGATCATGACGTCATATTCGCTCTACTACAGTCCATTCATGCTCGAAGTAACAATGCTGCCTAATACTCCTCCAGTTCAACAGTTATGCCAGATGATCGGACCCTACCTTAACCGAGATGCCCCTTCAAAGTTCATATTCGCAATGGTAAACTTCATTTATGTAGCCTAGAGCGTCATACTGGAGGCGAAGGCTTCTACGGAGCCACGACATTCGTAAACCTTAAAGACTCAACCACAGAGAGTTGTAATATTAAATAGAGAGCGCCTTCAATGCCAGACTCTCAAAAGGCCGCGGTGTCAACATTGAAAAGAAAAACCAACATCACGTGGTTCTACCGCTGCCACATTTGGCGTTCAGACATCTGCAGGAGTTTCAAATTTGACGCATTTTCTTCTTTTTGGTGATAAGGCTTTCTGTCCGTATTTAACTTCTTAACATATATGTAGGTATTTACTTATTTTCAAACAATATGCGCTAAATATTTCCGCTTCATTAACGAAGCGAAAATATTTTATTTGTGTTCAATACTCTTTATATTTCTCAGGTGTTATTGTTCATATTTTCTTATTGAAATATACAAAATAACAATTGAAAGAACTTCGCTTATGGTAAATTTTTTACATAAAAACGTAATGCAATTATTTCAAAACTACAAAGTAAGAAAAATCTCCTTAATATATCTGTTAAACTCCCTTAAATTGTGCCACTCGTTCAAAAAAACGATATTGAAATACAAAATTAAACTCAAAACCATATTGCAATACTTCGATCTCGTTTAGTTCTGAAAGTCGCCAAGGCCTGCCAAGTAATATTGGCGCATGAATGAATTGGCATTTCCACCTATCACGTGGTTTCAATGATGGACACACGGAAATCATCATTTTTATTCCTCTATTTGTATCATTACTCTCAACCCTCGCTGCTACATTCGCAGTGGACTTCGCTGCTAAAATGTGGCCAGCGACAATTTATTACCGTCAAAATTCTTTCCGACGATCTGTAACAGTTTTAGGCGATCGTTCGACGCCTCATCGTTACAGTCCCCTTTCGACAGTGCAGATGTTGCGTGTAAGGTTTTCACGAATGAACGTTCTGACATATTAGAGACACATTTTGATGTCTTTATTCCACAAGACCAACATTTGAACAAATTATAATCGTTTGGGCATTTCAAATTTCACAATTATATCTTCGAAGAAATGATTTCAAATATATAGACAGAGCGAGAGACTGGGCATCAGTCATCGTGGCATAAGTCATCGAGCATGAATGGTCTGTAGTAGAGAGAATATGATGTCTTAATCGTAAAGCCCACATCTCAGAGCGAAAGGCCCATATTACGTGCATATCTTCAAAATTATGAATTAAAAAATGCTCGCGATTGCTGACTGAATGCGTAACAGTGAAAATTTATGAATGAAATGACGTATTTAACCACGTGTCTGAGGCCATACATGTTGGCTTCAATTTGATGTTAGCGGGAGTGGCGTCATGACTCCCCTACTACAAAAGATCCATGCTCGAAGGTTAGATGTATATTGCATTTAATGGACGAGTAGAATGACCACGCCTACAGTGACGTCAGAGCTAGTTTGTTTGTGGGATAGCGTTAGAATTTCCCTCAGAACTACTAATATATTGAAAAGCTCGATGATATTTTTTTAGAATATGATGTTAAAACACAAGTTAAACATAACTAATGCAAAATTTGAACATAAAAAGGCAATATTATTGTTTGTTTACAAGTAATCGGCAACTTGCATGTGCTCGAAATCCCACAAACAAGGGTAAACTCCGCCCCGATTTAGTTGTCCATTAATCGTTGAAATATAAATAATAATATTAATATATTAATATAATAAAATATAATTATTACTAAATGTTGGTATTATACCTTGAATTGCTGATGTGCAGCAGTTTGAGCACGAAATAAACTGTTGAACCTAGGTTTTGGTTTGGTTTTGTTTTGTTAATAAACGTCGCACTAGAGCTGTACAGTGGGCTATTGGCGACGGTTCGGGGTCAATCTCGAAGGAAAGACCAGGGAACACATACACATTCACACACACATTCATACACACATTCATACATGCACCTCGTTATTTTAGAACCATGGTCAGATGACGAGGAAACACCTGAACTGGCACCCAACGCCTTCAATAGACGTCGGGACTTTGGACCCCGATCAGATGTATCGTGCACCAGTCCCGTATACACGCCAGTATAATTTGTTGGATATTCTGGACGACTTTCTAGTATTTTTGTTGAACCTAGGAATTTTGTTCCTGGGGCTTTAAACCTGAATGTGTGAATT
Organism: Troglohyphantes excavatus; assembly: GCA_963932185.1. NCBI lineage: Eukaryota > Metazoa > Arthropoda > Arachnida > Araneae > Linyphiidae > Troglohyphantes > Troglohyphantes excavatus. The sequence continues at coordinate 33,185,823 of OZ010678.1, forward strand.
TTGTCCATGTGGATTTAAATCTGCAAATTTTGAACCTGCGACTTTAAACCTGTGATTTTGTGAATTTTGTCCCTGCGGATTTAAATCTGTAAATTTATTTGTTAATTTTGACACCGTGGCTTTAAATCTGTGAATTTCTGTAGTGTAAACTGTAAAAGTGATGTTAAGAGGTTTTGAATCTCTGTGGATTATATGTTTTCACAAACTCAAGAACTTCATATTTTTGCAATAGAATGACATTTTAAAGTGATCTTTTGCTTTGACTCTGGCTTATAAGCCTTAAATACAGATTTTCAAACATCCCATCTACTCGTATTTCGTCCGATTCCATCAACTTTAACTCATTTTCAACGTCCGTGGATGATGAACTTACGTCAGACGTTCTTGAGTTCACGAGAAAGGGGTTCAAAATAGTCCCTCCCTCCCCATTTGATTGCTATAGTTACCTTTTTGGTTTGTTTGTTTGTTTGGTTTGGTTAATTAACGTCGCACTAGAGCTGCACATTGGGCTATTGGCGACGGTTCGGGGCTTATCTCGAAGGAAAGGCCAGGAACACATACACATTCATACCTGCACCTCGTTATTTTAGAACCATGATCAGATGACAAGGAAACACCTGAACTGGCACCCAACGCCTTCAATAGACGTCGGGACTTTGGACCTCGATCAGATGTATCGTGCACCAGTCCCGTATACAGGCCAGTATAATTTGTTGGATATTCTGGACGACTTTCGGAAAGACACAGGAACACATACACATTCACGCACACATTCATACATGCACCTCGTTATTTTAGAACCATGGTCAGATGACGAGGAAACACCTGAGCTGGCACCCAACGCCTTTAATAGACGTCGGGGCTTTGAGCCATGATCAGATTTATCGTGCACCAGTCCCGTATATACGCCGTTAATTTTTTGTGGATGTTCTGGACGACATTCTAGTATTTTCTTAGCAAAGTTGGCAACCCTCCGATTGCAATATCGCTACTTTTTACTATTCTTTAGTATAGTCCATCGCAAGGTTTTGAACCGGGGAGCATATTAACTACCTATACACGAGTAGACGCATTGGAAAATTTCGAGCCTTCTGATTCGTCGGTTTCACTACGTAGCTGTGACGTCACATTATTTCTCATCCATTATACTTACATTTCAATTGTTGGTCAAAAACTTCTTTCTTTACTTTTAGCTTTTATTTTTACCGGTCATTTTTCGTCGAATAGAATTGCTACATTTAGAATTACATTTTGTAATTTTACACAATAATGTGAATATAAAATGGGAGGAGATGTAGCTTTATAAAATATGGAACATTTTCTGTAATGGGTTTATTTAAGTAGAATTGCATTATTTAATTAGAATTAAGTATGAAATGCAATATGGTGACAAATAAATGCCTTCCTATAAATGAGATAGAGAAATAAAAAATGTATGTAACCAAAAACAAAAACTACAATGTACAGTGTACAAATTAAAGAAATAATATAGCATATTATACTACACAAATTATTTGAGGAAAAAAAAAAAAAAAAGAAGAAATTTCCTTATTTATTGAAAAAAAATTAAGAATTTACTTTTACATTTCGATTGCAATTGTGTTTATTTATTAATTATTTAGCAATCAATAAACAAACAGATTTATTATCATGAAATCAATTCATTTAACCAATTAAAAAGGAATTTTTATTTGTCATCCAAAAACAAATAAAAATAGATACAAATAATACTAGAATAATATAGATTAATTTCTTACGTATAAAATTAAAGTAAAGTAAAGTCAAATGTATCGTTATGTGTATTGTTATGCATTACGTTAACAGATGGCGCCACATTTATTGCACTCTTCTAAATTTTTAACATTGCTACGCAGAACAATTAAATTTGGCGAATTCGTTTCTATCTCATTTGAAAATGAGGATGGAAGTTTATCTTCCGAAAATACGGACATTTGGCCGAAAAACGTCAGGTAAAAACAAACAAATAAAAGTAAATAAAGGAGTTTTCCATCAACAATGCAAATAAAAATATTATTATGGATGAGAAAATAATGTGACGTCACAGCTACGTAGTGAAACCGACGAATCAGAAGGCTCGAAATTTTGCAATGCGTCTACTCGTGTATAGGTAGTTAATATGCAACCGGGGACCCTTGGATTCCCAGCTGACGCCTTAATCCACTCGGCCACGGAGGCCTCGTTACCTTTTTGGATTCTTCATTATTTCTTTTAAAAGTCTAGAGACAAATTTTTGCGAAAGTTTATCATACGATTTTTTTTTATATGGCTACACCCGAGATTAGTTAATTTCGTGTTTGAACAAATGCCCGCAGACGTTAATTTGATGTTGATCGTCTCTCTTTTGTCAACCTCAAGGTATATTTGGTGAGTATTAGAAAATAATTAAGTAGAAGAACCTTCTTTGAGAAGGGATTCTGCGCTAAACTGAAACGGCATTTTATGCACCTTCCACGGCAGGTTTCCAACTTTGCCAATTTTATATCCGTTTCGGAGTTAATTTTTTTGCTGAAATGATTCCTTCTCCCTCATTGTTCATTCTCATCCATTGTTAAGTATTTGTTAAACATGTAAGCAATGATACAAGGAGTATTAATTCTGTAAGTTAGTAAATATCTCTTTTACGCCCGTTAGACGCAACGAATCTTAACACATTAGGTTTCAAAAGAAAAAGAATTTCCTGGACCATTGACGAATTGTACTTTCATCTCAAATATCAACGTTTTTTTTTATTAATGCTCTAAAAAGAATCCCTTTTAACTGTTTAACAAGCCGTTGATCATGCTGTCATCTATGAACAGACCTTTAAACTTTTTTGGCTCTAACAAATGGGTATGTTAGATAAAAACTCGTCTTATAGAACATTGCGTTAAGAATATTAAAATACAAATAAAACGTTAAAATACGCAATAAAAATCCGTCAAATCTGGACCTGTTTCGGTTTGGTTTTGTTAATTAACGTCACACTAGAGCTGCACAGTGGGCTATTGGCGACAGTTAGGGGGTCTATCTCGAAGGAAAGACCCGGGAACGCATACACATTCACACACACAATCATACATGCACCTCGTTATTTTTAGAACCATGGTCAGATGACGAGGAAACACCTCAACTGGCACCCAACGCCTTCAATAGACGTCGGGACTTATTTGGTCTCCGATCAGATTTACCGTGCAGCAGTCTCGTATACACGCTGTTAATTTTTGGGATATTCTGGACGACTTTTCTAGTATTTTGTATCGAAGCTGGCAACCCTCCGATCACAAGATCACTACTTTTTACTTTTCTTTGTCAAATCCATCGCCTGGCATCGAACCGGGAACCTTCGTAGTCCTAACTGACCCTCTTAACCGCTCGGCCACGGAGGCCTCTTGATTGACTTCAACCGACTTTTTTGTTCTTTGGCAACACTGTCAATTCTGGGTGTATTTCTATTTTATTGCACACACAGACTTTTCATTTTCTGTTGATGAAGGGAGATGTATCACCCGAAACATGTCCGGATTTGATGGATTTTTATTGCGTATTTAAACGTTTTATTTGTATTTTAATAATTACTATAATTACTTTTTATTGATAAATAATTAAATCACATAGTTTGAATCTTTTGGTATAATATAATACAAACATAAAAAATTCCGAAAACGCTGCGGAAAGCAGATTTTAAATGCAACACAAACCATCACGTTTAGTCTTTTTTAACAAAAAAATAATAAAAACATTATCTGAAACTACCACTATTTTACGACTGTTTTTGCAGAAACATAACCTTTCTGTTTTATATACAGAACATCGCGTTTAGAACTCCCAGAACTTCGCATCCAAACACAGGTGAAACCTCCGAACGAGCCGATGACATTCTGTGGCCGATTCCACACTCAAATAGTACCAGATCGACATGGAACCAAGACCGTTGTTTTTCTTCGGTCTTGATTTACGGCTTTGGTCTTTTCGCCTTCCCATCGTGCGAGTCGTAAACAAAAGGGGAACTTCTTGGCCCCCGGAGGTTGTGCGAAATAAGCAGTTTACGGAAGGAATCGCGAATCGGCAACAATGGATTCTTGTGCTTTGCTTTGAATGTTTGGTTTGGACGAATGTTGAAGGCATTGGGCTAGTATCCGATGGACGTGGGTTCGATTCGATACCAGCATATATGCGTCGCGATCTTGTAATCGGAGGGTTGTCTAAACCGTTCCACAAAAAATATCCATTGTGTATGATTGGTTTGGTTTTGTTAAATAACGTCGCACTAGAGCTGCACAGTGGGCTATTGGCGACGGTTCGGGGTCAATCTCGAAGGAAAGACCCGGGAACCCATACACATTCACACACACAGATACATGCACCTCGTTATTTTAGAACCATGGTTAGATGACGAGGAAACACCTGAACTGGCACCGAATACCTTCAATAGACGTCGGGACTTTGAACCCCGATCAGATTTATCCTGCACCAGTCTCGTATACACGCCAGTATAATTTGTTGGATATTCTGGACGACTTTCTAGTATTTTTGTAGCGAAGCTGGCAACCCTCCGATCGCAAGATCACTGCTTTTTTATTTTTCTATGTCAAGTCCATTTCACGGATTCGAACCACCAATCCTCTGATTAGTAGCTGAACGCCTTACCAACTGAGCAACTGGGGCTCCCTATCGATGCCTCGTATTTTTGAACCGTGGCCAGATGACGAGGACAACACCTGAACTGGCACCCAACGCCTTCAATAGACGTCGGGACTGTGGACCCCGATCAGATGTATCGTGCACCAGTCCCGTAAACACACCGTTAATTTTTTGTGGATGTTCTTGACGACATTCTAGTATTTTGGTAGCGAAGTTGGCAACCCTCCAATCGCAATATCACTACTTTTTACTATTCTTTAGTCTAGTTCGCGCACAGGATCGAATCGGGGACCCTTTGGATTCCCAGCTGACGCCTTAAACCACTCGGCCACGGAGGCCTCATTTTGTATGAAGGATCGGTACACGCTATATTCGTCGTGATGATATATGATTGCATGGGGCTCAGTGTTATTTCCAAAACTTCTAAATTCAATTACATGAAATATTGTTTTCCGAATCAAGCAAAAAATTTTAATGGCATTATCCAAATTATATTATTTATAGCATGCTTTTTTTTTGGAATATTTTGTAATTCAATATAAAAAAAAGTTTTATCTTAATTTTCCAAATATTTTACATTTTAGACTTACGCTTTTCTTGCAAAAACTGATTACATTTTAAAGTTCTTCATGTTAATTGCATATGTTTGAACATACGAACATACGGCAATTTATTTAAAACATCTATTAGGGGATAGAGCAATAAGAATATTTTAAAATATCATATAAAATCGAGTATTTTATTAATTTAGTGGTATGTAATAAATATTTTATTAAAAATAACCCGTATATACGTTGTACTTGAACAATTGTATAATATACTAATTTTTTTAATTTTCCCACGCGGTACAAAGATCGGAGAGGAGAGTGGATTAGGTCGACGCGGCCCTCTTTCCTTTATACAATCGCAAGTCATTTATCACCATATGATGATTCCCCTTGGACTTTGAAATATCGACAATTTTTATGTCGCGTATTTCTGCAAAGACCGCTGAACTGCTTTTAAAGAAGTATTCACATACAAAAAAAAATTATTAATTAATTACACGGACTACATACATTAAATAATTACACGAACTATAAAAATAAACCAGAACATTAAGAATATTTATGGTAACAAAGACTTATATTATTGGCTAATTGCCCAGCTTTACACGTAAAAGAGAGATTTCAGTTAGGGTGCGGTTTTGTTTTGTTAATTAACGTCGCACTAGAGCTGCACAGTGGGCTATTGGCACCGTTTCGGTGCGGATCGGACTGCATTAAGACAACAGGCTTTTAAACACAAGAAGCTTTACACGTTCCGTTCGAGCTTCATTAAATATCCACCTTGTATAGTGGACCAGGACGTGAGTCATCAGGGTTTAACCAAGGTCGTGGTAGGGGATCAGGTTCGCTTCGCTTCGCTTTCTTTAGGTTTCTTTAGGTTCGGATTTCTTTAGGTTACTCCCCCTGAGGGGAATCCTCCCCAAACTCACCACCCTTCCCCCACTTTTTTTTTAAAAAAAACTTAGTTTTTTTAAAAAGTAAACATGAATACGTTGACAGGTAAATATCGTAACAGCAACAGTTATCATTTATTATTTGATATCATATTATAATTTGTAAATACCACTCCCTAATTATGAAATAAATTTAGAGAACAAATTTATGTTTTGAGAATCATTGTTTAAAATAATATATGGTTTTGGAACATCTTGTGTATACGGCCCCGTTTGACGATCTTTTCCCTTTGCCGCTGAAGTCCAAATGCTAGATATTGAACCCAATGAAGTCATGTGAAGCTAGTTTGAGGTCAAAATATGTTTTTGAAGCTTTTTGAAAACTGTTTTCCGAGACAGGACTCCCTGAAAATATCAACTTTACAAGAAGTATAATACGAAAAAGTAATTTTTTTCTGGTTTTCTTAAAGTATTTTTACAGTAATTCGACTTTTAATTTTTTCTTCTTGACTTTCAATGGGATGGGTTTGAACCCCCTGAACCACCCCCTCACCTACGTGCCTGTGGGGGGTTTGGTTTGGTTTTGTTAATTAACGTCGCACTAGAGCTGCACAGTGGGCTATTGGCGACGGTTCGGGGTCAATCTCGAAGGAAAGACCTGGGAACACATACACATTCATACATGCACCTCGTTATCTTAGAACCATGGTCAGATGACGAGGAAACACCTGAACTGGCACCCAACGCCTTCAATAGACGTCGGGACTTTGGACCCCGATCAGATTTATTGTGCACCAGTCCCGTATACACTCCAGTAAAATTTGTTGGATATTCTGGACGACTTTCTAGTATTTTTGTAGCGAAGCTGGCAACCCTCCGATCGCAAGATCACTACTTTTTTTACTTTTCTATGTCAAGTCCATTGCACGGATTCGAACCACCTATCCTCTGATTAGTAGCTGAACGCCTTACCAACTGAGCAACTGGGGCTCTTGCCTGTGGGGGGGGGGGGGGGGGGGGGTCATGCTAGTGTGATCTAAATTCAAAGATCTACCGTGAAACGAAAAACAAAAATACACGTTTCTCCTTCAAGATTTCGCTGATCGCTCGTAAGGTGGACCTGCAAAAACATTATTAATAGCACCTTTTTAAAACAAACACACAACCAAAAGGCCACCTCAGCAAAAACAGGAAAGATCCCGTTCAATAAGCGGCGCGAATCCATCACAAGGCATCCACTCCTAACACCCCGAACGGATGTTGATGCTGCAAACACAATCCCTGCTTGTTGGCGCGATGTTTTCTTTTTGTGGGGGTTTCACAGAAAGGCGTCCCGCCGCGACCTCACACCTACCGTCCTGTTTGCTTGCGTTTCACCTAATCATAACAGACGTGGAGGTGGCGGAGTTTGCCTGGGATGGACTCTCGGTTTTTGTGAGGAAGGTTATGGAGGAATTTTGTTTATATAGCACTGGAATCAGTGGCGTATGCAAGGGGGTTAAGGGGGTCGGAACCCCTCCAATTGGTCTGTAGATAAAAGTTATTACCATATATATGTAATAATAAGCTTTTTATAAGAAAGTCTCTAAACAATTCAGCGATAAAGTTGAGGATCCTTTTCAGAATAATTTTAAGGAAGGTTTTTGTGAGGAAGGTTATGGAGGAATTTTGTTTATATAGCACTGGAATCAGTGGCGTATGCAAGTGGGTTAAGGGGGTCGGAACCCCTCCAATTGGTCTGTAGATAAAAGTTATTACCATATATATGTGATATGTTTTGTTATAAGATATTTCTAAACACTTCAGCGATAAAGTTGAGGATCCTTTTCAGAATAATTTTAAGGAAGGTTTTTGTGAGGAAGGTTATGGAGGAATTTTGTTTATATAGCACTGGAATCAGTGGCGTATGCAAGGGGGTTAAGGGGGTCGGAACCGCTGTAATAGGTTTATAGATAAAAATTATTACCATATATATGTAATAATAAGCTTTTTATAAGAAAGTCTCTAAACAATTCAGCGATAAAGTTGAGGATCCTTTTCAGAATAATTTTAAGGAACGTTTTTGTGAGGAAGGTTATGGAGGAATTTTGTTTATGTAGCACTGAAATCAGTGGCGTATGCAAGGGGGTTAAGGGGGTCGGAACCGCTGTAATAGGTTTATAGATAAAAATTATTACCATATATATGTAATAATAAGCTTTTTATAAGAAAGTCTCTAAACAATTCAGCGATAAAGTTGAGGATCCTTTTCAGAATAATTTTAAGGAAGGTTTTTGTGAGGAAGGTTATGGAGGAATTTTGTTTATGTAGCACTGAAATCAGTGGCGTATGCAAGGGGGTTAAGGGGGTCGGAACCGCTGTAATAGGTTTATAGATAAAAATTATTACCATATATATGTAATAATAAGCTTTTTATAAGAAAGTCTCTAAACAATTCAGCGATACAGTTGAGGATACTTTCAGAATAGTGTTAAGGAAGGTTTTGGTGAGGAAGGTTATGGAAGGATTTTTTTTATGTAGCACTGGAATCAGTGGCGTATGCAAGGGGGTTAAGGGGGTCGGAACCGCTGTAATAGGTTTATAGATAAAAGTTATTAACATATATATGTGATATGTTTTGTTATAAGATATTTCTAAACACTTCAGCGATAAAAGTGAGGATCCTTTTCAGAATAGTTTTAAGGAAGGTTTTGGTGAGGAAGGTTATGGATGGATTTTGTTTATATAGCACTGGAATCAGTGGCGTATGCAAGGGGGTTAAGGGGGTCGGAACCGCTGTAATAGGTTTATAAATAAAAGTTATTACCATATATATGTAATAATAAGCTTTTTACAAGAAAGTCTCTAAACAATTCAGCGATACAGTTGAGGATCCTTTTCAGAATAGTTTTAAGGAAGGTTTTGGTGAGGAAGGTTATGGAAGGATTTTGTTTATATAGCACTGGAATCAGTGGCGTATGCAAGGGGGTTAAGGGGGTCGGAACCGCTGTAATAGGTTTATAGATAAAAGTTATTACCATATATATGTAATAATAAGCTTTTTATAAGAAAGTCTCTAAACAATTCAGCGATAAAGTTGAGGATCCTTTTCAGAATAATTTTAAGGAAGGTTTTTGTGAGGAAGGTTATGGAGGAATTTTGTTTATATAGCACTGGAATCAGTGGCGTATGCAAGGGGGTTAAGGGGGTCGGAACCGCTGTAATAGGTTTATAGATAAAAATTATTAACATATATATGTAATAATAAGCTTTTTATAAGAAAGTCTCTAAACAATTCAGCGATAAAGTTGAGGATCCTTTTCAGAATAATTTTAAGGAAGGTTTTGGTGAGGAAGGTTATGGAAGGATTTTTTTTATGTAGCACTGGAATCAGTGGCGTATGCAAGGGGGTTAAGGGGGTCGGAACCCCTCCAATTGGTCTGTAGATAAAAGTTATTACCATATATATGTGATATGTTTTGTTATAAGATATTTCTAAACACTTCAGCGATAAAGTTGAGGATCCTTTTCAGAATAATTTTAAGGAAGGTTTTTGTGAGGAAGGTTATGGAGGAATTTTGTTTATATAGCACTGGAATCAGTGGCGTATGCAAGGGGGTTAAGGGGGTCGGAACCGCTGTAATAGGTTTATAGATAAAAGTTATTACCATATATATGTAATAATAAGCTTTTTATAAGAAAGTTTCTAAACAATTCAGCGATAAAGTTGAGGATCCTTTTCAGAATAATTTTAAGGAAGGTTTTTGTGAGGAAGGTTATGGAGGAATTTTGTTTATGTAGCACTGAAATCAGTGGCGTATGCAAGGGGGTTAAGGGGGTCGGAACCGCTGTAATAGGTTTATAGATAAAAGTTATTACCATATATATGTAATAATAAGCTTTTTATAAGAAAGTCTCTAAACAATTCAGCGATACAGTTGAGGATCCTTTCAGAATAGTGTTAAGGAAGGTTTTGGTGAGGAAGGTTATGGAAGGATTTTTTTTATGTAGCACTGGAATCAGTGGCGTATGCAAGGGGGTTAAGGGGATCGGAACCCCTCCAATTGGTCTGTAGATAAAAGTTATTACCATATATATGTGATATGTTTTGTTATAAGATATTTCTAAACACTTCAGCGATAAAGTTGAGGATCCTTTTCAGAATAATTTTAAGGAAGGTTTTTGTGAGGAAGGTTATGGAGGAATTTTGTTTATATAGCACTGGAATCAGTGGCGTATGCAAGGGGGTTAATGGGGTCGGAACACCTGCAATTGGTCTGTAGAGAAAAGTTATTGCCATATATATGTGATAATACGTTTTTTATAATAAAGTTTCTAAAGACTTCAGCGATAAAGTTGAGGATCCTTTTCAGAATAGTTTTAAGAAAGGTTTTTGTGAGGAAGGTTATGAATGGATTTGTTTATATAGCACTGGAATCAGTGGCGTATGCCAGGGGATTAATGGGGTCGGAACCCCTCCAATTGGTCTGTAGATAAAAGTTATTACCATATATATGTGATAATACGTTTTTTATAAGAAAGTTTCTAAAGACTTCAGCGATAAAGTCCAGGATCCTTTTCAGAATAGTTTATTATGCTTCTGTTGGATTCGTTTTGGTTTTGTTTTGTTAAATAACGTCGCACTAGAGCTGCACAGTGGGCATTTGGCAATGGTTCGGGCCTATCTCGAAGGAAAGACCCGGGAACGATGCCTCGTATTTTTGAACCATGGTCAGATGACGTGGACAACAACCAGACGCATCCTCAATAGACGTGACGACAGGACATTGGACTGGAGGCATATTTAACGTGCACCACTCCCGTGTTCCCCTTGCCGGTATATTAGAATTTAAAATTTTATGCCAACGCGATCACAGCGTTTTTAATTCGAAAATTCGCGACGTTGTGGTTTGTTTTTGTTAAATAACGTCGCACTAGAGCTGCACAGTGGGCAATCGGTGACGGTTCGGGGTCTATACTCGAACTGTGGAAGGCCTCCGTGGCCGAGCTGTTAAAGGCGCCAGCTGTGAATACGAAGATGCCTGGTTCGATGCCAGGCGATGGACTTGACAACGAAAAGTAAAAAGTTGTGATCTTGTGATCGCAGGGTTGCCAGCTTCGCTACAAAATACTAGAAAAGTCGTCCAGAACATCAGCAAAATTTAACGGCGTGTATGCGGGACTGGGGCACGAAAAATCTGATCGGGGTCCAAAGTCCCGACGTCTATTGAAGGCGTTGGGTGCCAGCTCAGGTGTTTCCTCGTCGTCTGACCATGGTTCTAAAATAACGAGGTGCATGTATGAATGTGTGTGTGAATGTGTTCCCGGGTCTTTCCTTCGAAATAGACCCCGAACCGTCGACAATAGCCCACTGTGCAGCTCTAGTGCGATGCTAATTAACCAAACCAAACCAAATCGTTTCAGAATACTAGTTTATTCTGCTTCTGTTGGGGACGTTTTGGTTTTGTTAATTAATAATAAATAAGAATAAGTATTATTTCTCTATTTAATAATAACTATTATTTCTCTACTAAATAATAACTATTATTTATCTATTCAATAATAACTATTATTTATCTATTGAATAATAACTATTTTTTTTCTATTGAATAATAACTATTTTTTCTCTACTAAATAATAACTTATTTCTCTATTGAATAATAACTATTATTTCTCTACTAAATAATAACTATTATTTCTCTAATAAATAATAACTATTATTTCTCTATTAAATAATAATGACTGGTAGTATTTTTTATTAAATAATAACTATTAAATCTCAATTTAATAATAAATATTATTACTCTATTAAATAATAATAACTATTACTACTCTATTAAATAATAATAATTATTATTTCTATATTTAATAATAACTATTTTTTCTATATTTAATAATAATTAAACAATAATAAGTATTATTTCTATATTTAATAATAACTATTATTTCTCTACTAAATAATAACTATTATTTATCTATTGAATAATAACTATTATTTCTCTACTAAATAATATCTATTATTTCTCTATTACATAATAATAACTAGTAGTATTTTTTATTAAATAATAACTATTTAATTTCTATTTAATAATAACTATTATTACTCTTTTAAATAATAACTATTATTACTCTATTAAATAATAATAACTAATATTTCTATATTTAATAATTATTTTTTCTATATTTAATAATAACTATTTTTTCTATGTTTAATAATAACTATTTTTTCTATATATAATAATAATTAAACAATATTAAGTATTATTTCTATATTTAATAATAACTATTATATCTCTATTGAATATTAACTATTATTTCTCTACTAAATAATAACTATTATTTCTCTACTAAATAAAAACTATTATTTCTCTACTAAATAATAACTATTATTTCACTAATAAATAATAACTATTATTTCTCTATTAAATAATAATAACTAGTAGTATTTTTTATTAAATAAAAACTATTTAATCTCTATTTAATAATAAGTATTATTACTCTATTAAATAATAACTATTATTTCTCTACTATATAATAACTATTATTTCTCTACTAAATAATAACTAATATTTCTCTACTAAATAATAACTATTATTTCTTTATTGAACAATAACTATTATTTCTCTATTGAATAATAACCATTATTTCTGTACTAAATAATATAACTATTATTTCTCTACTAAATAATAACTATTATTTCTCTAATAAATAATAACTATTATTTCTCTAATAAATAATAACTATTATTTCTCTAATAAATAATAACTATTATTTCTCTAATAAATAATAACTATTATTTCTCTTTTGAATAATAACTATTATTTCTTTATTGAACAATAACTATTATTTCTCTATTGAATAATAACCATTATTTCTGTACTAAATAATATAACTATTATTTCTCTACTAAATAATAACTATTATTTCTCTACAAAATAATAACTATTATTTCTCTACAAAATAATAACTATTATTTCTCTAATAAATAATAACTATTATTTCTCTTTTGAATAATAACTATTATTTCTCTATTGAACAATAACTATTATTTCTCTATTGAATAATAACCATTATTTCTGTACTAAATAATATAACTATTATTTCTCTACTAAATAATAACTATTATTTCTCTACAAAATAATAACTATTATTTCTCTAATAAATAATAACTATTATTTCTCTATTAAAAAATAATAACTAGTAGTATTTTTTTTATTAAATAATAACTGTTAAATCTATATTTAATAATAACTATCATTACTCTATTAAATAATAATAACTATATTATTTCTATATTTAATAATAACTATCGTTGTCTATATGTTTGTCTATTAAATAATAACAAGTATTATTTCTTTATTAAATAGTAAATTCTGCGCATGCATGGTTGATGTGTGATGGGTCGATTCAAAAAGCGACTGGACATTTCCTCCACATAACTTTTAAAGCATCGAAAGCATTTCCTTTTGCATAGACTTATAATTACTACAAAGCACGGTAAAGTTAACGGATAACATTTAACATCACCGAGAAGCTTATTAGGATAACAGAATGGAATGTAAGATGACAACGAGCAGCAAAGCCCATTTGACAATTTCCCCAGTTTCAAGTTGACATTATCCCATCTCAACTGTTCGGTCTGACATCCTTTCTGACAGGGGTGACTGGAGGATTAGGAAGAACGCTAACTGCAGGGGTTAGAGCAAATGCATGTCATTCTGTCATTCAAAAGAGATGTGATGACACGTCTTGTTTTGACACCATTCTCAAATGCCCAATTTGGGGGTGTCTGTGGCCTGGTGCTGGGAAACTGAACTGGACATCTCGGAACAGGGTCGGAATATATATATATATATATATATATATATATATATATATATATATATATATATATATATATATATATATATATATATATATATATATATATATATATTGTCTGGCACGTATGGTCTCCCGGTTTTTCGGCTCCAGGCGGTACAAAGGTCGAAGTAAAGAGTGGGTTAATAATTATTCTGGTTGACGCCGCCTTCTTTCTTCTACACGATAATAGGTAATTTATCTTCATAGGTTGATTTTCCCTGAAGTTGCAGGACTTCGAAATATCAACATTTTAGGCCATCACTGAAGTTTCGGCTGATGTACCCGTACCGATTTCGAAAACGGATTCACTTCAAAAATAACTGCAATTTCACATTTGAATTTATATCCAAAAGAATAACACCCTATCTAGGAGTAGATATACAATCACACAATCTTAAATGGAAGAATAAAATGTGCAAATAGAAGTGTCTAAGAGCGGCAAATGGAAGAGAAAATCCACTTATCATTTGGAATAAACGAAACTACTCAAGTTGGAAGGGTTTCTTGAATATCTACTTCCCTTACTGATAATAGACATACAAAGATAGGGAAAAGCGATGCTTGTAAAACCGCATTAGCGCAATATTCTTTGGCAAGTTCCGTTTGTGGCTGGACACTCAGAAATTCTCAGTAACAGTTATTTGTACCAAATCCATATTAGTTAATAATTCATCCGATAAATTCGGTTTGCTTATTCGAAGGGAAGTATTAGAACTGTTATTTTATAGGAACCGTTAACTTTTACGTTTGGAATCTTTTAAAATTGACCGAATTCTGTAAACGAATACACCTTAAAAGCTCTTAGGAGGCAAAAAAAAATAATGTTTAAATGAAAAAGGATACTTCAATTGTTAATGCAACTTTAAAACCTGCCTAGTCTTAGTAATGGATATCTCATTCAAATAAAACTTACTCTAATTGCAAAAATGGAATTTGCGGCTAAATACCATATTATAGTCGCATTCTTGATTGGACTCTGCGGGTTTTTAGAAGCAAGTGTATGTTTAAGCTATCCCCGCTGCTATTGCAGTAACAAAGGAAGCATAAAAATCCTTTGCAAAAACGTGACGGATCTGTCTCCAATCGAAGAATTGCTGGAACGTTATCCCCGCATATACAGCTTGAGGATCTATGGCCAGAACCTCACGAAGCTACCCAGCAAATTATTCTCTGGCAAGTCGATGATAGCGCTCGAAGTTGCTGCCCCTTTGAGTGAAATATCCGACGATGCATTGTCAGATATTGAGGACCTGCAGATCGTAAATTTCGATGGCGGTCGATTCGTTTCCGTTCCAGACGCCTTCAGAAATTCGTCTTTCAGAATCGTGCAACTAGTTGGTGGCGAGTTGTCCTGGATCGGGACTCAGCTCCAGAATAACACGCAGGCGACGGATTTCCTGTTAAGTGAGAACAGGATAAGTGGAATTGATTCGAACGCGTTTTCGAATGTCCTGTCTTTGCAGACTTTGAATCTGTCCCGCAATGAGATTCGAGCTTTGGATCCATCCGTGTTTAGAAGACTCTCCGGTTTGAAGAGCGTCGATTTGAGCCTTAATCGGTTGTTCACATTGGATGGGTACTTTGAAAATCTCAACCCGCAGGTGAGATGAGCTTTATTTTATACCTTATTTATACTTTGTTAACATTTATTTACTTCGAGCATGGATCCCTCATAGTAGAGAAATCATAAGGTTATAATCTCGCTAACATCAAAGTGAGGCCAACATGTATGGCCTCAGACACATGGTTTACTACGTGATCCATTCGTAAATTTTTTCTCGTTCATTCATAAAAATATCCTGTACTCCATGAAGTAACACATTTACTATTATTTCCAAATCACAAGTCAATCGCTAACGTTTTTTCATTAATAAATTTTGAAAGGAAGTCACGTGTCTGGTGCCATCAGGTCTTAGATGTTTGCATGATGACGTCATATACGCTCTAATGCAGTCCATTCATGCTCGAAGTTTATTTACGTCTATATTAAAAATGGGGGGGGGGGGGGGATTCCATAATTCTGTAAACTACACTGCTAAAAACAGGTACTCGTAAATAAGTAAAATATACTCATTCTTGAGTACATTCGATGTTTATCATAGCTCCGAATACAAAAGTTTTATTTTTGAAAAAGACATGTACTCAAAAATGAGTAAAAAGAGCAGTTGCTTGCCTACATAGGCTGCCTTCATAAATCACTTTTAATAAATTTCAACAATTACAACCAGAATTTGCCGGGAATCGAGCACAATCCGTCTACCTGATGTCGTGAGTACAATGGGTAAATGAGTACAATGGGTAAAAATTAATAAAAAGGGCAAATGCTAGCGTACATATTCTGCCTTCATAAATCACTCTCAATAAGTATCGACAATTACAACCAAGACTTACCGGGAATCGAACCCAGCTCCTCAGGGACCGCAGTACAGTGTCTTTTCCGTCATACTACCAGAGCGACGAGAAGTAGTTATAAGTAGAAGTAATGTTAAAAAGGTGCGTCAAAAGAATAGGAAGTAAGATAATGGAGTCGTAATAACTCAGTTTCCATTTAAGCAACCTACATCAAATAATGTTTAAAACCATCTTCTGGACAAATATTTTAAGTTTGTCAGGTCGCTTTGTTAAGATGGCTTGAACAGAAGCTGAAATCAGCAATATTAAACCATTGTGCTCATTTTTACGAAAGTACGGTTAGTTAAATTTGAGTACGTCATTGCTCATTTATGATGCAATTGTACTAAAAAAAAACGAGTACGTCCATGTACTTATTTTTAAGCATATTTTTCTTACAGTGTAGTGTTCAAATTATCAGGCGACGAAATATACACGCACACACACACATATATATATATATATATATACATATATATATATATATATATATATATATATAATGATATCTGAAAAATGAAAGAAAAAAGTCAATTGTGTCCTATACCACCTTAATTTACTATTGCAGAAGATACTTTTGTACGGGAATAACTTAAGCAACGTGGACAATGCTTTTCTTCATAGTATGTGGAGCTTTAAATACTTAGACCTTGGCGGAAACCCGAACCTGAACCTCAGCACATCCACCTTTCAAGGGAAAATGAGATATCTATCCGCACTCGGCCTCAACGACAACAACTTCGAGAATTTCGATCCACTCATTCTCAAGAACTTTCGATCCCTTCACAAACTGTACTTGAACGGTAACAGGATCTCCGTCGTACTTATATCCAACTTCTCCAGCAACCCGTACTTGAGTGTACTGGAGGTAGCTTCGAACAACATCAGCTCTACAGAATCCCTGTTCCCCTTGGACCATTTTCGACCAGCACGGCCCAACCTGAAGACGGTCAGGCTCGATGGAAACAGAATAGGGTCACTGGTATTTGGAAGCACGGCAAAAAGTGTTCTGCATCTTGATCTTGGATCGAATGACATTCACAGACTGGATTCTGTTGATCTTGAGAATCTAACGTTGGTGAGCACGCTCAACTTATCGGGCAATCCGTTGTCCGAGATGGAGGATAGTTGCTTCAGACACCAACTCAAACTCAAGATTTTGGATCTGTCCTTTACGCGTTTGAAATCGCTGAACCATTCTCTCCGGAATCTAGTCGATCCGGAAGATTTGAGAGTTGCGTCTTCTTCGTTGACGGCTCCGAAAGATTTGAGAGTTGCGTCTTCTTCGTTGACGGCTCCGGAGGAATTGAGAGTTGCGTCTTCTTCGTTGGTGACTCCGGAAGATTTGAGAATTGTTTCTTCTTCGTTGACGGCTCCGGAAGTTTTGAGAGTTGCGTCTTCTTCTTTGGCGGCACCGGAAGATTTGAGAATTGTGTCTCTTTCTTTGGTGACTCCGGAAGATTTGAGAATTGCTTCTTCTTCGTTGACGGCTCCGGAAGATTTGAGAGTTGCGTCTCTTTCTTTGGTGACTCCGGAAGATTTGAGAATTGCTTCTTCTTCGTTGACGGCTCCGGAAGATTTGCGAGTTGCGTCTTCTTCGTTGACGGCTCCGGAAGATTTGAGAGTTGCGTCTTCTTTATTGGCGACTCTGGAAGATTTAAGAGTTGAGTCTTCTTCGTTGACGGCTCTGGAAGACGACGAATTGGCCAGTCTCAGTGGATTGAAGATTTTATCCTTGAGGAATAACTCACTGAATTCTGTTGATGGTGCCATGAAAAAGCTGTCGAATCTGATAAGTCTGGATATATCGAGGAATAACTTGACGACTCTCACATCCAACTCTTTGCCATTCGACGATAAGGGATTCATTGGTTTGAAGAAACTATGGATGGAAGGTCAGTGGAAACAATGAAATATTTATGCATTTTTAGAAATGGAAATAATTTTAAAAAAAATATGTATTTATATTTAGTCTAACCATTTCGTGCTTGCTCTTGTAAATGATACAATAATAGAAACGAGTAAAATTTCATATTTACATGTCCTATAACCTATAATAATACATTCCTAAATACATGCCAAACCAGAAATACAATTATCGATTTTTAAAATTTTATTGTTAACAAATTTTTAAATACATCCATCTAAGCAAAATATGCTTTAATACGTTTAAAACATACAAAACCATATTTTGGCTTTCTTCTGAAAACAGTTAGAGAAAAAGTTTCCTCAAAATCCTGGCTTTATTCTCATTTTCTAAGCTTACCGCATATTGAAACTTTTTGAAACTCTTAGATAGTGACTGCAAAAAAAAGCGCACGTAGTGAAGCATTAATCCAACAAACACTAATTTCGGTATTCAAGTTGCATAAGCAGTTTTTCAAATGTTCTAATTTTTAAAAGACGCTTTCCGAATATTTAAATGAAATCTCAAAATATATGTCCTGCATCTTGGTAGAATGAACAATGCTCAAACTAGGGAATTTGGGACCAATATTTATCAAAATATTAATTTGTGTAATCTAATTTTTTTTTAATTTGTAATTTATTGTTTTTATTAACATCTTTCGTAAGGAAGAGTAATTTTTCGAAAGTTACTTACTACCCTTAAGCAAATAGACGCGAATTCATTGTTATCCAAGTATAGTGAAGACTATATATAGAAGGTGCGCTCGTTTTTCGCTTTTTGAAAGTAGGCAAGGAAAGCACATTTTTGACGTCATTTTTGCTCCGCCTTACTATCGGTTTTTGATCATTCTCATTTGCTGTGTGTTTCAAGCATTGCTACTTAGGTTCGATCCCCGGCTGGTAAACAACTGGTGATTTAATTTTTAATTAGCAAAATAATATAAATATCTGAAAATAACTGTGTTCAGGTAGCTTCACTACTAATTCGTCCTTGTTTTGTTATGTCCCCGTATTTTACTTGATTGAAATTGTAACTCATTTAATATGTCCAATGCAAATGGGTTGACATGATGGTTCCGACCCCATTTTGCTCTTTCAAAATTCATGGACATGCTCTCGTGGCAGCTAATATTGCAACTTTTTTGCAATTTTTCCATACTAAATGCAGTCCTTTAAATATAATTTAAACTCTTAAAATTCAGCAAATTCTAAATTAAATTAGCGAATATCATTTTTAAATAGTTCAGAAAAACACGAATAGATGGCAGCACCTCACAAATGAGAGCATTAGACACGCCTACAGAAAGCGCAGGGAAGGCGTCACTATGACGTCAAAAATGTGCTTTCCCCGCCTTCCGTCAGACAGCGCGAGAACGAGCACACCTTATATATATATAGCCTTCACTATCCTTGAATATTATCAACAATTTATTTTGATCCGTGGCTAAAATATTATGAGAAACAAGACTTGCTTGATAACCGCCATTATCTCCATCCTATTTACGGTAACTTCAGATTAACAGAAGAACTGTGAACAGTTTTTTTTAATAAACGAAAAAATGTTTACGATTGTTTAATTACTAAATTTGTTACTTTTGTATAACATAAATTAAAATTAATAACAATAAATTTTAAATGTTTTTAAAATATTTCATTGACACGTCTTTTTAAACAAACCGCTGACCATGCTGCCATTTATGAATGAGCAGAAGCGTTAATCTTTTATGATTTTTTTTGGCAATAAGAAATAGGCAAAAATATTTCCACCTTAACGAATAGGTGTGTGTAGGGGGGGTAGGGGGGGATGAGATAAATATTGCTCGTGCAGGCCCGTCACACCGGGAAGGATTTCGGGGGGAGCACAACCACCCCAAAAATCTGGAAACCCTAAAAGTTGTGAATTTCAACTTCTAAAAACTCCGAGTTGGGAATATTTATGCCTGAAGAAAATTAATATTATTAACAAATGAAATCTGTGAAGATTAGAAAATGCGCAACTTGTAAGATTACATTTAAATTAGACCTCGGAACGGACACTACATTGGGATATGGGTGAGTAGTGTAAAAAGGCCGATTCTAAGACGCGGTGCTGTGCGGATCTTTAGCGGATCTTGGTGGTGCTGTGCGGATTTTGGCGGTGCTCTGTGGATTTTGGTGGTGCTGCTGGCGGATCAGGGCGGATCTCGTCTGTCAAGCCGCGGGGGCGTGGCCTAATGGAGATGACCTCAACCAATCAGGTGTCAGTAAGTGACGTCACACGCAGGGAACAGGTGCTGATGACTCATCGCCGCCGATGGGCATGTCACACCGTGTCTCAACGTGTATGTACAGGAACGGACCAATCAGCGTCTTGTTTGAGGATGACCTCATGAACAACCAATCAGGTGTCAGTAAGTGATGTCTATGGAGTGTCATGTGACATGAAAGTTGCTTTTTTGTTATTTTGCGTTTTTATTTGGGTATTGGTGGAAAAATTGCGACGCACTGCATCTACACATTTTTTAATTATAAGCTGTGGGTTGTGACATCATAGGTATAATGTTAGGAATAGTTGGTTGTTGAAAAAACTGTGAGCTGTATACGCAACTGCAATTTTGGAAAGTAAATAAAATATGATAGAATTAAACTAATATTCTTATTTTAATATTTATTTATTTTTAATATTTATTTATTTTTAATATTTATTATATTTGAATATTTATTTATATTTTGATATTTATTTGTATTTTAATATTTATATTTTTACATTTATTTTTAATATTTATATTTTTACATTTATTTTTAATATTTAATTATATTTTAACTTCTATATTTTATTACTCATTTATATTTTATATATATTTTAATATTTATTTATATTTTATTACTCATTTATATTTTACATATATTTTATTTACGTATACATCTGTGCCAAAAAAATTAACTCAGTGAGAGCAATTACGTCCCACTAGAGCTGCACAATGAACTTATGTTAAAGGGAATGACAGTAGTGTATATATTTTAACTATGGTTAGTACAAAAGAAAAGAATTTTGCAAGAATGGTTTTAGAAAAATATATTTTATGTGACCAACTCCAGCATATAATTTCGCAATATAACTCTATGAGGAATCATCCTATGGGGGTAAATAACATACCATCGTGTACAGGAAGGTAGACCAGATTAATAAGTAAAGCTTTTTTTTTTTACCTTTTGACATGTGTACTAAGGGTATAAAAAATGACAGTCTGGGGTTCTATGAAAATAATGTTTATAACAATATACGTTTAAATTACAATTTATATAACGGAAATCAGTCTCAGTGGATGAAAAAAAAGTAATTAATATGAAAGCTGATACTTTGAAAAAGAACATTGGGAACCAAAACCTTGTATTACGGTTAATTAAACTTTTTATAAAAGTAATGTGTTCTTTAAATGTTTTTCACATCATACGTAAAATTATTATTTTAAGAGGGAAAATATCATATCGTTATGACTAGAAGGAGGGATCTCACCTTGATCACAATTGGATGCATTAGAATTGCTTACTGTTTAGGAATATGATGTAAAAGTTACTCTATCGCACTGTTTGTTGTGCTGGGCTTGATAAGAGCAGATTTGGGGTTGGTATGTAAGATAATGGATCTATTACTTGTTCTAATACGTGTTGAATAAGGGAATTTGTCTTAGATGTTGCTGTTTTAGGGGTGTTTTATAATTGGTTGTTTGATTGAACGATACAGTGCAGCTATACAAAGGGGTTTATTTATACGCTTGGTACAAGTACACATTTTTTCTTATGTCATAAAATTACACTATAACAAAACGCATAGGTGGATGGTAGAAATGAAGTAGCACCATACAAGGGGAATTATTAGGGCTGGCTGATTAAATTTTCAAAGACTAAGAGGCAACAAGTTCCCATATGAGTACAATTGAGGGTGAATGTGTAGAATTTGGCGACATCAAGTATCCACAAGGGGGCAATTTGAGAGGTGTATTCGTAAAATTGGCGACATAAAGTACCCATATGGAGACGTTTGTAGGCGTATACATAAAATTGGGGTGAAAGCGGGGTTTGTAGTTGTACATTAGACAAGAATAAATGTAAAATGAAAAAGTTTAAGTTTGAAATAAATTATAAAAAGAATAAATGTTAAAAAAAAAAAGTTAAAATACAATTTAAAAAGCAAAATGTAAAAAAAAAAAAAAAGTTTAAAAAGAAAAATGTAAAAATAAAAAAAAGTTTAAGTGTGAATTAAAAACTAAAAGGTTAAGTAAGAAAAAAAAATAACTAAAAGTGAAAAAAAAATTTTAAAAGTGAAAAAAAAAAATATATATATTTATATAAAAAATATTTGAAAAAAGTTTAAGTGTGAAATAAATTATAAAACTAATAAATGTAAAATAAAAAGTTTACGTGTGAAATAGATTATAAAAAGTATAAATGTAAAAAAATAAATAAAAAGTTTAAGTGAAAAATATAATGTAAAGATAAAAAAGTTAAAAAACAGTAACTGTAAAATAAAAAAAAAGTTTGTATAAAATGAACTTTTAAAAGAAAAATGAAAAAAAAAGTAAAAACAATATATAAAAAAAAAAGTTTTAAGTGTAAAAATAAAATTAAAAAAAAAAAAATTAAAAAAAAAAAAAGACAAATGTAAAAAAGAAAAACGTAAAAAAAAATTTAAAATTTAAAAAAAAAAATTTACAAACGAAAAAATATGAAAAAAAAAAGAAACGTTAAAAGAAAATTGCTAAATGTAAAAAAGAAATGTGTTAAATGTAAAAGATTAACCATCATAAGTTTTTTACCCGAATCGACCCAAAGCCATATGGTGTTACGGAACGTACTAGCCCCATATAGGCACAGATGCCCGTGGTGAGTTCTGTGAATGGTCTACCCACTAATCAAACGACAAGTACCACAATTACATTAAATAATTAGCAACAAAAAAAGCAGGAAATACTACTATAGATATAAAAAATATTAACAAAGTATCGAAAATAGAACCAAAGGTAACTAATAAATCTGTATAGAATGAGTGTCTATAAATGTATAAGAGAAACCAATGTATATATTTCTACTAAAATGTTGACACATATACTAAATTTTTAACAAATTAAGTCAAATATTTGCGAAATAGAGAAAATAATACATACTTTTTAAAATTGTATCAAATAGTCTATGAATGGATAAAAAAAAATATCATGACATGTATTAAAAAAAAAATTAAAATAATGGACTTACGTGTAACACATTAAGTTAAGAAATTTATACTTATCAAAGAAAGTAACGTAAGTCATATAAAAAAAAAACCTGTAGTTAAGTACAATTGTTAATTGAATATGCTACAAAATATTGTCAAATTACACCATTTTTAGTGATAGGACAAGCAAACTTGTTAAAATGTCATATAATTATCAAAAATATTATACAAAGTACGAATTTAAAAAAAAAAAGTAAATGCAAAAAGAAAAAAAAGTTTAAGTGTAAAATAAAATGTAAAAAAAAATAAATGTAAAAAATATAAAAAAAAGTTTAATAAAAAAAAAGTTAAAAAATAATAAAAAAAAAAAATTTAAGTGTAAAATACAATTAAAAAAAAAAATGTAAAAAGAAAAAAGTTTAATAAAAATTACATGTAAAAAGAAAAAAGTAAAAAAAAAAAAAAAAAGAAAAAAAGTTAAAAAAGAAGAAAAAAAAAGAAATAAAAAGTTAAAAAAGAAAAAAAGTTAAAAAAGAAAAAAAAAGTTTAAAAAGAAAAAAAAAATTTAAAAAGAAAAAAAAAGTTTAAAAAGAAAAAAAAAATTAAAAAAGAAAAAAAAATTAAAAAAGAAAAAAAAATTAAAAAAGAAAAAAAAAATTTAAAAAAAAAGAAAAAAAAATTTAAAAAAAAAAAGTTAAAAAAGAAAAAAAAAAAAGAAAAAAAAAGTTTAAAAAAAATAGTTAAAGTGTAAAATACAATTTAAAAAAAAAAAATGAAAACATAAAAAATTAAAAAAAAAAAATGTAAGTGTAAAATTACATTTTAAAAGAAAATGTGAAAATAGAAAAAAAAAGTAAAAAGAAAATTGCTAAAAGTAAAAAAAAATAAAGGTGTAAAATGTTAAATAAAAAGACCTTAAGTGTAAAAAATAGAAGAAAAAAGTTTAAGTGTAAAATATTACTCATCATAAGCTTTTTACTCGTATCCACCCAAAGTTATATGGCGTTACGGAGCGTACTAGCCCCATATAGGCGCAGATTCCTTGGTGAGTTCTGTGAATGGTCTACCCACTAATCAAACGATAAGTACAATAATTATATTAAAATATTATCAAAAAAAAAGCAGAAAATACTAATATAGATATAAAAAATATTATCAAAGTATAGAAAATAGAACCAAGAATAACTAATAAATCTGTATACAATGGGTGTCTATAAATGTATAAGAGAAACCAATGTTTATATCTCTACTAAAATGTTGACACATATACTAAATGTTTAATAAATTAACTCATATATTTGCGAAATAGAAAAAATGGTACATACTTTTTAAAATTGTATCAAATAGTCTATGAATGGATAAAAAAAAAATTGTATATATAATTTTTAATTGTATCTATAAATGGATAAAAAAAAATCATGACATGTATTAAAATAATGGACTTACGCGTGACAGTTTAAGTTAAAAAATTTATATTTACCAAAGAAATTAACATAAGTTATTATAAAAAAAAAAAACTGTAATTAAGTATAATTGTTAATTGAATATGCTACAAAATATTGCCAAGTTATTCCATGGTAGTGATTTAACAACCAAACACTTTGTCTTTAAAGATTACGATAACGCAGTTTTAGAAACTAACATAGGGGCAAATGTGTATAATTATCATAAAATACTTCACATTACTGTTAAAATGTCATATAATTATCAAATATATTATACAAAGTAAGAAAAATATTACTCAATATGTTAAAATATTACCAATAGTACATGCCCAACAGATCAAAATAACCTTCAGCACTCTACGACACATGAAAACTTACGGAGATTAACAGCAATCTTGCCTCAAAAAATAAAAACAATAGTGTGCTGCTAAGGATTAAATGTCAAGTACACACCCAGTGTAGAAGATGTATACAAATAATATTGTTGAATTATTAACAAAGTGATTTCATTAATACTAAAATAAGGTCTTTGTTACAATAATATATATATATATGGAAATTAAGTTATTATTAGTGAAATTTGTGTAATATTTTTAGACTGCTTTGTTCAATTTATAATATGTAGGTAGAATTTTTACATAAAAAACCCCTTTGTGTTTATCAAAAATATTTCACAAATTAAGAAGAAGAATACCTAAGGAAGGTCTTTGCACATGATTATAGTACAAAACCATGTGGATTTACATCAATTTTACCAGGAACAAGGAGGTCAGTATACGGCTATGAGTCAAATAGTCAATTTTAAAACCACATTCAGGCATTTGTGTTATTAATGCCTGAATGTGGTTTTAAAATTGACTATTTGACTCATAGCCGTATACTGACCTCCTTGTTCCTGGTAAAATTGATGTAAATCCACATGGTTTTGTACTATAATCATGTGCAAAGACCTTCCTTAGGTATTCTTCTTCTTAATTTGTGAAATATTTTTGATAAACACAAAGGGGTTTTTTATGTAAAAATTCTACCTACATATTATAAATTGAACAAAGCAGTCTAAAAATATTACACAAATTTCACTAATAATAACTTAATTTCCATATATATATATATTATTGTAACAAAGACCTTATTTTAGTATTAATGAAATCACTTTGTTAATAATTCAACAATATTATTTGTATACATCTTCTACACTGGGTGTGTACTTGACATTTAATCCTTAGCAGCACACTATTGTTTTTATTTTTTGAGGCAAGATTGCTGTTAATCTCCGTAAGTTTTCATGTGTCGTAGAGTGCTGAAGGTTATTTTGATCTGTTGGGCATGTACTATTGGTAATATTTTAACATATTGAGTAATATTTTTCTTACTTTGTATAATATATTTGATAATTATATGACATTTTAACAGTAATGTGAAGTATTTTATGATAATTATACACATTTGCCCCTATGTTAGTTTCTAAAACTGCGTTATCGTAATCTTTAAAGACAAAGTGTTTGGTTGTTAAATCACTACCATGGAATAACTTGGCAATATTTTGTAGCATATTCAATTAACAATTATACTTAATTACAGTTTTTTTTTTTATAATAACTTATGTTAATTTCTTTGGTAAATATAAATTTTTTAACTTAAACTGTCACGCGTAAGTCCATTATTTTAATACATGTCATGATTTTTTTTTTATCCATTTATAGATACAATTAAAAATTATATATACAATTTTTTTTTTATCCATTCATAGACTATTTGATACAATTTTAAAAAGTATGTACCATTTTTTCTATTTCGCAAATATATGAGTTAATTTATTAAACATTTAGTATATGTGTCAACATTTTAGTAGAGATATAAACATTGGTTTCTCTTATACATTTATAGACACCCATTGTATACAGATTTATTAGTTATTCTTGGTTCTATTTTCTATACTTTGATAATATTTTTTATATCTATATTAGTATTTTCTGCTTTTTTTTTTGCTAATATTTTAATATAATTATTGTACTTATCGTTTGATTAGTGGGTAGACCATTCACAGAACTCACCAAGGAATCTGCGCCTATATGGGGCTAGTACGCTCCGTAACGCCATATAACTTTGGGTGGATACGAGTAAAAAGCTTATGATGAGTAATATTTTACACTTAAACTTTTTTCTTCTATTTTTTACACTTAAGGTCTTTTTATTTAACATTTTACACCTTTATTTTTTTTTACTTTTAGCAATTTTCTTTTTACTTTTTTTTTCTATTTTCACATTTTCTTTTAAAATGTAATTTTACACTTACATTTTTTTTTTTTAATTTTTTATGTTTTCATTTTTTTTTTTTAAATTGTATTTTACACTTTAACTATTTTTTTTAAACTTTTTTTTTCTTTTTTTTTTTTTCTTTTTTAACTTTTTTTTTTTTAAATTTTTTTTCTTTTTTTTAAATTTTTTTTTTCTTTTTTAATTTTTTTTTCTTTTTTAATTTTTTTTTCTTTTTTAATTTTTTTTTTCTTTTTAAACTTTTTTTTTCTTTTTAAATTTTTTTTTTCTTTTTAAACTTTTTTTTTTCTTTTTTAACTTTTTTTCTTTTTTAACTTTTTTTTTCTTTTTTTTTCTTCTTTTTTAACTTTTTTTTTTTTTTTTTTTTTTTTACTTTTTTCTTTTTACATGTAATTTTTATTAAACTTTTTTCTTTTTACATTTTTTTTTTTAATTGTATTTTACACTTAAATTTTTTTTTTTTATTATTTTTTAACTTTTTTTTTATTAAACTTTTTTTATATTTTTTACATTTATTTTTTTTTACATTTTATTTTACACTTAAACTTTTTTTTCTTTTTGCATTTACTTTTTTTTTTTAAATTCGTACTTTGTATAATATTTTTGATAATTATATGACATTTTAACAAGTTTGCTTGTCCTATCACTAAAAATGGTGTAATTTGACAATATTTTGTAGCATATTCAATTAACAATTGTACTTAACTACAGGTTTTTTTTTTTATATGACTTACGTTACTTTCTTTGATAAGTATAAATTTCTTAACTTAATGTGTTACACGTAAGTCCATTATTTTAATTTTTTTTTTAATACATGTCATGATATTTTTTTTTATCCATTCATAGACTATTTGATACAATTTTAAAAAGTATGTATTATTTTCTCTATTTCGCAAATATTTGACTTAATTTGTTAAAAATT
The DNA here is from genome assembly GCA_963932185.1 of Troglohyphantes excavatus. Taxonomy (NCBI): domain Eukaryota; kingdom Metazoa; phylum Arthropoda; class Arachnida; order Araneae; family Linyphiidae; genus Troglohyphantes; species Troglohyphantes excavatus. Next base: position 33,213,881 of record OZ010678.1, read on the forward strand.
TAGTATATGTGTCAACATTTTAGTAGAAATATATACATTGGTTTCTCTTATACATTTATAGACACTCATTCTATACAGATTTATTAGTTACCTTTGGTTCTATTTTCGATACTTTGTTAATATTTTTTATATCTATAGTAGTATTTCCTGCTTTTTTTGTTGCTAATTATTTAATGTAATTGTGGTACTTGTCGTTTGATTAGTGGGTAGACCATTCACAGAACTCACCACGGGCATCTGTGCCTATATGGGGCTAGTACGTTCCGTAACACCATATGGCTTTGGGTCGATTCGGGTAAAAAACTTATGATGGTTAATCTTTTACATTTAACACATTTCTTTTTTACATTTAGCAATTTTCTTTTAACGTTTCTTTTTTTTTTCATATTTTTTCGTTTGTAAATTTTTTTTTTTAAATTTTAAATTTTTTTTTACGTTTTTCTTTTTTACATTTGTCTTTTTTTTTTTTTAATTTTTTTTTTTTAATTTTATTTTTACACTTAAAACTTTTTTTTTTATATATTGTTTTTACTTTTTTTTCATTTTTCTTTTAAAAGTTCATTTTATACAAACTTTTTTTTTATTTTACAGTTACTGTTTTTTAACTTTTTTATCTTTACATTATATTTTTCACTTAAACTTTTTATTTATTTTTTTACATTTATACTTTTTATAATCTATTTCACACGTAAACTTTTTATTTTACATTTATTAGTTTTATAATTTATTTCACACTTAAACTTTTTTCAAATATTTTTTATATAAATATATATATTTTTTTTTTTCACTTTTAAAATTTTTTTTTCACTTTTAGTTATTTTTTTTTCTTACTTAACCTTTTAGTTTTTAATTCACACTTAAACTTTTTTTTATTTTTACATTTTTCTTTTTAAACTTTTTTTTTTTTTTTACATTTTGCTTTTTAAATTGTATTTTAACTTTTTTTTTTTAACATTTATTCTTTTTATAATTTATTTCAAACTTAAACTTTTTCATTTTACATTTATTCTTGTCTAATGTACAACTACAAACCCCGCTTTCACCCCAATTTTATGTATACGCCTACAAACGTCTCCCTATGGGTACTTTATGTCGCCAATTTTACGAATACACCTCTCAAATTGCCCCCTTGTGGATACTTGATGTCGCCAAATTCTACACATTCACCCTCAATTGTACTCATATGGGAACTTGTTGCCTCTTAGTCTTTGAAAATTTAATCAGCCAGCCCTAATAATTCCCCTTGTATGGTGCTACTTCATTTCTACCATCCACCTATGCGTTTTGTTATAGTGTAATTTTATGACATAAGAAAAAATGTGTACTTGTACCAAGCGTATAAATAAACCCCTTTGTATAGCTGCACTGTATCGTTCAATCAAACAACCAATTATAAAACACCCCTAAAACAGCAACATCTAAGACAAATTCCCTTATTCAACACGTATTAGAACAAGTAATAGATCCATTATCTTACATACCAACCCCAAATCTGCTCTTATCAAGCCCAGCACAACAAACAGTGCGATAGAGTAACTTTTACATCATATTCCTAAACAGTAAGCAATTCTAATGCATCCAATTGTGATCAAGGTGAGATCCCTCCTTCTAGTCATAACGATATGATATTTTCCCTCTTAAAATAATAATTTTACGTATGATGTGAAAAACATTTAAAGAACACATTACTTTTATAAAAAGTTTAATTAACCGTAATACAAGGTTTTGGTTCCCAATGTTCTTTTTCAAAGTATCAGCTTTCATATTAATTACTTTTTTTTCATCCACTGAGACTGATTTCCGTTATATAAATTGTAATTTAAACGTATATTGTTATAAACATTATTTTCATAGAACCCCAGACTGTCATTTTTTATACCCTTAGTACACATGTCAAAAGGTAAAAAAAAAAAGCTTTACTTATTAATCTGGTCTACCTTCCTGTACACGATGGTATGTTATTTACCCCCATAGGATGATTCCTCATAGAGTTATATTGCGAAATTATATGCTGGAGTTGGTCACATAAAATATATTTTTCTAAAACCATTCTTGCAAAATTCTTTTCTTTTGTACTAACCATAGTTAAAATATATACACTACTGTCATTCCCTTTAACATAAGTTCATTGTGCAGCTCTAGTTGGACGTAATTGCTCTCACTGAGTTAATTTTTTTGGCACAGATGTATACGTAAATAAAATATATGTAAAATATAAATGAGTAATAAAATATAAATAAATATTAAAATATATATAAAATATAAATGAGTAATAAAATATAGAAGTTAAAATATAATTAAATATTAAAAATAAATGTAAAAATATAAATATTAAAAATAAATGTAAAAATATAAATATTAAAATACAAATAAATATCAAAATATAAATAAATATTCAAATATAATAAATATTAAAAATAAATAAATATTAAAAATAAATAAATATTAAAATAAGAATATTAGTTTAATTCTATCATATTTTATTTACTTTCCAAAATTGCAGTTGCGTATACAGCTCACAGTTTTTTCAACAACCAACTATTCCTAACATTATACCTATGATGTCACAACCCACAGCTTATAATTAAAAAATGTGTAGATGCAGTGCGTCGCAATTTTTCCACCAATACCCAAATAAAAACGCAAAATAACAAAAAAGCAACTTTCATGTCACATGACACTCCATAGACATCACTTACTGACACCTGATTGGTTGTTCATGAGGTCATCCTCAAACAAGACGCTGATTGGTCCGTTCCTGTACATACACGTTGAGACACGGTGTGACATGCCCATCGGCGGCGATGAGTCATCAGCACCTGTTCCCTGCGTGTGACGTCACTTACTGACACCTGATTGGTTGAGGTCATCTCCATTAGGCCACGCCCCCGCGGCTTGACAGACGAGATCCGCCCTGATCCGCCAGCAGCACCACCAAAATCCACAGAGCACCGCCAAAATCCGCACAGCACCACCAAGATCCGCTAAAGATCCGCACAGCACCGCGTCTTAGAATCGGCCTTTTTACACTACTTGGGTGCAACAAATCAATGTTTGTGAAAGAACTGTTTGATATTACCTAAAATATATATTTAAATAAAACATGGAAAATGTCGATAAGTTGGAACTGGGAATTTTCAGCACTGTTGAGTTGAGAATTTCGAATTTTTAAGTTGGGAAATTTCTTGTTTCAACCCCCCAAAATAATTTTTGTGTAACGGCACTGACTGTATTGAATTCATCCATTTCCGCCAGGCAATCCATGGTCTTGCGACTGTAGACTCATCTGGCTGCTGGAATGGCTGAAAGCAAAATCATCCAGACTGGAAGACGAACCCACCTGTTGGTCTCCACCTCACCTGAACGGCACCAGACTCCGATCTCTCAATCTGACCGACCTCCAGGTGTGGAAGGCGGAAGACTGCCCCTCTGACTGCGACTGCAACTGCTTCCAGGAAGGAAGTGACTTCTTCACCACTGTCAACTGCTCTGGAAGGGCCTTGAAGAACATTCCAGATGTCTTCCCGGAGAATGCCAGAGAGGTATTATATTAGGATAGTGACCAGTGGCGAAGGGTCCAGTCATCGGTAGATTTGCCGATGACCACGGAAAAATTAAAAAAAAAATTTAATTGAATTTTTTAAAAAAAAGATTAAAATTAAAATAAATCGAAATGTGGGGGACATGCTGCTCGGGGCGATGACCATTGCAAAAAATCACGCCTCGCCACTGCAGGATACATATTTAGAATAGCTAACCTCCATATGAGCCACCGGAGCCTCCAGTGGCCCAGTAGTTAAAGGCGTTCAGCTAGTAATCAGAGGATTGCTAGTTCGAATCCGTGAGATGGACTTGACAAAGAAAAGTAAAAAAGTTGTGGTCTTACGATCGGAGGGTTGCTAGCTTCGCTACTAAAATACTAGAAAGTCGTCGATAACATCCAATAAATTATACTGGCTTGTATTGGTGCACGGTAAATCTGATCGGGATCCGATGTCCTGACGTCTATTGAAGGCGTTGGGTGCCAGTTCAGGTGTTTCCTCGTCATCTGACCATAGTTAAAAAAATACTTGGCATCGTTCCTGGGTCTTTTCTTTGAGATAAGCCCCGAACCGTCGCCAATAGTCCACTGTGCAGTTCTAGTACAAAGTCAATTAACCAAACCAAAATTCTTTAATTTTCGGTTCGGGGTCTATCTTGATTTTAAAGACCCGAGAACAATGCCTCGTATTTGTACGATGGTTAGATGACGAGGACAACGCCTTAGCGGGCATCCGACTCAACGTCGATAGGTGTCAGGACCACTGAACTCTAACTGTAACTGCTGGAAGGCTCAAACTTTGTTTCCTCTACGGGCGAGTTGAAACCAATTGAAAGCTGCCATACGGTGCCCCAACATTTTTTTAAAAATGATTTGGTGGTGTTTTTTATTACCAAAGCATTGTAGAAGTATTAAATATATATAAATATTATATTTTCTTCTTATAGAATTAATTTTTATATTGCCAAACAGATAGTTTTTGCTCTTGCTTTTTAACTACTTCTACTTTGACTTGCAAAGGACTTCCTATTTTAATAGCAGATTACATTTAAAATGGGTTTAAAAATAAAATAAAAAAAACTTACCGAAAAATAATATATGTCGGCGTATTTTAACATGAAAAATATACGAAATATTGCGGTATCAAGAAAAGTGTGCCCCATCATGGCGGCCTCCATATCGGCTTCAAGTCAACAAAATGTCTTGCCCTATCCAGAAGTTACAGTTAGAGATCAGTGGTCAAGTCTATCGTACGGATTCGAACTAGCAATCGCATAATTACTAAATGAATGCCTTTATCCACTGGGCCACTGGATGCCCGATCCTTTATGGAGTAGCGTTACTGGTGATCAGTACACTTACGTTACAGCCCAAACATCTGTACTTTATTTAAGGTATAATATTCTGATATTTAATTTAATTCTTATAGGTAGATCTCAGCTGCAACGACATCCATTCGGTGGACAGTTTCAAACCAGTTCCCAATATGAAACTCCGAATCCTGAACCTGGACGGAAACAACCTGGAAAGGGTGTCGCTGTCAAGCTTTCCAAAGTCCTTGGCATTTCTGGGATTGGCTGGAAACAACCTCTCCAGATTCCCGATCGAAGAGTGGGATGGCGCTGCGATCGCTGTCGTGAATCTGTCCAGAAACCCATGGGTCTGCGACTGCGAGGCGTGGGATTCCAGACAGTGGCTGGTATCACACAGCGAATCGGTGAGGACAGGGCCTGATTTTATAACATGCAAACACAGTACAACCCCTAAATTTGGGGAGTTATGTTTAGTTAGTGCCGTCACACATGATTTTTTTTAGGTTTGGTTTGGTTTTGTTAATTAACGTCGCACTAGAGCTGCACAGTGGGCTATTGGCGACGATTCGGGGTCAAATTCGAAGGAAAGACCCTGGAACACATTCACACACACACATTCATACATGCACCTCCTTATTTTAGACCGGGAAATGAACTTGACATAGAAAAGTAAAAAAGTAGTGATCTTGCGATCGGAGGGTTGCCAGCTTCGCTACAAAAATACTAGAAAGTCGTCCAGAATATCCAACAAATTATACTGGCGTGTATACGGGACTGGTGCACGATACATCTGATCGGGGTCCAAAGTCCCGACGTCTATTGAAGGCGTTGGGTGCCAGTTCAGGTGTTTCCTCGTCATCTGACCATGGTTCTAAAATAACGAGGTGCATGTATAAATGTGTGTGTGAATGTGTATGTGTTCCCGGGTCTTTCTTTCGAGTTTGACCCCGAACCGTCACCAATAGCCCACTGTGCAGCTCTATTGCGACGTTAATTAACAAAAACCAAAAAAAAAAAAAAAAAAAACTTATTTTAGAACCATGGTCAGATGACGAGAAAACACCTGAACTGGCACCCAACGCCTTCAATAGACGTCGGGACTTTGGACCCCGATCAGATGTATCGTGCACCAGTCCCGTATACACGCCAGTATAATTTGTTGGATATTCTGGACGACTTTCTAGTATTTTTGTAGCGAAGCTGGCAACCCTCCGATCGCAAGATCACTACTTTTGTACTTTTCTATGTCAAGTCCATTGCCCGGATTCGAACCACCAATCCTCTGATTAGTAGCTGAACGCCTTACCAACTGAGCAACTGGGGCTCAAATAAATTTTCCAACTTAGCTATTCGAAATTCCCAACTGGAACGATTCGAAATCGGGTGTTGCCCTCGTTATTTGACCATGGTTCAAAAATACGAGGCATTGTTTCCGGGTATTTACTTCAAAATAGGCCCCGAACAAACGCCAATAGTCCAATGAGCAGTTCTGGTGTGAAGTTATTTAACCAAACAAAACTTGACGATTCGAAATTCCCAACTTAACAGTGCTAAAAATTCCCAGTTGCAACATATCGACATTTTTCAACTTTTTTTTTATAGATTAAGTAGTATTAAACAGTTTTCTTGAAAGTATTTATTTGTTGCACGCATGTTCCAATGCAGTATCCGTTCTGAGGTCTAACTTAAGGTTAATTTTAAAAGTTGGACAATTTCTAATATCCCCTCGCACTCACTTGCTAATAATATTAATTTTTTTCAAGAATACATTTTTTCAACTCAAGGATTTTTAAAACTCAAACTTCCCACCTTTTAAAGTTTCCAGATAAAATACTAAACACAGGCCCGTCGCAACAGGGCGGTTTGGGGGGGGAGGGGGGTGATACTGGCCAGTGTTCAGTATTTGAATTCAAAGACGGTATTAGAAATTTTCGCTGGAAAAGAGTGTAGGAAGAAACCTTATTTTAAAATGCCAAAACATTGTCATCTGGTTTTTTTACTCGTTTGTTCTTCGAAAAGTGTCTCAACCTTGAGTGATCGTGGCTCCAAAAAGAAACTGGGGGGGTGGGGGGCTGGATAGCCCAGTGGTAAAGGTGTCGGCTGGGAATCAAAGGATTCACGGTTCAAACCTGTGCGAGGACTAGACTAAAGAATAGTAAAAAAGTAGTGATATTGTGATTGGAGGGTTGCCAACTTCGCTACCAAAATACTAGAATGTCGTCCAGAACATCCACAAAAATTAACGGCGTGTATACGGGACTGGTGCACGATACATGTGATCGGGGTCCAAAGTCCCGACGTCTATTGAAGGCGTTGGGTGCCAGCTCAGGTGTTGTCCTCGTCATCTGACCATGGTTCAAAAATACGAGGCATCGTTCCCGGGTCTTTCCTTCGAGATAGGCCCCGAACCGGCGCCAATAGCCCACTGTGCAGCTCTAGTGCGACGTTAATTAACCAACCAACCAAAAAGAAACTGAAAGAATGGCGGAGTCTCTTAGTTTTGAAGAATATAGTTTGCGAAATTGATCCCTCTGAGTGAAGAATGTCCCTTTCCGGTCGAAGTTAATAAATGCTTAACAGTAAATGATTTTTCTTTCAAAATATTAAAACAGTTTTCAATAATTTATATTTGTAGGTAGAAGATTTGAATGAAGTGCGTTGTGCCACAAAAGGTGTATTGAAGGATTCTATCATCATTCATCTCAATTTTGATGACATGTGCAAGAACACACAAGTCACAAAAATTGCTATTGTTACAGGTACTTTAAATGTATTCCACGATATCAAATAATTCAAGGTACCCGAGTCCTTCGAGGACTATAACCCTCTAATCTGAAATATTATCTGAATATGAAAAACGAAGTATAATATTTAAATTTAAAGTTTCGCACAGAACGGACAAACACAACAAGAAAACCCAAAGCCACCCAAAGAAAGACAAAAAAGAAAGTTAAACACCAGATCTGAATATAATAAAATTGAATCCTGAATAAAAAAAATCCTGAATAAAAAAAAAATTACAAAACTGAACTTCAAATTTATGCATCTAAAAGAAAATACATCCGAAAATAGTTAAATAGAATTTGCATAATTCTTAATTTAAATTAAGAAAAATAATGTTTAATGATAATTATTAAAGTTATTTTAAATTAAAAAAATGGACAATATGAGTTTTACTTTTTCAAAGAATCTGAGTTAAAATTTTACATTTATCTCAATTTACAAGTTCGTCAAAGCTGAACAAATCAGCAGTTCTTCAAACGAAAGTTCATCAATACTTCTTCCATGAGTTTTTTAAATTTTCTTCAAACGAATTTTTATAAAATCTTCTTTCATGATTTTTCAGAATTTTCAAGAGATATTCTTGTCTTTAAGTTGTAGTCTCCAAAGGAGCAAATAATCATATATAAAATTTTATACTGGATATAAAAACCATTTGATCAAAGGGAGTGAGGGAAAAAACTTCCAATATCCAGCCTGAATGCACGAGAATTAAGTTCTTGACGTAAAAGGTGATTATTGATAAGAAAAATCTTGTATTCAGTTTGTAGAAACATTGAGCTTAGTTTAAAAGTCCATCATTTCCAAGACTAGAAATGATTTCGTTAAGTTTATCAATTGTATTCTTGGCTTCATCAACTATCTTTCTTAACATTCTTTTCTTGTAATTAATATACCCATTTTAATGTAATTTTAATTTTGTTTTAATAAACGTTTTAATAAAAACTTAATAAATTAAGTAAAATTCTAGTATTTAAAAATTTAACTACCACTCTTTCAATACTAAATTTAAGATAAAGTTAAAAAAAAAAAAAAAAAAAATATCAGAATCACGCACGATGTTTCCGCAGTTTCTAGTTCGTTACTTTATAAGTAATAAACAATAACCAAAATAATGAGTATTCGCACAGATTAATACGTAAACTAAGGAATTACACTCATAGTACGTTATGTAAAAAAAAAAAATTACTTAAATCAACGCTTCATGTAATCTGTAAATATAGTTAATATGCAGAAACTTATATGAATTCTCTCTTTTTAAGGGGCCCCTAAAAATGATCATAATTTTTTTTTACGTGAAAAGGTTATGAATTTTCTAACTACTTATTTATTTATTTTTTAAATCAGTGGTTTATTTACTTTTTTACAAAACTTCTAATATTTTATTCAACTAAATCACTTGTATATTTCCAAGACTAGAAATGATTTCGTTAAGTTTATCAATTGTATTCTTGGCTTCATCAACTATCTTTCTTAACATTCTTTTCTTGTAATTAATATTCCCATTTTAATGTAATTTTAATTTTGTTTTAATAAACGTTTTAATAAAAACTTAATAAATTAAGTTAAAATTCTAGTATTTAAAAATTTAACTACCACTCTTTCAATACTAAATTTAAGATGAAGTTAAAAAAAAAAAAGAAAACATATCAGAATCACGCACGATGTTTCCGCAGTTTCTAGTTCGTTACTTTATAAGTAATAAACAATAACCAAAATAATGAGTATTCGCACAGATTAATACGTAAACTAAGGAATTACACTCATAGTACGTTATGTAAAAAAAAAAATTACTTAAATCAACGCTTCATGTAATCTGTAAATATAGTTAATATGCAGAAACTTATATGAATTCTCTCTTTTTAAGGGGCCCCTAAAAATGATCATAATTTTTTTTTACGTGAAAAGGTTATGAATTTTCTAACTACTTATTTATTTATTTTTTAAATCAGTGGTTTATTTACTTTTTTTACAAAACTTCTAATATTTTATTCAACTAAATCACTTGTATATTTCCAAGACTAGAAATGATTTCGTTAAGTTTATCAATTGTATTCTTGGCTTCATCAACTATCTTTCTTAACATTCTTTTCTTGTAATTAATATTCCCATTTTAATGTAATTTTAATTTTGTTTTAATAAACGTTTTAATAAAAACTTAATAAATTAAGTTAAAATTCTAGTATTTAAAAATTTAACTACCACTCTTTCAATACTAAATTTAAGATGAATGTAAAAAAAAAAGAAGAAAACATATCAGAATCACGCACGATGTTTCCGCAGTTTCTAGTTCGTTACTTTATAAGTAATAAACAATAACCAAAATAATGCGTATTCGCACAGATTAATACGTAAACTAAGGAATTACACTCATAGTACGTTATGTAAAAAAAAAAATACTTAAATCAACGCTTCATGTTATCTGTAAATATAGTTAATATGCAGAAACTTATATGAATTCTCTCTTTTTAAGGGGCCCCTAAAAATGATCATAATTTTTTTTTTACGTGAAAAGGTTATGAATTTTCTAACTACTTATTTATTTATTTTTTAAATCAGTGGTTTATTTACTTTTTTACAAAACTTCTAATATTTTATTCAACTAAATCACTTGTATATTTCCAAGACTAGAAATGATTTCGTTAAGTTTATCAATTTTATTCTTGGCTTCATCAACTATCTTTCTTAACATTCTTTTCTTGTAATTAATATTCCCATTTTAATGTAATTTTAATTTTGTTTTAATAAACGTTTTAATAAAAACTTAATAAATTAAGTTAAAATTCTAGTATTTAAAAATTTAACTACCACTCTTTCAATACTAAATTTAAGATGAAGTTAAAAAAAAAAAAAAGAAAACATATCAACACCTCTCATCCTCTCATTCTCACCATCACACGGCCTCCCTCGGAGACGGTTGACTTTACAAACTGCTCCGTGCGGTACAGACAACGACGTTAACAACGAACTCCCGATAAGAAGTTATCAACTGTAACGTGGATCCTTGCCTAGTTTATGCTGTGGTATTGTATGCCTGCGTTGCTCCCATTTTAAATTGTAAACCCGAGATTTCCGTTTTCTGCTCTTTCTCTAAGGTGGTGGCTTTGATCACCAATACCTAGGAAAGACTGAATTCAGCGAAGCTTTTTCTTCGGAATAGCCTAGCTTCCTTTCGCTCGGTAGATACTCATCCCTCCCCACCTTCTCTACTCTCTCTTTCTTTACGTAATTATGGCACCTACGTGCTCTAAAACAATTAAATCGTTGGAGGACAAATTAATGTCTGTTAACTACCAACATGCAACTCTTATAAATAAACAAAAAACGGAAAAACTTTCTAAAGCCGAAAAAAGTAAACTAGCAAACCTTACCAAAATGAGAACTGAACTCTCTAATGAGCTGCACCTCATTAACGCGCCGGTCTCCCCGGTAAAAACTAAAACCGATGAGGAAATCGAATGGGAAGCCTATTTAGTCAAAGAGGCAGAAATTCAAGCGAAAGCTGATATGTTCCCAACGTTTGAACAAAATCAAATTCAAAATGATGACGACTACCAGATCGTTATGATGGCTACCATTAAACTAATGACAAAAATGCAGGATGGTACAGCCAGCGACAAAGAGAAAACCTTCAAAACCTTCTACGGATACTTATCTGCCGAATTCGTTTATAGAAATAAACTCGCGGATCTTAAAAGCCAAGACCAAATAGATCAGGCAGCCTTGGACGAAGCCCAAAAGTATCACAACACAGCTTTAATGTGTATCAGGGATACTATAGAAAAATTCCCATTTGTTGCGGGATTTAAAAAACCGATTAAAACCGCTAAAAGGCAACTAGAGCCAGAAAGCCCTTCCCCCGTGGAAGAGCCCAACAAATTTGCCGCTATCGAAGACGATAACATTGAAATGTTACCTACCGAGGAGGCTACTCCACCAAAACTTAAAATACCCCCGATAATAGTGTCGGACCCGTCCCTCTGGACTGAAATAAGAGCACTTATGTTAGAGGCAAACATTTCAGAATTCTCATGCAAAGCAGCGCTAGAGTCGTTGACTATAAAATTAACAAAAACTGAAGACTTTGACGCAACAAGGGAAATCCTTAATGCTAAAAGCTTTCCGTATCATACGTACAATACCAAACGGCCCAAAAAGACTAAAGTAGTACTGAAAAATGTCCCAGCGGACATGCCATCCGATGAAATTAAATCAGCACTGTTAGAAAAAGGTTTTCCGATACTGAGTGTATATCAGCTTAAAAAGAATGTCGATCGTATTCGCATCCCATTACCGATTTACTTTCTCGAGCTCGAATTTGGACCCGAAGGATCTAAAATATATCAGCTTAAAGAACTGCTAAATCTGATTGTTAAAATAGAGCCTTACAGAAGACGTAAGACTCCAACCCAATGCCACCGCTGCCAGCGGTATGGGCATTCAAAAAATTCATGCTCAAACCCAATAAGGTGTGTAAAATGCGCTGAGGATCACCTCACGGAAAATTGCCCGGAACAATATGTCGCCAGCCCTAAATGTGCGCTTTGCAGCGGCAGCCACACAGCAAATTATACAGGGTGCCCGCGCGCCCCAAAACCGTTCCAAAAAAGGCAACAAAACTCGAGCAATCATTTGGAGGTAACCCCTCCAACATACCATACGCCTATTTCGGAACCCGAAATTATGGACCAAACTTCTCCAGTGGATCAAATTGACCCACCCATGCAAATAGAGCAGGCACCAGCAGATGATAATCCGCTTGAGTTTCTCAAGGAGATAGCTAGCTGGCTAAAAAATGTTAACATAAAAGAGCTTCTGGCTAACTGCAAAAAACTGTTCGCAGATTTTAAAAAAGCAACTAGCCCCATAGAAAAGCTAGAAGTAGGAATAAAGGCTGTTGAACTTATTTCTAACCACTTCGGCTCGGAATAAAATAATCAAGCTGACGAGTTTAACACGGCGAAATTCGCCGAAATGAAAATAAAAACGATGGTCTTTACATGCTGCCTCCGTACCTGAGCAACCCGGTGAGATGAGCTCGCGCACAGGCGCTTGTGACACCGGGTCAGGTCTCGGGGGGAAAAAACGGCGAGTAAAAATCTAACGATCAGGTCTCCAAACTTGAAAAACTCCATAACAAAAAAAAAAAAAAAAAAAAAAAAAAAAAAAAAATCGAAAACCAAATAAAAAGTACAAAATTTTGAAAAATAAAATAAAAACTCCCTATCCCCCTAAACTTTCTATTTTTATGACTCTATTATTCCCCTGAATAATAGATCAAACTTTCACACTTTCCATTATTCTTCTTCCTAATTTCTCAAAACCCACCTTCGGTGGGTTCTTCCAGCCCAGGTTAAACTGGGCACTATCTCTCTACCTTATTTACGCTGCGCAGGCGGCATATACTACAAACCACATATGCTATTTCCTAACGGAGAATTTAGATGAAGTTGTAAGGACCCTCGGGTCGAGGCAACGAAATGCTCATTACGATTTCCGATTTCCGAAAACATATCAGAATCACGCACGATGTTTCCGCAGTTTCTAGTTCGTTACTTTATAAGTAATAAACAATAACCAAAATAATGAGTATTCGCACAGATTAATACGTAAACTAAGGAATTACACTCATAGTACGTTATGTAAAAAAAAAAAATTACTTAAATCAACGCTTCATGTAATCTGTAAATATAGTTAATATGCAGAAACTTATATGAATTCTCTCTTTTTAAGGGGCCCCTAAAAATGATCATAATTTTTTTTTACGTGAAAAGGTTATGAATTTTCTAACTACTTATTTATTTATTTTTTAAATCAGTGGTTTATTTACTTTTTTACAAAACTTCTAATATTTTATTCAACTAAATCACTTGTATATTTCCAAGACTAGAAATGATTTCGTTAAGTTTATCAATTGTATTCTTGGCTTCATCAACTATCTTTCTTAACATTCTTTTCTTGTAATTAATATTCCCATTTTAATGTAATTTTAATTTTGTTTTAATAAACGTTTTAATAAAAACTTAATAAATTAAGTTAAAATTCTAGTATTTAAAAATTTAACTACCACTCTTTCAATACTAAATTTAAGATGAAGTTAAAAAAAAAAAAGAAAACATATCAGAATCACGCACGATGTTTCCGCAGTTTCTAGTTCGTTACTTTATAAGTAATAAACAATAACCAAAATAATGAGTATTCGCACAGATTAATACGTAAACTAAGGAATTACACTCATAGTACGTTATGTAAAAAAAAAAATTACTTAAATCAACGCTTCATGTAATCTGTAAATATAGTTAATATGCAGAAACTTATATGAATTCTCTCTTTTTAAGGGGCCCCTAAAAATGATCATAATTTTTTTTTACGTGAAAAGGTTATGAATTTTCTAACTACTTATTTATTTATTTTTTAAATCAGTGGTTTATTTACTTTTTTTACAAAACTTCTAATATTTTATTCAACTAAATCACTTGTATATTTCCAAGACTAGAAATGATTTCGTTAAGTTTATCAATTGTATTCTTGGCTTCATCAACTATCTTTCTTAACATTCTTTTCTTGTAATTAATATTCCCATTTCAATGTAATTTTAATTTTGTTTTAATAAACGTTTTAATAAAAACTTAATAAATTAAGTTAAAATTCTAGTATTTAAAAATTTAACTACCACTCTTTCAATACTAAATTTAAGATGAATGTAAAAAAAAAAGAAGAAAACATATCAGAATTACGCACGATGTTTCCGCAGTTTCTAGTTCGTTACTTTATAAGTAACAAACAATAACCAAAATAATGAGTATTCGCACAGATTAATACGTAAACTAAGGAATTACACTCATAGTACGTTATGTAAAAAAAAAATTACTTAAATCAACGCTTCATGTAATCTGTAAATATAGTTAATATGCAGAAACTTATATGAATTCTCTCTTTTTAAGGGGCCCCTAAAAATGATCATAATTTTTTTTACGTGAAAAGGTTATGAATTTTCTAACTACTTATTTATTTATTTTTTAAATTAGTGGTTTATTTACTTTTTTACAAAACTTCTAATATTTTATTCAACTAAATCACTTGTATATTTCCAAGACTAGAAATGATTTCGTTAAGTTTATCAATTGTATTCTTGGCTTCATCAACTATCTTTCTTAACATTCTTTTCTTGTAATTAATATTCCCATTTTAATGTAATTTTAATTTTGTTTTAATAAACGTTTTAATAAAAACTTAATAAATTAAGTTAAAATTCTAGTATTTAAAAATTTAACTACCACTCTTTCAATACTAAATTTAAGATGAATGTAAAAAAAAAAAGAAAACATATCAGAATCACGCACGATGTTTCCGCAGTTTCTAGTTCGTTACTTTATAAGTAATAAACAATAACCAAAATAATGAGTATTCGCACAGATTAATACGTAAACTAAGGAATTACACTCATAGTACGTTATGTAAAAAAAAAAAATTACTTAAATCAACGCTTCATGTAATCTGTAAATATAGTTAATATGCAGAAACTTATATGAATTCTCTCTTTTTAAGGGGCCCCTAAAAATGATCATAATTTTTTTTTACGTGAAAAGGTTATGAATTTTCTAACTACTTATTTATTTATTTTTTAAATCAGTGGTTTATTTACTTTTTTACAAAACTTCTAATATTTTATTCAACTAAATCACTTGTATATTTCCAAGACTAGAAATGATTTCGTTAAGTTTATCAATTGTATTCTTGGCTTCATCAACTATCTTTCTTAACATTCTTTTCTTGTAATTAATATTCCCATTTTAATGTAATTTTAATTTTGTTTTAATAAACGTTTTAATAAAAACTTAATAAATTAAGTTAAAATTCTAGTATTTAAAAATTTAACTACCACTCTTTCAATACTAAATTTAAGATGAAGTTAAAAAAAAAAAAGAAAACATATCAGAATCACGCACGATGTTTCCGCAGTTTCTAGTTCGTTACTTTATAAGTAATAAACAATAACCAAAATAATGAGTATTCGCACAGATTAATACGTAAACTAAGGAATTACACTCATAGTACGTTATGTAAAAAAAAAAATTACTTAAATCAACGCTTCATGTAATCTGTAAATATAGTTAATATGCAGAAACTTATATGAATTCTCTCTTTTTAAGGGGCCCCTAAAAATGATCATAATTTTTTTTTACGTGAAAAGGTTATGAATTTTCTAACTACTTATTTATTTATTTTTTAAATCAGTGGTTTATTTACTTTTTTTACAAAACTTCTAATATTTTATTCAACTAAATCACTTGTATATTTCCAAGACTAGAAATGATTTCGTTAAGTTTATCAATTGTATTCTTGGCTTCATCAACTATCTTTCTTAACATTCTTTTCTTGTAATTAATATTCCCATTTTAATGTAATTTTAATTTTGTTTTAATAAACGTTTTAATAAAAACTTAATAAATTAAGTTAAAATTCTAGTATTTAAAAATTTAACTACCACTCTTTCAATACTAAATTTAAGATGAATGTAAAAAAAAAAGAAGAAAACATATCAGAATTACGCACGATGTTTCCGCAGTTTCTAGTTCGTTACTTTAAAAGTAATAAACAATAACCAAAATAATGAGTATTCGCACAGATTAATACGTAAACTAAGGAATTACACTCATAGTACGTTATGTAAAAAAAAAAATTACTTAAATCAACGCTTCATGTAATCTGTAAATATAGTTAATATGCAGAAACTTATATGAATTCTCTCTTTTTAAGGGGCCCCTAAAAATGATCATAATTTTTTTTTTACGTGAAAAGGTTATGAATTTTCTAACTACTTATTTATTTATTTTTTAAATCAGTGGTTTATTTACTTTTTTACAAAACTTCTAATATTTTATTCAACTAAATCACTTGTATATTTCCAAGACTAGAAATGATTTCGTTAAGTTTATCAATTTTATTCTTGGCTTCATCAACTATCTTTCTTAACATTCTTTTCTTGTAATTAATATTCCCATTTTAATGTAATTTTAATTTTGTTTTAATAAACGTTTTAATAAAAACTTAATAAATTAAGTTAAAATTCTAGTATTTAAAAATTTAACTACCACTCTTTCAATACTAAATTTAAGATGAAGTTAAAAAAAAAAAAAAGAAAACATATCAGAATCACGCACGATGTTTCCGCAGTTTCTAGTTCGTTACTTTATAAGTAATAAACAATAACCAAAATAATGAGTATTCGCACAGATTAATACGTAAACTAAGGAATTACACTCATAGTACGTTATGTAAAAAAAAAAATTAATTAAATCAACGCTTCATGTAATCTGTAAATATAGTTAATATGCAGAAACTTATATGAATTCTCTCTTTTTAAGGGGCCCCTAAAAATGATCATAATTTTTTTTTTACGTGAAAAGGTTATGAATTTTCTAACTACTTATTTATTTATTTTTTAAATCAGTGGTTTATTTACTTTTTTACAAAACTTCTAATATTTTATTCAACTAAATCACTTGTATATTTCCAAGACTAGAAATGATTTCGTTAAGTTTATCAATTGTATTCTTGGCTTCATCAACTATCTTTCTTAACATTCTTTTCTTGTAATTAATATTCCCATTTTAATGTAATTTAAATTTTGTTTTAATAAACGTTTTAATAAAAACTTAATAAATTAAGTTAAAATTCTAGTATTTAAAAATTTAACTACCACTCTTTCAATACTAAATTTAAGATGAAGTTAAAAAAAAAAAAAAAAACATATCAGAATCACGCACGATGTTTCCGCAGTTTCTAGTTCGTTACTTTATAAGTAATAAACAATAACCAAAATAATGAGTATTCGCACAGATTAATACGTAAACTAAGGAATTACACTCATAGTACGTTATGTAAAAAAAAAAAATTACTTAAATCAACGCTTCATGTAATCTGTAAATATAGTTAATATGCAGAAACTTATATGAATTCTCTCTTTTTAAGGGGCCCCTAAAAATGATCATAATTTTTTTTTACGTGAAAAGGTTATGAATTTTCTAACTACTTATTTATTTATTTTTTAAATCAGTGGTTTATTTACTTTTTTACAAAACTTCTAATATTTTATTCAACTAAATCACTTGTATATTTCCAAGACTAGAAATGATTTCGTTAAGTTTATCAATTGTATTCTTGGCTTCATCAACTATCTTTCTTAACATTCTTTTCTTGTAATTAATATTCCCATTTTAATGTAATTTAAATTTTGTTTTAATAAACGTTTTAATAAAAACTTAATAAATTAAGTTAAAATTCTAGTATTTAAAAATTTAACTACCACTCTTTCAATACTAAATTTAAGAGGAAGTTAAAAAAAAGAAAAGAAAACATATCAGAATCACGCACGATGTTTCCGCAGTTTCTAGTTCGTTACTTTATAAGTAATAAACAATAACCAAAATAATGAGTATTCGCACAGATTAATACGTAAACTAAGGAATTACACTCATAGTACGTTATGTAAAAAAATTACTTAAATCAACGCTTCATGTAATCTGTAAATATAGTTAATATGCAGAAACTTATATGAATTCTCTCTTTTTAAGGGGCCCCTAAAAATGATCATAATTTTTTTTTTACGTGAAAAGGTTATGAATTTTCTAACTACTTATTTATTTATTTTTTAAATCAGTGGTTTATTTACTTTTTTACAAAACTTCTAATATTTTATTCAACTAAATCACTTGTATATTTCCAAGACTAGAAATGATTTCGTTAAGTTTATCAATTGTATTCTTGGCTTCATCAACTATCTTTCTTAACATTCTTTTCTTGTAATTAATATTCCCATTTTAATGTAATTTAAATTTTGTTTTAATAAACGTTTTAATAAAAACTTAATAAATTAAGTTAAAATTCTAGTATTTAAAAATTTAACTACCACTCTTTCAATACTAAATTTAAGATGAAGTTAAAAAAAAAAAAAGAAAACATATCAGAATCACGCACGATGTTTCCGCAGTTTCTAGTTCGTTACTTTATAAGTAATAAACAATAACCAAAATAATGAGTATTCGCACAGATTAATACGTAAACTAAGGAATTACACTCATAGTACGTTATGTAAAAAAAAAAAATTACTTAAATCAACGCTTCATGTAATCTGTAAATATAGTTAATATGCAGAAACTTATATGAATTCTCTCTTTTTAAGGGGCCCCTAAAAATGATCATAATTTTTTTTTTACGTGAAAAGGTTATGAATTTTCTAACTACTTATTTATTTATTTTTTAAATCAGTGGTTTATTTACTTTTTTACAAAACTTCTAATATTTTATTCAACTAAATCACTTGTATATTTCCAAGACTAGAAATGATTTCGTTAAGTTTATCAATTGTATTCTTGGCTTCATCAACTATCTTTCTTAACATTCTTTTCTTGTAATTAATATTCCCATTTTAATGTAATTTAAATTTTGTTTTAATAAACGTTTTAATAAAAACTTAATAAATTAAGTTAAAATTCTAGTATTTAAAAATTTAACTACCACTCTTTCAATACTAAATTTAAGATGAAGTTAAAAAAAAAAAAGAAAACATATCAGAATCACGCACGATGTTTCCGCAGTTTCTAGTTCGTTACTTTATAAGTAATAAACAATAACCAAAATAATGAGTATTCGCACAGATTAATACGTAAACTAAGGAATTACACTCATAGTACGTTATGTAAAAAAAAAAAATTACTTAAATCAACGCTTCATGTAATCTGTAAATATAGTTAATATGCAGAAACTTATATGAATTCTCTCTTTTTAAGGGGCCCCTAAAAATGATCATAATTTTTTTTTACGTGAAAAGGTTATGAATTTTCTAACTACTTATTTATTTATTTTTTAAATCAGTGGTTTATTTACTTTTTTACAAAACTTCTAATATTTTATTCAACTAAATCACTTGTATATTTCCAAGACTAGAAATGATTTCGTTAAGTTTATCAATTGTATTCTTGGCTTCATCAACTATCTTTCTTAACATTCTTTTCTTGTAATTAATATTCCCATTTTAATGTAATTTAAATTTTGTTTTAATAAACGTTTTAATAAAAACTTAATAAATTAAGTTAAAATTCTAGTATTTAAAAATTTAACTACCACTCTTTCAATACTAAATTTAAGAGGAAGTTAAAAAAAAGAAAAGAAAACATATCAGAATCACGCACGATGTTTCCGCAGTTTCTAGTTCGTTACTTTATAAGTAATAAACAATAACCAAAATAATGAGTATTCGCACAGATTAATACGTAAACTAAGGAATTACACTCATAGTACGTTATGTAAAAAAATTACTTAAATCAACGCTTCATGTAATCTGTAAATATAGTTAATATGCAGAAACTTATATGAATTCTCTCTTTTTAAGGGGCCCCTAAAAATGATCATAATTTTTTTTTTACGTGAAAAGGTTATGAATTTTCTAACTACTTATTTATTTATTTTTTAAATCAGTGGTTTATTTACTTTTTTACAAAACTTCTAATATTTTATTCAACTAAATCACTTGTATATTTCCAAGACTAGAAATGATTTCGTTAAGTTTATCAATTTTATTCTTGGCTTCATCAACTATCTTTCTTAACATTCTTTTCTTGTAATTAATATTCCCATTTTAATGTAATTTTAATTTTGTTTTAATAAACGTTTTAATAAAAACTTAATAAATTAAGTTAAAATTCTAGTATTTAAAAATTTAACTACCACTCTTTCAATACTAAATTTAAGATGAAGTTAAAAAAAAAAAAGAAAACATATCAGAATCACGCACGATGTTTCCGCAGTTTCTAGTTCGTTACTTTATAAGTAATAAACGATAACCAAAATAATGAGTATTCGCACAGATTAATACGTAAACTAAGGAATTACACTCATAGTACGTTATGTAAAAAAAAAATTACTTAAATCAACGCTTCATGTAATCTGTAAATATAGTTAATATGGAGAAACTCATATGAATTCTCTCTTTTTAAGGGGCCCCTAAAAATGATCATAATTTTTTTTAATGTGAAAGAGTTAGGAATTTTCTAACTACTTATTTATTTATTTTTTAAATCAGTGGTTTATTTACTTTTTTACAAAACTTCTAATATTTTATTCAATTAAATCACTTGTATATTTCCTACATTTTCAGGATTCACGCCATCTTTCGCATCGCGTTCGTCAAAGAAATGCCCTTTGGACCGCTTACAAAATTCAATTCATGACCACATACTAATTGTTTATAGTGAAATTATATGTGGATTTGTCGTTTACGGATACTTTTTCCCTTTCCAAATTTCTGATATTGTAATCATTACGGATTTGCTATCAAATGGGCAGAACGTTCCCATCTCGGTCAACTAAAATGAAAGAAAGAACGGCATTAACGTTATTTCGAATTCACAGAAGAAAAAAAAAATTTAGTAATTTTAAATATATAAAATTTTCGCAGTATTTACACTTACACAAGCTGATTTATTTTGCATTGTGCTTTAATACATAAATTTAACAGTTTTATTTTAAGGACGTCGATGGCCACAAATGTTCTTTTGCCCTGGGCCCTTTAACTGGGAAATCTGTTCCAGTTTACATCAAGTTGTGAGCCGCTGTTTCATTTGTTTTCTTATCTGCACCAGCGAAAAGCTTAGATATTTGAGCAAAAGTCAGGTACTTTTAGCAACGGGAATATTTTGAGCAGCTTGATTGTTGGATATGACAGTTATTTCTTCATAGCAGAGCATATTTTAAAGAATTTTCACTGGTGGGGGACAAATATTTTTCTATGGTCAAAGATAGGATGCTGAGAGATAGTTGAATTTCGATGTTAACCTTTTCGCGGAGGTTCCGTAACAAAAAAGTTGCCCTGGTTGTGGGCTAATTCCTAAACGGGAGTGGGGAGAGGGGATTTTGCTTTAGGAGGCAAGGAAAAGATTCTTACAGCTTTGTGGAAGGATGACTTGCCTTACAATAAGATGATTGCGTCAGACGGAGGGATCGTTAACAATCCTCCTTCAGGTGTCGAAATACTGAAAAGGCAAACCTAAGACGATCTGTATAAACCATTGGAGAAACGTCACCTGTTCGAATAGGTGTAATTACATGTTCAGACCACATACATTTTAAAAATTCTTTCCCTATACCATTGTTCGAAAGTGTCCCAAACCCACCACTAAATATGTATACTTTATGGGACACATGTTGTCCCAGCCCACCCGCAAAGGTTAACAAAAACATTGTGCAAAAAATGCCAAAAATCATTTGTTTGTCAATTCAAACTAAATTAATTTACTTAATTTAACAAAAATTATCGATGGTTTTCCCTCAAGAAAATATTTAGGACACGAATGAAATAATGGGCGTCAAATCCTTGTGAGCAGTGGGGCTTTTCTTAGCACTGGTGGGGAAAATGACCCACCAACTCTATATTAAAATATGCCCTGCTTCATAGTGATGAAGTCTCTGTTGATCTGATTATAGCAGGAAGTTGTTTGAAGCGTATTTGGGGAAATTTCCAGCATCCCGGAAAATTTGCTGTGTGCTCTCCCCCACAGTTAGCACATTTAAGAGTTTGATCTAAGGATTTTTTGCATTGACTAGTAAAGTGGTCTCCTGCACACTTCACACATCTGGGCGGATGTGTGCAGTGTGAGATAGAGTGATTTCACAGTGGTTAGGGAGTACCCGGGGCCGAAGGCCCCATTACCTCCAATCGGAATGCAGTAAAACTGCGTTATTAACACCTAAGGTTAAATTTGTTTCCCTTAGATTATGAAATCGTGAAAAATGGGACGAGACAAACACAAAATACGAACTACGCACTTGTGAGCAAAAGTGCATTAGAGTATGAACAATAGAGAATAGCACATTCCGAATATTTATAATTTATGTACAGAAGGGGTTTTATGGTATAAACTATAACCATAGAAAGATATGAGGCAACATAAAGTATATACAATTGCGTACAATTAGTCTGTAGTATGTCACAAGAGTAGAACGAGTCGGACGACAAACGATATTTACACATTTGAACGATTCAGAGGTGGCTCAGCACCAAGGATAGTGGAGACTATATATAAAAGGTGTGCTGGTACTCGCTCTTGCTGATGGAGGGCGGGGAAAAGGATTCTTTTGACGTCATAGTGACGCCTTCCTCCGCCTTCAACTTTCTGTGGGCGTGTCTAATGCTTTCGACAGTCGTTTTAAGAGTAATTGTCGTTATTGTCAAGGAGTACTTAATTTAACAAGAATTCTTGTTTTTAACTAATCATGAATTTATTTAAAAGAAAACAGTTAAAATTTGCTTCAAAAAACAATTTGAATCGATTTCCAAAGTCGTTTCGTTATTAAAATATTCAGAAACAATTTGAACCAATGGTTCTTGACGTGCTGCCATCTATTTGTTTTTTTGTGAACTATTTAAAAGTGATAATCGTTAATTCGCTAAATTTTAAGAGTTTAAATTATATTTTAAGGATTGTATTTAGTATGTAAAAAGTGCAAAAAAGTTGCTTAATAAATTAAGCGTATTAAAATAATATTAGCTGCCACGAGAGCATGTTCATGAATTCTGAAAAAGTAAAATGAGGTTAGGAACCATCAGGTCAATGCATTTGTATTGGACATATTGAGTTACAATTTGAATCAAGTAAAATACGGGGACATAACTAAACAAGGACGGATTAGCAGTGAAGCTACCTGAACACAATTATTTACAGATATTTACATTATTTTGCTAATTAAAAATTAAATCACCAGTCGTTAACCACGGGGATCGAACCTAAGTAGCAATGCTTGAAACATACAGCCAATGAGAAAGATCAAAAACTCATAGTTAGGCGGAGCTAAAATGACGTCAAAAGAATTCTTTCCTTGCCCCTTTCAAAAAGTGAAACACGAGCACACCTTATATATATATATGGTCTTCACTATCCTTGGCTCAGCACCATGTGGTGACCAAGTTATGATGGAGGAAGGAGCGACAGGGTAGCTCGAGGCCGGTGAAGGTTAGAGGGTTGTGTATGGTCATAAGGACTGAGTTTTCTTATTTCATCGTTCTCAATGGCATCCAGGGAGCCAAAAAAGTTGTTGGCTAATTTGCCGATAAATTGGGTGAGGGATAGGATCCGGAGGGAGTTCCTGATATCCTCGTCCCTGACGAACTAACAATTTATTATCATGTATTAAAACAATTGAAAACATATATATTGGTAGCAATAGTTACTTTAAAACTTTGGCTTCAATTTTAAAATATAAGGAACCAGCAAATTCCTCTGGCATAAAAAAAAATCAAAAAAGAAGTCGAAAGCAAAAATAGCTATATCCACGATGGATACAGATGCAAAAGCAGTTATATCCAACGCATGGGAATGTTAGTAGTCAGTGAATGTAATTTCTGATTGTGAATATAACATGTTCTGCTTCTTGAGCAAAGCTGGAAGCGTATCCAGTTGCAAAAACAGTTAAATCCTTTATTCAGTTTTAAAACAAGTTAAAATTTATATCATAACTTAATCAGTTCTCTGAGAACTTACACATTTTAGTGAGAAATATTTTTTTTTTCATTTTTATATATAAAAAAAGTAATTGTTTACAATAAATATTTTTGACGGTTTTTCCCGGTTTACTCATAAAGTTAAAAGTGCATATAGCTGATTTTGCTTCTGGGCTATTAATTTGCAGTTTTATAGATGTCAGATATACAAATAAACGAGGCAATTTGTCCTCAATGTTGATACAATATTCTTTTAATACTCATTGGATCGATAGTTCCCGTCACTTTCAGATTAAAACGGGCCCCCAGTTACCCGGTAGATAAAGGCGTTCGGGTAGTAATCAAAGGATTACGAGTTCGAGCCCGAGTGATGGACTTGACAAAGAACAGTAAAAAACGTAATGATCTTGCGATCGAAGGGATGCATCGCTAATGAAATACTAGGAAGTCGCCTAAAAATTCCCAACAAATTATACTGGCGTGCATATGGGACTGGAGCACGATAAATCTGATCGGGGTACAATGTTCTGATGCCTATTGAGGTTGTGTCGGGTGCCAGCTCAGGTGTTGTCCTCGTCGTCTGACCATGGTTCAAAAATACGAGGCATCGTTTCCGGGTCTTTCCTTCGAGATATGCCCCGAACCGTCGCCAATAGCCCCCGGTGGAACTCTAGTGCGACGTTAATTAATCAAACCAAACCAAAACCTCTAGGTTAATGAATATCTATTTTTAATTCTGAACTATTACGTGTCGTTACAATGACGTATTTAGCATTTGAAGATTAGTTTGGTTTGATTAATTAACGGCGCACTAGAGCTGCACCGGGGGCTATTGGGGCATATCTCGAAGGAAAGACGCGGGAACGATGCCTCGCACTTTTGAACCATGGTCAGATGACGAGGACAACACCTGAGCTGGCACCCGACACAACCTCAATAGGCATCAGAACATTGTACCCCGATCAGAATTATCGTGCTCCAATCCCTTACACACACCAGTGTAATTTTTTGAATGCTATGGATGACTTTCTAATATTTTTGTAGCGAATCTGGCAACCCTCCGATCGCAAGATCAGTATTTTTCTTCGAAAATGAATGGACTGTAGTAGAGCGAATATGACGTCTTAATCGTGAAACCAACATATCAGACCGAATGGCCTCAGACACGTGACTTCTTTTCAAAATTATGAATTAAAAAATACTCGCGATTGGCTGATGAATTGAGAAATGTGTAACAATGAAAATTTATGAATAGAATGACGTCATTAACCACGTGTCTGAGGCCTTACATGTTGGCCTCACTTTGATGTTAGTGAGATTATAACATTATGTTTTCAATAGTATGAAGGATCCATGCTCGAAGGTATTTTTTATACCTTTCTTTGTGAAGTCCATCGCTCGGATTCGAAGTCCATCGCTCGGATTCGAAGTGACAATCCTCTGATTACTAGCTGAACGCCTTTATCCACTAGGCCACTGGAGGCCCCCATTTTCAGATTAACGACGGATGTTTCATATTCTTGTTGCAGTGACCATAGTGCTGTTCGTCGCTGTTTGCTTCGCTGCGTATCTCTTTCGCGAGGCGTTGGTTGTCCTTTGCTATTCCTGCGGCTGTCACTGCCTCAAAGCAGGAGAGAAACACCTCTACTCGTTCGACGCTTTCTTTCTGTACGCTGACGAAGACGAGGAGTTAGCTCTTGGCACCATTGCGGAAGGTGAGCATCGGACGACGCTCCAAATTTTTAAGTAGCAATTACAAGAATACAATGACTATTTTAAAGAGTGCACTACAGTTAATGTATTGAAACAAAGTAACAGGTCACAGTCTGTAATAAAAGAACCATGACCTGTACACTTCCTAGACTCCGACTAATCCGTGTACGATATTTTTCCATTGCGCGAATTACTAATCACAAGTCATTGGTGCCGGAACCGGTATGGCAGGTATGGCGACTGCCATGCATAATGTGCATAATTATCCAAATAATGTGTTTTAAAAAAGATTCCAGAAAAAAATATCACATGCCAAATTGTAAAAACTTAAGTTTTTTTTCCCCTCCATACCTCTTTGGTTTGGTTTGGTTAATTAACGTAGCACTAGAGCTGCACAGTGGGCTATTGGCGACAGTCGGGATCTATCTCGAAGGAAAGACCCGGGAACACATACATATTCACACACACATTCATACACGCACCTCATTATTTTAGAACCATGGTCAGATGACGAGGAAACACCTGAACTGGCACCCAACGCCTTCAATAGATGTCAGGACTTTGGACCCCGATCAGATGTATCGTGCACCAGTCCCGTATACACGCCGTTAATTTTTGCGGATGTTCTGGACCCCGATCAGATGGAGCCCCAGTTGCTCAGTTGGTAAGGCGTTCAGCTACTAATCAGAGGATTGGTGGTTCGAATCCGTGAACTGGACTTGACATAGAAAAGTAAAAAAGTAGTGATCTTGCGATCGGAGGGTTACCAGCTTCGCTACAAAAATGCTAGAAAGTCGTCCAGAATATCCAACAAATTATACTGGCGTGTATACGGGACTGGTGCACGATAAATCTGATCGGGGTCCAAAGTCCCGACGTCTATTGAAGGCGTTGGGTGCCAGTTCAGGTGTTTCCTCGTCATCTGACTATGGTTCAAAAATAACAAGGTGCCTGTATAAATGTGTGTGTGTGAATGTGTATGTGTTCCCGGGTCTTCCTGACTTGTTTAAAGATGTTGTCGAAGGACATGGCCACGTAGTGGCCTTCGCCTCCAGTATAGCAGATATTTTCGGACATAGCTTTTGCTCACGGCAGCATAGGATGAAATGAAGTGGCACACTCTCAGATTCTGAATCGGATCCGGACGCAGGAAGGTGGGCGGGGCCTAAGCAGAGCAGGCTCCCTATTGGCCGGTGGGCGGGGACTCTTCGTTGGGGACTTTTTCCGCAAAGTAGTCAAAGAAAACTTGAAGCTTTTCAAGCGGTGATTTTTGTTCGCGAAGCCGAAGGATCAGGCCTTTGATTCCTCCGACTCCGGAAAAGATTGGAGCTAATTCCTTTATTAGCTCCAGCATAGGGGCAGCCTCATTGAGGTGCCTTAAAGTGGCAAGGGAATTTAACAGGTTTGGGCGAGGAATTAATGAAGTAGAACTTCGCTTAGGAACAGGGGGAGTAGAATGGTTTTGGCATTTCCTAACAGTTTTAACATTAAAGGCCTGACGCTTAGCAGCTCGCTGTTTGGTGGAAGGCAGTTTGGTGGATTTCGGGAACAGGCGGCATCTCCTGCTGCAGGCTACATGGCCTTTCTCCAGGCAGTTGATGCAGCTCTGTTCATCGGCTCGGGATAGAGAGCATTCACGGGAGGGATGTGGCCCTTCGCACTTCAAACACCGGGGTGTAATAAAGCACTGGGCGCTGGAGTGACCAAAGTAGTTACAGTTGTAACATTGTATTACTCCGCGTCTACTTCGGAACGGCTCAACTTTAACATCCGGGTCTTTCCTTTGAGATTGACCCCGAACCGTCGTCAATAGCCCACTGTGCAGCTCTAGTGCGACGTTAATTAACAAACCAACCATCACAGTTTTTTAATGAATTTTGAAACAGTTGACCACCTAACAACTCTTAACTTTTTAGGGTCCTCGGTAGCCCAGTGGATAAAGGCGTTCATCTGGTAGTCAGAGGATTGCCAGTTCGAGGCCGTGCGAAGGACTTGACAAAAAAAATTAAAAAGTAGTGATCTTGTGATCGGAGGGTTGCCACCTTCGCTACAAAAATACTAGAAAGTCGTCTAGAACATCCAAAATATTATACCGGCGTGTATACGGGACTGGTGCAGGATAAATCTAATAGGGGTCCAAAGCACTGAACTCTAACTGTAACTGCTGGAAGGCTCAAACTTTGTTTCCTCTACGGGCGCGTTGAAACCAATTGAAAGCTGCCATACGGTGTCCCAACATTTTTTCAAAAATGATTTAGTGGTGTTTTTTATTACCAAAGCATTGTAGAAGTATTAAATATATATAAATATTATATTTTCTTCTTATAGAATTAATTTTTATAATGTCAAACAGATAGTTTTTTCTCTTGCTTTTTAACTACTTCTACTTTGACTTGCAAATGACTTCCTATTTTAATAGTTGATTACATTTAAAATGGGTTTAAAAAGAAAATAAAAAAACATACCCAAAAATAATATATGTCGGAGTATTTTAACATGAAAAATATATGAAATATTGCGGTATCAAGAAAAGTGTGCCCCATCATGGCGGCCTCCATATCGGCTTCAAGTCAATAAAATGTCTTGCACTATCCAGAAGTTACAGTTAGAGATCAGTGGTCCAAAGTCAGGACGCCAATTGAAGGCGTGGGGTGCCAGCTTAGGTGTTTCCTCGTCCTCTGTCCTTGGTTCTAAAATAACGAGGTTTGGTTTGGTTACTTAGTGTCGCACTAGAGCTGCACAGTGGGCTATTGGCGACAGTTCAGGGTCTATCTCGAAGGAAAGACCCGGGAACACATAAACATTCACACACATTCATACATGCACCTCGTTATTTTAGAACCATGGTCAGATGACGATAAATAACGAGATGCAAGTATGAATGTGTATGTGGCTGTGATACGTCTCAATACGAGGTCAAAAATAGGCAGCCGGAAAACACATAAACAAAACCTTAACTTTTTATTTTAAAGCATTTCTGTAGCATTTTATGTTTTGGTGTGATTGTCTTATTCGTGAAGGGTGTATTTTGTTGCTGACTTGCAAAATAAATTATGAAAAATACAAAATACCAATCATACGTTTTAATTGTTCAATAGGTTTAGAAGCCCAGCCCATGGGCTTCAAGCTATTTATTCCAACTAGACACGTTTTTCTGGCGTCTCCAGCAGCAGATATTGAGTCATCATTATCAGAATGCTGCAAAGTAATTGTGTTGCTTACAAAGTAAGAAATAGATCCTAATTTTATTAGCCCTATCTGAAAAAATATCATAATAAGTTTGATATTCTATGTTCATAGAACTGCATTCTGTACATTTTTAATTTGTTTTTATTTATAAGTCGCAATTGATTCTCAATGCGAAGTTCAGTTAATGTGTAAAGTTCTGTGCAGGGCTAACAACAATAGACGATCTGGTAATGATTCAATAAGTTTCTAGAAAGTGATTACAGACAGGGCCCGATTACTGATTAGGCCTTTGAAGCCCAGGCTGACGCTTTACATTTTTGAGGGGCCCTATATCACCCATGTTATATAAATATTTAACAACTGCAACATAGTTTGCTACTGAGAATCTACATCACGAGGTCCACATGGTTCGTACGCGACATCGACATATAGCCAGCTCACTACATATGCCCTCACTACTTCAATTTATTGGCAAGCTAGCCACTAACTTCTATGGATCAATAGACCATATTGACAATGAAGAGTTAAATGATCTAGTGGTCTATGATCACACAGATTCCCTACATATTCACCGTCCGAGGGCGGCGCTTCTTTCTAGCAAGTAAACTCCCGTAAATCCTTGATAACCTTCTGTAAATAAAATTTTGTAAAGAAACGAAAGGAAGTGGAAAAAAAAATCATGAAGAACTAACAATCTGCCTAATACTCCTCCTGTTCAACAGTTATGCCAGTTGATCGGACCCTACCTTAACCGAGATGCCCCCTTCAAAGTTCATATTCGCAATGGTAAACTAGAGCTAATGTTATGTTAAATTACTTGTCATACTGGAGGTGAAGGCTTCTACGGAGCCACGACCTTCGTAAACCATAAAGACTCAACAATGCAGATTAAAAAAATTGTATTGCAAACTTGAGTAAAAAAAAAATCCAATTGCAATAAACTTGTTCGAATATTGGGGTAAAAAATAAAAATATACAGAATATTAGGAATACTCATTACTTATTAATATATTTCGTTATATTTTTTATAATATGTTTACTTTTAATGTCATTCATGGACAAGGATTTTAGTGCATGTAAAATTTAGATTTGATGTTCCAGGGTCTATTTGAGAGCAATGGGGCGGCTCCCTTTTGAAAACGGGCGTCCCTAGGTTCAACGTCTTGTCGGGCCGTGATATATGGAGCCATAACGTTCCATCGTATCTGACTAATACAATTGAGAAATATGCTCAATTGGATAATTTGGGATCCATGGTTGGTTTGGTTTTGTTAATTAACGTCGCACTAGAGATGCACAGTGGGCTATTGGCGACGGTTCGGGGTCAATCTCGAAGGAAAGACCCGGTAACACATACACATTCACACACACATTCATACATACACCTCGTTATTTTAGAACCATGGTCAGATGAAGAGGAAGCACCTGAACGGGCACCCAACGCCTTCAATAGACGTCGGGACTTTGGACCCCGATCAGATGTATCGTGCACCAGTCCCGTATACACGCCAGTATAATTTGTTGGATATAGGTGATGGGCACTGCAACGTCACAGGCTGCCGCGCAGAGCAACGAGGAAAATCTAAAGGCAACAACGTTGCCTTTCGCTATGTTTGCATCGCTTGTCAAAGGCGGGATTTCGTTTAAAACTCAAAATAAAAGCACACGATTAAGCATAAATACAAGTATTATTATAATTTAAGTTATATTTCAATTATTAAAACATAGGTTTCCAAATAATTTAACTTTTTCGTATTCAAATAAAAAATCATCAGACATTTAATGTCTGATAACTTTTTATGCCAAGTTTTGTTTATGAGTCTCATTGTGTTCCCGAAACACGAATAATCGAACCTAACCATAATATACAACTAATTAAGCTTTAAACGATTTTTCGAAATCCACCGGGAACTTTGTTTTACTAAAAGTGCATTGCTTGTTTACTAAACCAAGAAATATGCATAAAAACTTTAATCATAAACAATATTATACAGGTCTTTTCTGCTTCTAACAAGTCATTATGGATATAATTTTAATTGTGATTAATAATAAAAAGAAAGTAAAGTATGTTTTGGAGATATATAGTCTTTTCAGATGAATAAACAAGAAAAAGAAAATGTATTAAAAATCAACTGCACTTGAATCTGCACTGTTAAAATATTTTTTGTTGTAAAAGTTGTTCATATTTACACAACATGACCGATCTTTTAGTTATGCGTGCATTTAATATTACGATATTTTAATAATTATTACAGAAAATAAAACAATAAAAAAGATTTTTGTTGATTTATATTTAAACTAGCTGAAATACCCGTTCTACGCACGGGAAGGAAATAAGTTACAAAATTGATACAAATACGATATTATAGCGAAATAAATATTTTCTCAATTTCTCACCCATCAAGTGGAACCAAACTGTTAAAAGTTCCAATTTGTAACGAAATTTTATTAGCAAGGTCCTGTAAGAACTGGAAAGATTGATAATATGGAGAAGTTGGCTATACAATGAATTGGATATATAAACGTTACTCCAGTTGATTAACATCCTTATTTTAACCTTTAGTAACATCCCAAAGATTTAAAGGGGAACAACTCTTAAAAATGTTAATAATAATTATCTCCGAAAAACTTTTATTTGACAACTATGTCAACATTTGTCGTTAAGTTTCACAAATTGGCGAGAATATAAAAAGAAAACGATTTCAAAAGGTTCAATTGCCAAATTTAAGATTTTCATATTTTTTTTGTACGGTAAACCATATCAATATCTGGGGGGGGGGGGATTCGGATTTTGCCCCCGCACCTTTTTAATATTGAACTTTTTTAAATAAAAAATATTCAGAATAATTTTTTTTATTGCATTGCAAAATTAAATTTAAAAAAAAAATCGAAACCCTATCCCCTACAGACTACTACAGACAATGGACGCAACCCCATTCACCCTCTGACACTTGTACCACGTGGAGGAGGAGGAGTCCACAACAACAGTTTTCGATTCTGTCCACCTAACTCATCGCATAGGCATACCATTATATAAAGAAAGGTAGACCGCATCGACCAAGGCAATTATTAACCCATTCCGTCTCCTCTGACCTTTGTACCCCGTAACAGGAATGTTGCCCTTAACTGCAGACGACTTCGTTCTCATTTGCTCCCCGGGGAATCGTGCTACTGGCGATAAATGACCTACCGTCGTATAGGAAAGCGGGTCGCGTCGATCAGGCCGTTTGTTAACCGATTTTTCCCTCTGATCTTTATAACGCATTAAGGGAACCCCAATCACTCTACGGGAAATCAGCCTTCGTGGATAAATGACATAACATTGAGTAGAGAAAGGTAGGCCGCGTCAACCAGATTGACCATTTATACTCTCCCCACTGACATTCCTACCACGTGGGGTTCAAAGTATTCATGAACCAATTATTACGGTACAGTGTGGCTTGTACCTATTGTCCAGGGCCCGATAGCTTACTTTTTCTATGTCCACTTTGTACGACTGGCCTGCCCGAAGGCATACAGCGAGATGTTTCACAGAAACTGAAGTTTCGACAGCCGTGAAGGCAACCCAGCCCAACCGAGAGGACGCCGGCGAACACCCGGCCCATGAACCCGAGCGACCCGTAGTGCGAACCAACATCCACGGGCGACAACGTGTTTTAAAATTTGAACTCAACTGAAAAATTTGCTAATTTGCCTTTATTAACTTTATTACAGAACTCAACAGAATTTCACTCACAGGTAGAGTAGTAACATATCTGGCCTCTCGGCAGGTAAAATAATAAATAATGGATAACACAAAACTAACTGAGTGCATGAGGGCTAAATTACAAACTTTTATTTAGCGATGAGCTTCCTGTCTTGAACCTTTATATTATTCATACTGTATTCTTCTCTTCATTTTGATATAGTAGGGTTTCAGACATTCCCCCTCCCCCCCGGTGCGACGGGCCGGATGTTATTACGGTACAGTGTGGCTTGTACCTAACCGATAGCTTACTTTTTCTATGCAAGATATAAGTAACAACTCTGTCAAATTTCTTCTTCCTGGGTATACAAAAAGTTAGAAAATTAGTGATGAGTGTGGATAAGTGGCGAGGATTTTTACTTTTGGCCGTTAGAGTTCGAATTTTTGAATTCTACTACCAGAAAATCCTTTCCTACTGAGCAATTTTGGCTTAAAATGTACCTACATGACAAATTTAACTTTCATAATTGTAGTACGGAATATCCTGTTGTCTAATCATATTTTCAACAATTTGACATTTTATCACTTTTTGACACTAATTTCGCCACTTTTATGTTATTTTTACATTTATGATCATATTTCAGTTCATTTGGCGATTTTGTTTTAATTTGTGAAATTTTTATTAAATTGGCGATGTTTTTATTACTTTGGCAATGTTTTTATTAAATTGGCGATGTTTTTATTAAATTGGCGATGTTTTTATTAATTTGGCGATGTTTTTATTCAGTTGGCGATATTTTTTATTTATTTGGCGACATTTTGGCGATATTTAGTCATCAGCCAATCAGAATGCTCCTCATAGGTTACGTAATATTAAAATATTCCATTGTTTCAATTTTATATTTTGCATTGTTACACGTTCTCCATGTTAATCCTATGGGAAGGTTTTTTAAAAATCGTTATTTTGGCAGTTCGAGTTCGAATTTTTAAAAATCCTTTCTTAGTGCACCCCTAGGGCCCAAGATGAATCTGTGTTCTAATTTTCAGCACTGTAGGGCTTTTGGATCTGGAGATCTCGTGATGAGTGAGTCAGTGGCTTTCGCTTTTATATATATAGATGTGTATATATTTCTTACAAAGCCCGTGAAGCACCAGCTTATACATTACATTCTATTATAGGGGCTAACACACGCCTTCAAATCACTTAAACAGGAAAATACTCTTTATATTCCTAACTAGTAATTTTTTTACTACTAAATATTTTTGAAGAAAACCTTTCATAAACATAAATTAGTAAGAAAAAATATCATAAATATGTATGTGTTGTTTAATTTGTTCGTAAATGAAAGAGAAAATTAAATTTATACTAAAGATTAGTAGAAATACTCAACAGTTTTTAATTTGTTGTAATAAATTTTTAGTGCATACTAAATGTCGATTTAGTCTTCTATGTTCTATTTGAAGGAGAGTTAATATATAAAAAAAAGCATCCGTATGAAAGCGCCGGGCTTATTTCTTGCTTTGAAGTCTTATGGTTTGTTGAATGTTTTTGGAATTTAATTTGACGCCGAATAAAAAATATATATTTATATTTTTAGTTGTATAAATATAAAATTCAAAATAAGTAATTTTGCTTAATAAAAATTAAAACTATACGACAACTGCGTACGCACAGTTTTCGTAAGCTTAAAAAAATAAATAAAATTTCTTTAAAATAAATAAATATAACCTATAAATGGTAATAAAACACATAAAACTTTATTTATATATTACATTGTTAGTCAGTATTGATTACAAGTAATCCTCAAATGGATTACTATTGCATTGGTCGATCGCGAACATGCTAAACACTGACTGCGAACGCCGTCTGTTGCCTTTAGATTTTTTTCGGGTAGCCAAGATTCCGGTTTGTTTACCAACATGCGCAAGGCCTATTCTGGACGACTTTCTAGTATTTTTGTAGCGAAGCTGGCAACCCTCCAATCGCAAGAGCACTACTTTTTTACTTTTCTATGTCAAGTCCATTTCCTGGATTCGAACCACCAATCCTCTGATTAGTAGCTGAACGCCTTACCAACTGAGCAACTGGGGCTCTTGGGATCCATGGAACTAAACGGCTTGCTTCAATAGCGTACATTCAGGCAGGTAAAGAGAGAAGCTTGCTACAATTATATTCAAAATTTTCATGGAAGAAGATGCCATTTTGTTTTAAAAACTAATTCATGCAACATATGTTCTTCCACTATCCCATTCAGTTATGAAATGAACAAACATTTCAAGCGCATACGTCTTGCTTATAGTGTTAGAGTGGTTATCACGTTTTAACCTTCGAGCATGGATCCTTCATAGTAGAGAAAACATAATGTTATAATCTCGATAACATCAAAGTGAGGCCAACATGTATGGCCTCAGACACGTGGTTAATGACGTTATTCCATTCATAAATTTTCACTGTTACACATTTCCCAATTCATCAGCCAATCGCGAGTATTTTTTAATTCATAACTTTAAAAAGAAGTCACGTGTCTGACGTCATTCGGTCTGAGATGCTGGTTTCAGGATTATGACGTCATATTCGCACTACTATAGTCCATTCATGCTTGAAGGATGGAACAGCCAGGTGGAGTGAGAAAGGATAAGCCATAGACTAATATGAAGTATTGCCGACCGGTTCGGCGCAGCAATCTGTATCCCGAAATGCATTGCGTCGATGAGCTTTTTTGTGTACTTTTTCGTGACCTTTAAAACATCAGTTCTTATCGCATGTATTAAGCATGTTTCAGATTGATTTCGGTTGGTTGAATTAAAGTCTCACTAGAGCTGCCGAATGCGACAGTTAAACGCTTTGCGACGGTTCAGGCAGTATCTCGAAGGAAAGACCCAGCAACATTACCTCATAGTTTGGAACCACGGTCTGATGTCGAAAATAACACATGAACTGGCACTCCACTCAACCTTAATATTAGTGATGACATTGGGCAGTGACGAATTTCGCGCGCACCAGGGCCCTACATACGGTGGCCGTGTGGTACGGAATTCGGCTAGCAATCAGAGGATTGCGAGTACGATTCGCATGAGGGCTTGACAAAAAGTTCAGATATAGTATGAGTAATCTCGTTATCGAAGATTCTCTACTAAATTACAAAAGTTGGTTTAAATTATTCTCAATTACCACCGTCGTGTATACGGGACTCGTGCCCATTAAATCTGATCGGTGTCCAATGTCCTGACGCTCATTGCGGTTGCGTCAGGTGCCAGCTCGTGTTGTCCTTGTTATCTGACGACCATGGTTCAAAAATACAAAACAGTGTCCCCGGGTCTTTGCTTCGAGATAGACCCCGATTCGTCACCAATAGCTCACTCTGCATCTAGAATGCGACGTTAATTAACCAACTAACCCCTATTCAAGGTGAATATTTTTTTGCGGGTGGTGGGGAATGAATCTTGCAGCCCTCCGATCACGAACTCGCTACATTCTCCTATACGAAGTTCAGGCCTCCGTGGCCGAGCGGTTAAAGGCGTCAGCTGCGAATACGAAGATTCGTGGTTCGATGCCAGGCGATGGCCTTGACAAAGAAAAGTAAAAAGTAGTGATCTTGTGATCGGAGAGTTGCCAACTTCGCTACCTAAATACTAGAATGTCGTCCAGAACATCCACAAAAAATTAAAGGCGTGTATACGGGACTGGTGCACGATACATCTGATCGGGGTCCAAAGTCCCGACGTCTATTGAAGGCGTTGGGTGCCAGCTCAGGTGTTGTCCTCGTCATTTGACCATGGTTCTAAAATAACGAGGCATCGTTCCGGGTCTTTCCTTTGAGATAGCCCATTGTGCAGCTCTAGTTCGACGTTAATTAACCAAACCAAACCAAACCAAACCTAGACGAAGTTCGAACTCACAACCTACCGATTATGAGCCTTTCCCGCTGGGCTACTTCTGGCTTCACATTGAATTCAAATTATCATGAATATTTCGTTTCCAGGGACTTCCTCCAAAACGCCCAGTGCATGCAGCTCCTGAAATCCTCCATGTCGTGTTCCATAACCACCACTTCCCGCCGCATGATCTTCGTGACGCAGATCGACGCCCGGTCCGTCGCAGAAATGGACCCTGTGCTGGGGTCAGTCATGAGGAACAGCGTCCAGCTGCGCTGGGGCACCTGCTTGTTCTGGCAGAAGCTGGGATTCCACATGCCGAAGAAAAGCAGGAGACAAGAAATGGCGGCCAACGAGGAATCCCAGCCGTTTCTGGACGTTGGTTGCTGACGCTGGGATTCCAGGACACAGATATAACATAAAAAATCAATATATAGCAATTATAGTATTCTACCGCAATATATATAGTATTCAACCGCAATATATATATAGTATTCAACCACAATATATATAGTATTCAACTGCAATATATATAGTATTCAACCACAATATATATAGTATTCAAAAGCAATACATATAGTATTCAACCGCAATATATATAGTATTCAAAACCGCAATATGTATAGTATTCAACCGCAATATATATAGTATTCAACCGCAATACATATAGTATTCAACCGCAATATATATAGTATTCAAAACCGCAATATGTATAGTATTCAACCGCAATATATATAGTATTCAACCGCAATATATATAGTATTCAAAACCGCAATATATATAGTATTCAACCGCAATATATATAGTATTCACACGCAATATATGTAGTATTCAACCGCAATATATATAGTATTCAACCGCTATATAAATAGTATTCAACCGCAATATATATAGTATTCAACCGCAATATATATAGTATTCAAAACCGCAATATGTACAGTATTCAACCGCAATATATATAGTATTCAACCGCAATATATATAGTATTCAACCGCAATATATATAGTATTCAACCGCAATATATATAGTATTCAACCGCAATATATATAGTATTCAAAACCGCAATATGTATAGTATTCAACCGCAATATGTATAATATTCAACCGCAATATATATAGTATTCAACCACAATATATATAGTATTCAACCGCAATACATATAGTATTCAACCGCAAAATATATAGTATTCAAAACCGCAATATATATAGTATTCAACCGCAATACATATAGTATTCAACCGCAATATATATAGTATTCAACCGCAATATATATAGTATTCAACCGCAATATATATAGTATTCAAAACCGCAATATGTATAGTATTCAACCGCAATATGTATAGTATTCAACCGCAATATATATAGTATTCAACCACAATATATATAGTATTCAACCGCAATACATATAGTATTCAACCGCAATATATATAGTATTCACACGCAATATATGTAGTATTCAACCGCAATATATATAGTATTCAACCGCTATATAAATAGTATTCAACCGCAATATATATAGTATTCAACTGCACCCCAAAATCCCACCTTTGGTGGGTTCTTCTAGCCCAGGTAAAACTGGGCACTATCCCTCTATCTTTATTTACGCTGCGCAGGCGGCACATAAGTACTTACTACAGTTATTCCTACGAGAGAACCTAAGATGAAGTTGTAATGACCTCCGGTCGAGACAACAAAATCTTAATTACGATTTCCGATATATATATATATATATATATATATATATATATATATATATATATATATATATATATAAACTCCGTATTTTAAGGTTTGATACAATTTGGAATTTGGACGAAATTGCCGTTCTGATATCAGGCTATGTTTTTTTATATAAAGAAAAAAAATACTAGTTAACATTTAGACGACAGAAGGTTGGAACCATTAGAACTACACATTGGCAGACTGTTCGGTGTTTATCGCAAAGGAAAGTTTGGTTTGGGTTTATTATAATATCACTAGAGCTGAATAGTGATGTAATTGCGCCGGTTCGGGGCCTATCTCGAAGGAAAGACCTTGGAACGATGCCTCTTATTTTTGAACAATGGTCAGATGACGAAGACAACAGCTGAGCTGGAAATTTCTTTTGTTTTCTTTAAAATTATGAAAACAAAACTATTTATTTGAGAAATACTAATGTTTATGAAAAAGCGCCATCTGGGGCCTAAAATTTAAAAAGAAGGCTTAAACCAAAAAAAAATATTAAGTTTTAGTTAGAAAAGAGGATTTCTGTATTTTTAAAATGTAAAACATATTTTTTTATATCTATTTTTTATTCTAAGGTTCGAAACAAGTTGGATGAAATCGTCTTTGGGATATCAGTCATTGATTTATTTTAGGTCGAATACACAGTTGGCATAACCTGTAAATGTAGATTATGGGAAAGGGTAAACTTCTGTTATTTGTTTACTTATTTGCAATTTGGATATGATGGAGTTTAGATAGTGAAGAAAAATTCACATATTGACCAAACAAATTTAAAGGAAATATTTCTACCATAATATTTAAAATAAAATACTTTATATATAAAAATTATTGCATTCTTTAATGTAATTTTTTCATCATAAATTGTTATCCGTTAATACGATATCGGGCTAATCAGTCAGATATCAAAAGTCTTATGGTTATTTCTTTCAATCCTTGGTGAATAGGGGAATTGAAACACTTGCCATGTTTGAGATTAGGGCTCTTAGTGTTATTTTATCTGTCCTGTCAGCCTATAAAAAACTTTATAGTCATTCTTCTACATTTGTATTGTTTGTATATATTATTTGTTATTGGAAATTTTTTTTGATACTATAAACGCGATTTGCACTGGCTTACGTTAGAAATCAATACTAGGACAGGAGAAAAATCTATCGTAGCCCCAAACCAATCAACAAGTCAGAATCTGTTATATTACTTTTGTTTTATTTGGTATTATAAAGATCACAAGTCATGCAATTTAGGTTCTAATGGGGGAAAGCGGCCATCTTTCGTGTAACATAAAAAAGTCGACAACTTAAAATTAAATTTTACTTTATTCTAATAGATATATTGGAATGACATCCTATCGATAAGTACGCTTAAAGACATCGATTGAATAACTCAATATATCGTAATGAGTCTTTAAGTTACACGAGGTGTGTAAATTAAGTAATGAGTAGTGTTCGATCTGACAACACTGGGAACGCGGCACGTAGAGGGTAGGCAAGGATAGTGAAGACCATATATATATATATATAAGGTGTGCTCGTGTTTCGGTTTTTGAAAGGGGCAAGGAAATAATTCTTTTGACGTCATTTTAGCTCCGCCTTACTATGAGTTTTTGGTCATTCTCATTGGCTGTATGTTTCAAGCATTGCTACTTAGGTTCGATCCCCGGTTGGGTAACAACTGGTGATTTAATTTTTAATAAGCAAAATAATGTTAATATCTGTAAATAATTGTGTTCAGGTAGCTTCACTACTAATCCGTTTTGTTATGTCTCCGTATTTTACTTGATTGAAATTGTAACTCATTTAATATGTCCAATACAAATGCATTGACCTGATGGTTTCTAACCTCATTTTACTCTTTCAAAATTCATGGAAATGCTCTCGTGGCAGCTAATATTTTTTTAATACGCTTAATTTATTAAGCAACTCTTTCGCAATTTTTAAATACTAAATGCAATCCTTAAAATATAATTTAAACTCTTAAAATTCAGCATATTATAAATTAAAATAGCGAATATCATTTTTAAATAGTTCAGAAAAAAACGAATAGATGGCAGCAGGTCACGAACCATTGGTTAAAATTGCTGCAATTAACATCGAGATATTTTAATAACTAAACTACTCTAAAAATCAATTCTAATTGTTTTTTAAAGCAAATTTTAACTGTTTTCTTTTAAATAAACTCATGATTAGTTACAAACAAGAATTCTTGGTAAATTAAGTACACTCCTATAACGACTGCACAAACGAGAGCATTAGACACGCCCACAGAAGTCGGAAGCGTCACTATGACATCAAAAGAATACTTTACCCCGCCCTCCATCAGAAAGCGGGAGTACCAGCACACCTTTTATATATAGTCTCCACTATCCTTGGAGGGTAGGCAGGTAAACATCTGATACGCGTCCAGTACAATATCAAAAAATTTTGAATAGGAAAAAGTATTCTTAAACGGCAAATCCACGTGTAATTAGTAAACTCTATAAACAATTAGCATGAGGTCATGAATAGAATTTTGTAAGTGATCCAAAATCTTTGGCAAACGCGATGCGAAAGATGACGTGCATCCTGAAAGTGTAGGAAATATACAAGTGAATTTAATTGGATAAAATATTAGAAGTTTTGTAAAAAAAGTGAATGACAATTGATTTTTAAAAATGTTAGTAAATTCATAAATTTTTCAGATTTAAAAATAAAATTAATTATAAGCGATTTTAGGGGCTCCTTAAAATAGGGGTATTTATATCATACGGCAGGGCAGTTGGGGCAGCTCCGAAAGCCCTGCCGTAACTCAGTCTTTGCATATAAACTATACTTACAGATTACATGAAGTGTTGATTCGACATAATTTTTTTGTTGTTTCAATAACGATTAATTAATATCACCCCGCTGTTTTTGTAACTATTAACTCTGTACGAACACCCATTACGTTATTATTACAAAGCTCTGTTTATTACTTTAGTTTATTACTTTAAAGTAACGAACTAGACATAGAAATATTTGGAAGCACTGACGAGATATCAAAACAAGAATTGTTTTAAAAAGTGTTGATCTAAAATACAGTTTTTAAAGAGTGGTAGTTAAAAAACAATTTTAAAAGATTGTAATAAATTCATTAAGTTTTTATATAAAGTTTATTAAAACAAAATTAAAATTACTTATAAATAGGAATATAATTACTCTATATAAAAAAAAAGTGAAGTAACTTTTAAAACAAAAATCTTGAAACAACAATATTCTCTTCCAGTAATTAAAATAATATATTGATTTAGAATTCAATTTAACACTAAACCTACCGACATTTCATGTATACCTAATCCTACCATGAGCGGTCAAATGACCGTTTCTAAAAAAATATGTATCTTAATATTGAAAGATATTTTAGCCAATTGGATAGTTAAAAAATACCCATCTATTTAGAAAAGTTTTATTTACATTTATGCATTTTCATCACATTTTTTTTTACAAATTACAGTATTTTGTATTGCACATTTTCCGTTGCCGTCAGCGCCGCCTGCCGGAGTCGGTCAGCACCCGTGCCGCAAGATTGGGCCGAAGCGGTCTGTACAGCGCTGCCTGGTTTGCCCGCAGGACGCTTGCTGCCCAGAAGGCTGGATTACCACAACACTGTAGATCCACAATTACATTGTGAACTCGTAAAACAATTTCAGGAGTGCGCTTTCCGAAGAATGTAGTCGTAAATAACATGAATTGTTCAAATGGTCAAATGACCGCTCGAGGTAGACTAGACATGCTATGAATTTTTTTCGGAAAGTAAACAATAAAGAAAGTTGTAAATATTGAAAAATGGGTTGTGTGTATATTATAGGAAAAGTCAATAAGTTACATGGCAATACATTAACGTTGTATACAAGAAATTCTAAACGAAATTTCAAAAACGGTCATTTGACGTAGGTAGGTTTAGTGTTAATAAAGACGACTTTGATAATTTCAGTAATTATAATGTAATGCATGCTTCATGCTACAGTGCAAAATACACGAAAATGTCCTCTAAACGCAACTTTTGATATCGTGTTTGGTTAAAACGTTAGTGAATTCTAGTTCAAAGACTAAAAACTAATTACTAATAGACGTGCGTTTAAGTAGAGTCAGAACTATGCGAATTTGATTTTTTTTTTTTTTTTTTAGTAAATTCGAATAAGAAAGTTTTTCTTTACTATATTTTAGTTTGTTGAAAAATCATTTTCGAAAGTTGTTGAAGAAATATTTTTAATACAATTTTTTTTAAACTAAAGTAAAACCTTACGAAAGAAGTTACGAAATATTGAGTTATTCAATCGATGTCTTTAAGCGTACTTGGCGAAAGGATGTTATTGCAATATTACATCGATTAGAATAAATTAAAATAAAATTTTTAGTTGTCGACTTTTTTATGTTATGCGCCAGATGGCGCTGTTGCTCTCATAAATTAAATTGCATGAGTTGTGCTCTTTATAAT
This sequence comes from Troglohyphantes excavatus, assembly GCA_963932185.1. Lineage (NCBI taxonomy): Eukaryota > Metazoa > Arthropoda > Arachnida > Araneae > Linyphiidae > Troglohyphantes > Troglohyphantes excavatus. The sequence continues at coordinate 33,256,650 of OZ010678.1, forward strand.
ACCAAATAAAACAAAAGTTAACAATAAAACTTATTGATTGATTTTGGGCTACGATAGATGCAGCCTTCTTTTTTTTTTTTCAGATTAACTCACTTCTTTTTTTTTGGGGGGGGGGGGGGGGGGGGGAGAGAGAGAAGGGGACTGGTGAAGATTCTATCATAGACCAAATGTCCTCACATTGATCATGGTGTGGAAGTTTGGGAGAGTGATGTGCCAGTTCAGGAGTTTGTCGACTTAGCATTTGGCATATGAGTGGCTTCAGGTTACAGGACGTGGAGTGTATATGTCTTGAAATGACTCTGCCCTTTATTCATGAATCAGACTTTTAGGTTTCAGAACAGATCCCGGTCTCTTTATCAATGCAGCCTCTTCAAATTATCAGAGAGCAGCACTAGTGCAAATTCAGCTAAAATAAAATAAAAATAACACATATTAAATGAAAGAGAAGAACACCAAATGCTAGATGAAAAACGCAAAAATAACTATAAATGAGAAAATATAGTGCGGATGGATGTTATTTGGATGATGCTATCACAACTTTTTAAGGTATATTTTTAATATTCACACCCTTTGCAACCGAACCTTGAGGTTAAGCGAGTTGCAACCCTTTTCGAACAATTGAAAATAACTAAGCCCCCTTCCCCCCCCAAAAAAAAAATCGCAATTTTTTTTATTGAAAGTTACATTTTGGGCCCCCCTAAAATTTTTGACAACTTTACGCCTATGGTTCTATGGTTTAACCAAAACCGAAAATAAACACAAAATATTTAGAGGTTCGGGCAAACATCAGGCATGCGTGTACGATATGTTAATCAGACAATATTCAAATTAATTCTTTTTGCGAACAAAAAATATATATATATCTTTATATAATTATATAAGGAGCAGATGCACATAAAATCTGATTTAGGAGTACTGTCCTGACGCCCTATTGAGGTTGCGTTGGGTGCGTGCTCAGCCGATGTCTTCGTCATATGAAATGTTTCAAAAATATATATGGTTTGGTCAATTAACGTCGCACTAGAGCTGCACAGTGGGCTATTGGCGACGGTTCGGGGTCTATCGCGTAACAAAAATAAGAGGCAATGTTTCCAGGTATTTAGGTAGAGGTGTTTCGTGGTAGACCATAAACCGTCGTACAGATCTATTGCAATATATTTAGAGGCCTCTGCGGCCGAATGGATTAAGGCGTCAGCTGGAAATCCAAAGGGTCCCCGGTTCGTACCTTAGCATGGACTAGACTAAAGAATAGTAAAAAGTAGTGATATTGCGATCGGAGGATTGCCAACTTCGCTACCAAAATACTTGAATGTCGTCCAGAACATTCACAAAAAATTAACGGCGTGTATACGGGACTGGTGCACGATACATCTGATCGGGGTCCAAAGTCCCGACGTCTATTGAAAGCGTTGGGTGCCAGCTCAGGTAATGTCCTCGTCATCTGACCTTGGTTCAAGAATACGAAGCATTGTTCCCGGGTCTTTCCTTCGAAATAGGCCCCGAACCGTCGCCAATAGCCCACTATGCAGCTCCAGTGCGACTCTTTTTAACCAAGCCGAACCAGCAATGTATTTAACCTGCGAACAACATTCTCTGCAACTGTAACTTGGTATATCACGTGACGACCATGTTTTTGTTTACGTTATAAATCCTCCAATTTTAAACACGTTTAAAATAAATTTCTGTTACGAATATGCAAAATTGTTCAATATTTTTCAATGTCGTAAGTGATTTTAATCGTTTATGAAATGACACAGAAGAGTAAAGTGACTGAATCGCTTCTTAATGACATAACTGTTGTGATGCATTCCGATCTCTTCAAAAGGAACTTAATACATATTTCCGTAAGTCCATTTTAGTAGCTTTTCAATATCAAGCAAAAACTTTTTTGTAATGTTTATTAAGTTTAATTTTTTGTAAAGACTTACGAACGACAAAAACTTTACAAGAACATTCAGGTACTAACAACGAATAAAGAGATTGAATAAAAACAATTTAGTAGACGCAAATAAATATTCAGGATCTGCTAATATTTCAATAATAAAAAGCAGATCAGAAACTTTATATTACATTAAAAGCTGAAGTATAAAATAATTCGATAAAGAGTTATAAAATTCGCATTCTTCGAAGTAACCGAGTGCCACACGCATAAATAACGTGTGAAATATTATTGTTCTTAGAAAATCGTTTTATCTAATCATAAAATTCTAAATCTCTTAAAGATATTAAGTTTTACCAGTGCTTTGGGTTATTGAAGTGTAAGTCACACAGATTAATGAAATAATTTTAAAACAAGTCAATTTTTTTTTCTGATTAAATTTCAAACCCTATACAACAAAACTGGCATAACATATTTTTTTTTGGTACAGATGTAGTATAGAACATTTGGCGCACAAGTTGTTTTTGGCGTGTTTTATAGAGGCGATATATTTATAGCATGACAACCCCACCTGACATTGTTGGTATTTTCAGATTCTTGTGGGGACTTTCAATCTGGCAACCCTATGACATCATCATGCTGCGTAACCGTTTTTGTGTGTTACCGGAACTATTTTTAAGGTATAGATGTAGTATAGGACATTTGGCGCGCGAGGTTTTATTTGGCGTGTTTTATAGGGGCGATACTTTTATAGTATGGCAACCCCACTTGACATAGTTGGTATATTCCGATTCTTGTGGCGACTTTCAACCTGGCAACCCTAATGACGTCATAGCGCTGTTGAACGGCAATTTTTCGTCGCCAAAAACAAAAACGCGCCAAATGTCCTATAATACATCTGTTCCATTTTTAACAGTAATTTCGAATGAAAGCGGAAGAATACAACAAAATAGTTAACAACAGTTGTATAAAACTTCATAATAAATTCTACAATTTAGCGCCGTAAATCGAAAAAACCATTTTGGCGACTTTTTTGTTGCCAACGAAAAAAAGCCAGTTATATTATTAGCCAGTTATATTATTCTAGCTCAGTGGTGTAAACATGACCTAGCATGCAGGGCCGTCACACACAATTGTTTTTGGGGGGGCTGAAACAAAAAATTTCCCAACTAAAAAATTCGAAATTCCCAACTCAACATTGTAAAAAAATTTCGGAACAGATGTAGTATAGGACATTTGGCATGTTTTTTTTTGGCGACGAAAAATTGCTGTTAAACAGCGCTATGACGTCATAGGGTTGCCAGATCGAAAGTCTTCACAAGAATCGGAAAATAGTAAAAATGTCAGGTGGGGTTGCCATACTATAAATTTTTCGCCCATGTAAAACACGCCAAAAAAAACCTTGCGCGCCAAATGTCCTATACTACATCTGTACCAAAATTTCAGTTCCAAGTGACAGACCTTTTTCATCTTTTTTATAGATTAAGTAGAATTAAAGGCTTAAAATAAACAGTTGAAAGCTACGATACATGTCTTTATATTGTTTTAATTTATTGCACAATACTTTATTTGAAAATAACCCCCCCCACACTTTTCACAACCATGCATAAACGGACATTCTTTAATATTTATTACTCAAACTCAATCAAAGTTTCTCTTCAAATTTTACGAAAGGTGACATGCGAAAAAAATATAAATCACTTACTTATTTTTTGAAAGTTAAATAAATCCTTGCTTTTAAACTTGCGAATCGGTCAATTTTAATATTAATTTAAGTAACGAAACAACAACACACGTGTAAAGTTATCACGAAAACTACTTACGTTTGGAAAGATTCTTGGAAATTCTCTCTAGACCACCCCGCCGAATCACGCACGAACCAATCATTCCCAAGTACAGCAGATTTGAAAAAATCCTTTTGGGCTGTGTTTGTGTCGTCACATCCTCCATTTTAGCGTGTAGGGGAAGTCATACTACGTAAGATTGTCATGGCAACGATGTAGCCTATTTCTTACTTTGCTTTTTGGCTGCAGTTTTGATTGAATGGAGTTTTTCCGCTCCTGAATTGTGCATTACGGCAAAAAGTTTGGGAACAGATGTAGTATAAGACATTTGGCGCGTTTTTGTTTTTGGCGACGAAAAATTGCCGTTAAACAGCGCTATGACATCATAGGGTTGCCAGATTGAAAGTCACCACAAGAATCTGAAGATACAAATAATGTCACGGGGGTTGCCTTACTATAAATTTATCGCCCCTATAAAACGCCAAATAAAACCTCAAGCGCCAAATGTCCTATACTACATCTGTACCAAAGTTTGCTATTTATCGGAGAATTTTTTAACTTAACGTAGAAATTTCATCTTCATTTCCAATTCAAATCTTCATTTAAGAAAATTAGTAAAATATATAATTTTAGTTTTAAAATACACTAATAAAATTAGGTGCACCCTGGCTGTACTTGCTGAAGTGCACGAGCCGCCAATATCATGTATGAAGATAATTTGTAATTCCTGACAGAAAACTTTACGTTAATTGAGAATTTAATGCGAAAGCCTATATGAATTATACTTAAATGAACCTTAACTAAAAAAAATTTGAAAAATTCATTTTCATTTAAATAAACATGAATACGTTGGTATATGAATATCGAAACAGCAACAGTTATCATTGCCATTAACATCTGTCACGGTGGATATTTTTATAAAATAATATCTACTTGTATAGTTGGTATATTAGAATAACTTTGTCTTAATATATCATTATGTACAGCTAGTGATATATCATAATGGTTACATATTCTACACGTTGTGCACAGGTGACCAATAAGGCTTTCTTTGTGAAAGTAAAGGTTACTATATTATTTTAAAAAAAGGCAAACTATTGCAAATATAAAGTATTGATCACTCAAATTCATTTTGTCTAAAAGAGGATGATAAATAAAGGGTACAAACCAAAACATCAAAGTCCACACCTCATCTCCCCAAAGAAAACGTTCCCAGACAAAAAAAAAAGACGAGCGTCAGACAAATTATTCACGAAAGTTCTAGAATGAATTATAGCGTAACAACCCCCCCCCCCCCCCTCCCATAGGTTACGCAATACTACATTTTAATGCAATAAGGTATTAAAGTATTGCTTGTTTTTCCAAAGATGCGAGCATTTTATAGGCGCCAATGGATAACGGATGTCTGTTTGGAACACAATGGAGTTGTGTTGACTGCAGACTGCATTAGACAACTCCATCTGTAGCCTTAACCAAACACAGGAATTTAATTTTACAAGTTGGACAATTTCTCATTTTCCCTTGATAACCTTGTTGTTTTCACTTTCATTTGTTAAAAATATTAATTTTCTTCAGACATAAATTTTCCCAATTCAGGTAGTTTCAAACCATGAAATTCCCAACTTTTAGGATTTTGAAGGGTCGGACCCCCCCCCCCCCCCTTGATTTTATCACCGGCAAATAATATGTATCAATTCTGCTAAAAAACTATATGTAACAATTTTATAATATCTGTTTAATAACACTGTGGAAAGAGTAAAATTGTAGGTAAATAGTTTATCTTTAAAAAACACATTATTGCTTATTGATGCAAAACATGAATTTTCTCATTTACTTCAATCAATTGGCTAGTTTCACCTTTTAAAACATGCTAGGTGTTGAAAATATGAAAAAGTTTTTAATCATATTTGAATATTATATAATTCTTAATCTCTGAATATTATGAATATCTTACATACACTTGAATTACAGAACACCAGAATATAACTTTTTGGGCTCTTTACAAGTTTTTTAATGATCATGGGTGTTGATGGGTTAATTAATTATGGTTTGAATTACTTTCAAAAATATCAAGATGATTTGTATGCGAGGGTGTACAAATACTATTGATGAACTACAATCATATCCTAACAATTTCCCAATGTCTATCTGGTTGTCCTTTAAAACCAGCTAATCCTGACAAATTAACCACCTTCAGGCAAACTATTCCATTTATATTATTGGAAGAATAGTGCTTTCTACTTTCTTGATTTTGTATAACTTGTACCCATGACCTCTAGTCCCATTGGCTGTATTAAATGTTATGACGTCAACATCACTTGATTAAATAAATTTAAATAGTTGAATAAGGTCTCCTTGAGTGTATACATGTTTAAAGATCAAGTCAGTCTATATTTTTAATTCCTGAAGTACCCTGAACCAATCACGTAGACCTACCTAAATATTGTAAATCAACCTTATTATTTGGGGACTCGTTGAATCTTCATTTCTAGTTCAAAAACGAGGAAATTTTTGTGAATGCACACCATTTGTCAATGAGAAACCTATTTTACCTATATCAATGTAATTGTAATAGTAATTAATGTAATTATCTTGTTAAATTAATTCTTCTAATATGTAAAAAAGTAAAAAGTCCTAAAATGAACTTTTGTGTATTATTGATATGCTTTACAAAATGACGAAAAAAACATGAATTTTAATTAAAAATTTGGAAAAGGTATGCCCGTTACCTATACAAAATAATTTTTTTCATCAATCATATTTTTTTTTTTTTTTTTTGAAATGTTGTAATTGTTTTTCTAACTTAGTACATTCAAATCATTGAAAAAAAAATATATTTGTCAAAACGATTTATCAAATCAGAGAAAAATTGTTATCACTGTGAAAGGTAATTTTGGGCTCTTTTTAAACATCCCAAAATGTTTACCTACAATTAATAACTGAAGAGTAAAAAAAAAATTATTATTCTTACAAAAGTTATTTGATTACCGTTACTTTAATTTTTACCTAATATTTAAAATGTTTGAAACTTTAGTAATTTTAGTTTTCTATTCTAACAATTTTGAGTTAAAGTTCTCCATATATATCCAATTTTAACCTAATGCCACTCATTTTCATTTCAGGTAAATGAATAGATAACTTGATAGCCTTCTTTTAAAAACAACTGAAAGCAGGAAGGTGTACTTTAATTACATAGGAATCAATTGAGAATTTCTCTAGGTAACACAAACCGCCATTTGTGTTAAAATTCCTATTCTCACAATGTCCCCAAAAGGGATTAAATCACATGTGTGCAATGTGCGTGAAAAAAAGTTTCCGAAAAAATCTAACTTTGAAGAGAACCTCTGCGTTCACAAGAGAAAAAAGTCTTACATTTGTGACATGTGCAATGCAAAATTTTCTTACGCAAGCAAGTTGAAGAGACATCTTCGCATTCATACAAGAGAAAAGCCCTTTTCTTGTGAATTGTGCAGTAAAACATTTTCCCAGTCATCTGATCTCAAAAAGCACCACCTCACCCACACCGGAGAGAGACCCCACGTCTGTGAAGTGTGTGGTGCAGCTTTCTCCCAAGCAGGCAATCTCAAAGTTCATCTCCGCATACATACTGGAAGAAAACCCTGCGTTTGTGAAAAGTGTGGTAAAACTTTTTCTGTCCAAGACAGTTTCAAAAAGCATCTTTGCAGTCATACTGGCGAAACGCCTCATGTTTGTGAAAAGTGTGGTAGAGCTTTTTCCGGAAAAGGCAATCTCAGAAGGCATCTTCGCATTCATACCGGCGAAAAACCTCACGTTTGTGAAAAGTTTGGTAAAACTTTTTCCTACTCAAGCAATCTCAAATCGCATCTTCGCATTCATACCGGCGAAAAACCTCACGTTTGTGAAAAGTTTGGTAAAACTTTTTCCTACTCAAGCAATCTCAAATCGCATCTTCGCATACATACTGGAGAAAAACCCTGCGTTTGTGAAAAGTGTGGTAAAACTTTTTCCGAATCAAGCAATCTCAAATCACATCTTCGCATTCATAATACAGAAAAGCCTCACATTTGTGAAGTGTGTGGTAAAGCTTTTTCCCGACTACACAGTCTCAAAAGACATCTTCGCATTCACACTGGTGAAAAGCCTCACATCTGTGAAAAGTGTGGTAAAGCTTTTTCCCAACTAGGTAATCTCAATACACACATCCTTTGTCACAAAGAAGGAATTATGGGGCCTTTCATTTGTGAAGTGTGTGGTAAAGCTTTTTCCCAAATTGGTCATCTCAGATCACATCTTCGCATTCACACTGGAGAAAAACCTCATGTCTGTGAACAGTGTGATAAAGCTTTTTCCTGGCTAAGCAATCTCAAAACACATCTTCGCATTCACACTGGTGAAAAGCCTCACATCTGTGAAAAGTGTGGTAAAGCTTTTTCCCAACTAGGTAATCTCAATACACACATCCTTTGTCACAAAGAAGGAATGACAGGGCCTTTCATTTGTGAAGTGTGTGGTAAAGCTTTTTCCCAAATTGGTCATCTCAGATCACATCTTCGCATTCACACTGGAGAAAAACCTCATGTCTGTGAACAGTGTGATAAAGCTTTTTCCTGGCTAAGCAATCTCAAAACACATCTTCGCATTCACACTGGAGAAAAGCCTCATATCTGTGAAATGTGTGGTAAAACTTTTTCCCGACTAGACAGTCTCAAAAGACATCTTCGCATTCACACTGGTGAAAAGCTTCACATCTGTGAAAAGTGTGGAAGAGCTTTTTCCGAAAGTAGCAATCTCAAAAGACATCTTCGCATTCACACTGGTGAAAAGCTTCACATCTGTGAAAAGTGTGGTAAAGCTTTTTCCCAACTAGGTAATCTCAATACACACATCCTTAGTCACAAAGAAGGAATGATGGGGCCTTTCATTTGTGAAGTGTGTGGTAAAACATTTGCTAACGAAAAAAATCTCAGTAAACATGTACTTGCTCATAGTGGAGAATAGGCATAGGTTTGTGAAGTGCTTTTTCTGAAAAATGGCTTCTCAAGAGGCACCCACCAAACACCTGTAGGAAAGTAATAACCAGGAGGCTCTGCTCCTGCTCCACTGACGTTCCGCCAACCCCCGGAGGATTGCATTGTCGACATTCGGCATTCAGTGATGATGAATAATGAATAAAAGCAGGGCTACACAAGCATAAAAAATGTTTTTGTTATGTTAAGACAAAAATGCAACTTTTTAAAACATATTGTGATATGTCAAAATGGGAGAAAGCTGAAGTAACAACACATGTAAACAGACTGTTAAACCTAAAACAAACAGCTCCACTTTTCAAATTAACTTTGCACTTCACTTCTCGAATTAGTTACAGCTGCTGCTTACAGGGGCATTTCTTGAGAAGAAATCTCATCTATGGAAAGTGACTTTTCTTTACTGATTACTGGAATAAAGCTGCTTGAGGGTACCATTTTTGTTTGCTAATTTATAATACTCTCAGTATTCTATGGCAACATTTATTTCCAACACATTTTGGGTACCTGTACAACCACATTTGGCATCAGGGACTTGTATTTGTACGGTGTTACCAATTTGAGCAGGAGGAAATGTTCTTTTTGAGATCGTTGCAGGCAGTAGAAGATTCTCTTTCACTGCCGCTTAATAGAAATAAACTTGTGTTCAGTTCGGGCTTAATATGAAGACGTGGTACATTGCAGCTCCTCTTCGATGTTTTTCTTTATTATTGTAGCATGGATACTTTGTTTCTATACTAAGCCAAAGCATGTATTGCAACATTTCTTAATGTAATTATAAAATCAGATAAATTTTTGAGACACCATCAGAGAAATATCAGGGAACTTTTTTTTCCAGGATTTCACATGTAGTCAATGAATAATATTGTTACTTTTATTCCCTGCTACTTTCATACCTACCAAGATGTAAATAAAAAAATTATATTTTTTTAAATCACGATATATTTATGCAATGTATATTCATTTTGTAGCACATTATATTTTACATACTATTCGGAAACGATATTTTATAAATACTCAGTTTTTTACATATTTCTGACATTTATGAAGGGAAAAATTACATAGGTATTCAAGATATACCTATATATACTTCTATTTATTCGAGAATTTAAACGGAATGAAGAAAAATAATCAATTGATTTAAATATGATTTAAAAAAATATCAATTGATTTAAATCATTGACACCCTGGTTTAGAACATAAAAAAATCGGCTCTAAAAATTGTTGATTTATAATACTAAATGTGTATGTAATAGTAAGTAAAGCCGCAAAAAAAAGTTATGAATTGTCGAAACAGTATTATTGAAAAATGTAGATTAGAGCTATTAATTTTAATGTATATTTTTTAATGCAGCTTTAATAAGTTATATTTTCTATTTAAATTTAAAACACAATATTTTCTAAATTTAAAATATGATGTTTCTTGGATGAAATGATATTCTTATTTCTTATTATTAAAATATGATGTTCTTATTTTAGGAAACTTTGTATTGAAGTTACACAAACAAAAGGTTCTATATTCAAAATAAAGTATTTGCTTTTAAAAACTCTTTACAGATGATTATTTTTTTTTTAGAAAAACTCCTTACAATTTCTATTTATAATAGGGCTGAGCTTAACAGTTACTCTGAAAGAACAGTAATTATTACGATATTATTGACAAATAAGTTATTTTTACTGTTATTTAGGTATTTAAAAAAAAGGGGGGGAGGAGTATATAAGTGTTTAATTCAAACTAACAGGCATCGCAACACAGTGGCGGCCCGTGGTCGAAAATGTTAGTACAGCAGAAATCAAGGGAATCCCCCTCCCCCCCCCCTTATTTTCCACAACCCATACATGAACGGAAATTCTTTATTATTTACTACTCAAATTAAAGTTTCCTTTCAATTTTTACAAAATGATAACATGCAAAAAAAAAAAAAAAATAGAAAACACTTATTTTTTTTAAAATTAAATTAAATCCTTTTTTTTTAAACATGCGAATCGGTCAAGTTTAATATTAACTTAAATAACAAAACAACAGCAGGACCATGTCCTGAAACAACAGCACACAATAAAATTATCACGAAAACTATTTCCGTTTGGAGATATTCTCGGTAAGTTATCGTTTCACCCACCCATCTCAGCGTTTCACGGACGAGCCAATCAGCATATCGAATCTCAAGTGCAGCTAAAACAAGAAAATTCATTTCGGCTGTACCTTCTCGCAAATGCAGTGCATTAGTATGGGGAGAAATCTCCATACTACGTAGAGGTTACCATGGCAACAATGCAGCCGATTTCGAATTTCGCTTGTTGGCTGCAGTTTTGATTGAATGGAGTTTTTCCCCTCCTGAAATATACATTATGCGGTAACAGGCTTGCTATTTATCGGAGATTTTGTTTACTACCGTAGAAATTTCATTTTCAATTCTAATCTTCATTTAAGAAAATTAGAAAAATATCTGATTTTAGTTTTAAAATACACTAATGAATTTAGGTGCAGCCCGGCTGTACTTGCTGTAGTGGGCGAGCCGCCACTGCGCTGTTGCCAGTAAAAGGGCACCCCGGTTTTGAATGAATGAACAGAATGTACTGTCACTGTGTCGCTTCTTAGAACTCCCAGGCTTGCATTGTTAAACAATTCGAGGAATGACTCTCCGATGAGGAGGGGGCCCCAGTTGCTCGGAGGATAAGGCGTTCAGCTACTAATCAGAGGATTGGTGGTTCGAATCCGTGCGATGGACTTGACAAAGAAAAGTAAAAAAGTAGTGATCTTGCGGTCGGTGGGTTGCCAGCTTCGCTACAAAAATACCAGAAAGTCGTCCAGAACATCCAACAAATTATACTGGCGTGTGTACGGGACTGGTTTCGATAAATCTGATCGGGGTCCGATGTCATGACGCCTATTGAGGTTGCGTCGGTGCCAGCTGAGGTGTTGTCCTCGTCATCTGACCATGGTTCAAAAATACAAGGCATCGTTCCAGGGTCTTTCCTTCTAGATAAGCCCCGAACCGTCGCCAATAGCCCACTGTGCAGCTCTAGTGCGATGTTTATTAAACAAACCAAACCGATGAGGAGGGGCTGTTGGGAGATTTAACACTAAACCTACCACGCGTAGTCAAATGACCGTTTTTGAAATTTCGTTTAGAATTTCTTGTATAGAACGTTACTGTATCGCCTTGTAACTTATTGACTTTTCCTATAATATACATACAACCCATATTTTAATATTCACAACTTTCTTTATTGTTTATTTTTCGAAAAAAATTTATAGCATGTCTAGTTTACCACGAGCGGTCATTAAACCATTTGAACAATTCATATTTACGACTATATTCTTCGGAAAGCGCACTCTTGAAATTGTCCACAATGTAATTGTGGATGTACAGTGTTGTGGTAATCCAGCCATCTGGGCACCAAGCGTCCTGCGGGCCAACCAGGCATGCTGTAATGACAGAGTCGGCCCAACCAGGCGGCACGGGTGCAGACCGACTCCGGCAGGCGCCGCTGACGGCAACGGAAAATGTGCAATACAAAATACTGTAATTTGTAAAAAAAATGTGCTGAAAATGCATAAATGTAAATAAAACTTTTCTAAATAGAAAAAAAAAAAATTACTATGCAATTGGCTAAAATCCATTTCTATATTAAGATACATATATTATTTTTTGTAGTGGTCATTTGACCGCTCATGTTAGGATTAGGTATACATGAAATGTCGGTAGGTTTAGTGTTAACCCAATAGGCCTCCTACTTCCTACGCTTCAGGGCCCGGTGCTCATGTCCCTGATGCAACATCAGCCGAAATGCAAGCAGTCACTTTTTCGACGAAATTAATGTGTTTCGAACAGTTCGAATAAGTTTGATAATACACTGTATTTTGTTCAAATATCTGAGCTCCATTCCGCTGATGCATAACAGTAATTAAAGAAAACACATATTTATAATTTCATATAATCTATATTTAAAGGCTATGTCTACTGTTAATTCGACTTCCAAAAATAATCTGTACGTACAAATTGTATAGGATTTTTTCTTTATTTAAGAAAACATTGCCTGATATCAGAACGGCAATTTCCTCCAAATTGTTTCAAACCTTAAAATACGAAGTACATGCGAAAAGTACAAATACGAAAAATATGTTTGCACTTCCTCTTTTGGGGATCAGATTGTATTTAACGTTTATTTTCTATCAATAATAATAACAATTTTAAATGTGTATTGAACGCAAATTTAAAAGATTTTCTTTCACTCCATATAAAAATTGTAGAGTGGTGTTTTCAATTTTCTTAATTTATAAAACTAGCTTCGTTAATTAATTATTTGTATCCCACCTTTATCACTTCGATAGAGGGATAAATGCTTCTGAACAGACACCCTGTCTCTACATAAAATCAAAGTATTGAATCCTACAACTCGAATTTTTGTGAATCATAAATTTGGATATTTTGCTACTTGGCGGAAGATGGCGCCACCATTCTGCGTTTTTGTGACAACGCATTGTGTCGAAACTACTTCTACATATCATGTTTTTCGTTGCGTGCGCTAGTGTCTAATTAAAGTTCAAAAGATTGTGATTTTTATATACTGAATGAAATTATAATTCACAACTTGGAATATACACGTTTATGTTAAATTGAGTACCACTGTTTAAAAAAAAATTGTATTGTGTTGAATAATATACAAAATGCGAAAAGTATTGTTTCGGTACTCCCTGCAATTACATTTTTTTTTTTTTTTCTTGTTTTTCATGTATGAATCAGCCTAATAGTAAATTACCACGTGCAATTTTGCAGTGGTCAACACGATTGCCAATCGCTAGCGATGGTCATTAAGCAGGATTGGTGAGTACCTAACAACACCACGTAACATAAAGAAATGGACATATTTATATCATAAATTATTTTGAAAATTATTTTATTGGTAGTAAATATTATACTTGGGTAATTTTAAGTTTTTTAAAAAATTAATTATTTCAATAGTTCATCTTTAATTCTGAGAAAAATTCAAGAAAAATTTTTTACTAATATTTTCAGATTTAAGTGATACTCTTGTGAACTATGCTAAGCTGGATTCATAATTTCATACTTACTTCACCTTTGTTCTGTAGTATATGGAAACTTAACATTTGTTGTAAAGTTCGTACTCCGGGCATGGCCTCAAATTATCTGTAATATTGTAAAAACTTGTTAACTTGCTTTAATGTTTAAAAAATGAACCCATATTATAGCTAAAATTTTCATAGTATTAAATTTTAATACATTTTTCTCATCCTATACTGCGTTACAACATTATTCAATTTTTACCTATTATTTGTAAATTTAACGGCCTGAGGGGAACCTCTAGATATTATTTCCTATCAAAATCCTTTTGCATGGCAAATAATATATACGACATGCAACTTTTCCGCACTATTACATTACCAAAGCGTCCTTGATGCAGCACGTAACTACGTACTGGTAGTACTAAGAAGATACGTTATTTTAATCTAAATTTGTAGAAATATAGTTAAGTCTTTTACGCTTCCACCTGTTGCCTTCTGATGTGTTCTATTACTCTATAAATTTTCTGGAACATTTTTAAATGTACATTAACAAGGACTGACAATATAGATCTATTACTTTTAAACTTTACCACACCTTGCCATTAAAAACACACACACACACACACACATATATATATATATATATATATATATATATACAAGGACTCTTTGACATGACATTAATCAAATTTTGATTTTTTTCACTCCACCCTAACGCCATTGCCTCTCTGTGTGACAGTGATATCCCCTTAGTGGAAGAAAATGAAATCTCAGATTACATACAAGGGATCAAAATAGCTCCGGGCAGGGAAGGTATAACCAATAAGATGTCCAAAAACTTCCCTTCCCAAGTTATCCTATCCATCAGGGCCATACTCAACGCAATGCTTATTCATAAGTACTTTCCCAAACTATGGAAGACTGCGGTCATTAGTCCGATCCGCAAACCAGGCAGCATATTAACTACCTATACACGAGTAGACGCATTGGAAAATTTCGAGCCTTCTGATTCGTCGGTTTCACTACGTAGCTGTGACGTCACATTATTTCTCATCCATTATACTTACATTTCAATTGTTGGTCAAAAACTTCTTTCTTTACTTTTAGCTTTTATTTTTACCGGTCATTTTTCGTCGAATAGAATTGCTACATTTAGAATTACATTTTGTAATTTTACACAATAATGTGAATATAAAATGGGAGGAGATGTAGCTTTATAAAATATGGAACATTTTCTGTAATGGGTTTATTTAAGTAGAATTGCATTATTTAATTAGAATTAAGTATGAAATGCAATATGGTGACAAATAAATGCCTTCCTATAAATGAGATAGAGAAATAAAAAATGTATGTAACCAAAAACAAAAACTACAATATACAGTGTACAAATTAAAGAAATAATATAGCATATTATACTACACAAATTATTTGAGGAAAAAAAAAAAAAAAAAGAAGAAGAAATTTCCTTATTTATTGAAAAAAAATTAAGAATTTACTTTTACATTTCGATTGCAATTGTGTTTATTTATTAATTATTTAGCAATCAATAAACAAACAGATTTATTATCATGAAATCAATTCATTTAACCAATTAAAAAGGAATTTTTATTTGTCATCCAAGAACAAATAAAAATAGATACAAATAATACTAGAATAATATAGATTAATTTCTTACGTATAAAATTAAAGTAAAGTAAAGTCAAATGTATCGTTATGTGTATTGTTATGCATTACGTTAACAGATGGCGCCACATTTATTGCACTCTTCTAAATTTTTAACATTGCTACGCAGAACAATTAAATTTGGCGAATTCGTTTCTATCTCATTTGAAAATGAGGATGGAAGTTTATCTTCCGAAAATACGGACATTTGGACGAAAAACGTCAGGTAAAAACAAACAAATAAAAGTAAATAAAGGAGTTTTCCATCAACAATGCAAATAAAAATATTATTATGGATGAGAAAATAATGTGACGTCACAGCTACGTAGTGAAACCGACGAATCAGAAGGCTCGAAATTTTGCAATGCGTCTACTCGTGTATAGGTAGTTAATATGCAACCAGGCAAAGATGCCACACAACCGGCGTCATATAGACCGATATCACTTCTACCACTTCTCAGCGAATTCGCTGAGATCGTTATAAGGTACCGACATCTAAAAACTTTTGAGCAAAACAAATCCCTTGTACCCCAGCAATTTTGTGTTACTAAAAAACTTTCCACGACCCACCAACTGCTCAGGGTAACAGAATTAATTATTGAGGGCTTCTCTCAGAAAATGAGTACAGGGACCCTCTTCTTGGAGGTTGCTAAGGCATTCGATAGAGTGTGGATTGACGGTCTTATCTACAAACTTCCGATGCTTAACATCCCCAACTATCTTTTTCCATTGATTTTTTCCTATCTCACTCAAAGTAATTTGTTGTTCGAGTTGGGAAAATCCACTCAACTAGTAGACATATCCAAGCAGGTACCCCCAGGGTTCTATTTGGGGACCCACACTGTTCAATATATATGTCAATGACATACCTCAGATCCCCAAAACTAAGATCGCCCTGTTTGCGGACGATACAACCATATTGGCCGGACACTCGTCCACTTTCTTTGTCCGTAAGCTTCTCCAGAAACATATCATACGGTTAGAGAAATGGTTGCAAGCCTGGAAAATTGAAATAAATGTGAACACGAGTGCTGCAGTACTGTTCACTAGAAAAACCAAAAAACCTGCTCCTCTTGTCATGTTTAACACTATCATACCCTGGCAAGACAAGGTCAAGTATCTAGGACTGGTCCTAGACCACAGAATGACATGGGAACCTCACTTCGAATTCATCAAGGATAAATTGCGTAAGGTCAAATGCTGTCTAATTCCGCTACTGAACCGCATATCTAATCACTCAATGACCAATAGACTATTGGTATATAATGTCATACTTAGATCTATTATTACATACGCAACCCCCATATGGGCCTTTGCCTGTAAAACCAGACTTGATAACTTTGGCAAATTCCAAAGAAACCTACTGAGAGTCTACATCACGAGGTCCAAATGGTTCGTACGCGACATCGACATAGCCAGCTCACTACATATGCCCTCACTACTTCAATTTATTGGCAAGCTAGCCACTAACTTCCATGGATCAATAGACCATATTGACAATGAAGAGTTAAATGATATAGTGGTCTATGATCACACAGATCCCCTACATATTCACCGTCCAACGGCGGAGCTCTTGGTAGCAAGTTAACTCTCGTAAATCCTTGATAACCTTCTGTAAATAAAATTATGTAAAGTAACGAAAGGAATTAAAAAGGAATTAGATCAAGGATTGTAGTACATGTAAAAGTTCGATTGGATGTTCCATTTTCTATTTTAGAGCAATTTGGCTCCCATTTAAAGGCGGGGTTCCCACACTTCAATGTCTTAATCAGACAGTGCCATTGCTTCTCAACTTCTGAAAGTTAAAGTTCTTAAGTTAATCATTGAAGCAAAATAAAGGCTCAGAGCTCCAAAAACAAGCTTCGAGATTTTAAAGTATGAATGTTGCGCGCTTTATTTCTAATTATTTAACAATAATAGTTAATTTTTAAGTGGATTTTGTAAAACAATTATTAAAAGAAACATACTTTTTTTATTTTTATTTTGAGATAATTGATTAGATATTTAGATAATTTTTCATTTGAATTGCTTACGAGTCTTACCATAAATTGTAATGCGGGTGCGGAAACACACTCATGAGACAAAGTAACAACGCCTATGAGAATACATTCGTGCGCTCTTCATAACAAAGTTGCAATTAATCATCGATAAAAAGCGCTACCTGGTGGTAGTTTATCATTGCCAAAAATGTAAAATCAATTATTGTAAATAAATTCCACTAATCAACTATTGTGCGCTCTTATCGTAATGTTTCTAAAAATACAGTGAATATGTTAGATATAAATTGCCACTATAATTTTATTGTTAAAAGTTAATGAAATGCAAGGATAATTGTTTAAGAATTTATGAAAACATTTACTTCAGTGCTAATATTTTTTTACGAAATTTATAAAAGAATTCTTACTATTACGTAGTAGCTATTCTCTGCATAAATGGTCATTTTAAAAGTATGAAGTAAATGGATGTTCCAATTTTCGAGTTTTAAAAAAATTTTGGCTATTATTACAAAGTACCAGTATTTATTTTTTAATTATTTATATATAAAAAAATATTTGTGTCAAAATGCTATTGGAATGTGGCCATTTTTATCCTTTCATTCATAAACCTACTACTAAACAATTTGCTTACGTAGTGGGAATAGAACATGCTTGGACAGTGATCGGCAGCTCGCGGGCCTCTTGATTGTGGTTGGTCCCACAGAGTATATAGCTGACGCGTACAGAGGCTTCACTCTCATAGGACTCCCATACAATTCGTTAACCATTGAAGTTCGCATAGACACTAGCGCCACCATTGACGGACCACGGAACTAGAAGAGGTTTCATCTCGTTGCCATGGCAACTCAAAAATGGTGGCGCCCTCTGTCTTTTTCAGCGGAACTAAGCGCTGTAATTTAAAAAAAAAGACAATCGCGGATTCGAACCCGGGACCTTTCGTATGAGAAATAGATATTTTACCCCATGACCACCAACTCATGCAGGGTTTTTGATCTAGTTATAATATTATCAGGTTTAGTATGCGTTATAACACTGTGTTAACAATTTATATTTGTATCACATTATTAATCTATTGGGCAGCTTAATATTTTTTTTAAAAATATCAGGGATATTTTTAAGAAATGCAGAATTATAGATAATTATTTAATTACAATTAAATATTCACAATTTTGAAAAAAATATATAATTTTCAATTTATCTACAAAATTCAATTAGGGATTAAAATATAAAATGACAATAAACTGTGGATTAAAAGGAATTTTTCAAATAATTTTAAAAGCATAAATATTTAATTTTATTGTATGACATTTTTATATATCTCGAAACCCAGTTGCCTTTCGGCACTAATATTAGATTTTGTATTTTCGATCTAAAAATGTTACCTGAAGTTTAAATTATTAAATATTGTTTATTACATTTTTTTGAGAATAAACTCATATATATATATATATATATATATATATATATATATATATCAACAAATTAAATCACAAATTTGAATTTACAGAAAAAAGTATCTTTAAAAAAAAAATTTACTAAATTATTATTAAAATTAAATCTCAAAATAAAATTTAAAAAAGTTTATATTTTAAAATAATTTGTTTAATTAATTTTTTTTAATTAATGCAGAAATAAATTTACAAAAACATATTTAAGTCAAAAATTTCAATTTATCTGCAATTTTCTGTTTGTAAAATGTGAAAAAAATTCAACATGCTTTTAAATTTAAATATCTAATTTTTTCTAAGGAATTTAAAATTTTTAACTATTATTTAAATTAATAATATTTTTTTTTGTGATTAGAAATATATACTTAAGTAAGTAATTTCAATTTATATACAAATGAAAGCTAAAATGTTTGTTTCTTCTTATTTTCTAAAATATGCTTTCGCTTCGCATCCTTTTGAGAAGGCTTTGTTATTTTAATTTGAGTTTCTTGACTTTGGTTTGCCCACATATAATCAAGGATACATTCATCGATCATAAATTAATTTTAATTTTTTGGGGATAAATCCTTATATTGTTTACAATTATACAGTCTTACGGAAGCCATTGCTTTAATTGGACAACTGTAAGTTAAAAATATAGGTAGTCATAAATTTATAAAATGGACAATCGTAAATTTGAAATGGGAAATAATTTAGATGTTAGTATTCAAACGTTTATTGAAAAATACTTAATTTTGAATTTTCAAAATAACCAAGACGCATTTTTTTATATATATTTGTAACTACTTTTCACGAATTCATAGCAAATTTACTACACCTTGACTTTAAAATTTATAGAAACGATAATTCATTTTAAAAGAAAATTAAATGCAAAACAGAACGCTGACATGAAGTGGAATCGAATAAGATTTGTAAAAAAGTTAAAGTTTTAAAAATATATTTAAAAATAAAATATTTTGTGGTCCTTTTCGATTAATGACTTAAATTTGTGGTTCGTAAATCTTTGCTTATTCGAAAAACTCTATAGTTTTAAATATCGACATATTCTTCTAAATAAATAGTATAAAATAATAAGAGCAAATTAAGCATTTTGTGTAAAATTCAGTCAGAAACGTTTCACAAATATATATTTTTTCACATTGCAAATATGTGCCGAAACTTTCTTGCATGAGAATTCGTGACGTTTCCTCCAAAGCTATTTAGTTCCGTGGTCCGAAGTCGAGGGCGCTACCGTCGATCTACAAAATGCGAGAGTGAAGCCTCTGTACGCGTCAGCTATATACTCTGTGGTTGGTCCTTCCGCAACCTGCTACCACGTGTGAATGAGCACATACGGTTACACAAACTTTCCAAAGAGATGCGAGGCCATTGTTCACATTAGTTGTTTGTCAGTCATTGCTATGATTTCATTATATGGATACCTTATATAATTTTATCAATAAATAAAATCATTATTAAGTATATAAAGTTTTATTCAACGTACCTATAGTTTAAGTAAGACTTCATACTTTAAGTGCAGTTTATTAAGTTAATTTTAGGGAGCATTGTGGAGTAAAAGAAGATGTAGCGTCGATGATTGATAAAGGTATGTTGAGGTGGTTTGGACATACAGAGAGGATGAACGAAAGGAGGTAGACGAAACAAGTATACAAGACGAGTGTGGATGGAAGAGTTGTAAGGGGTCGAACTCAGCGAACGCACCTCAATCAGATTGAGGACGTTTTTAGCAAAGACCAGCTTAGGAGTACCCTAATTAAGTTAATGACAATGTATCTACCCATATAGTTTAACACTAAACCTACCGACATTTCATGTATATCTAACCTACCATGAGCGGTCAAATGAACGCTTCAAAAAACAAAAAAAATTATCTTAATATAGAAAGAGATTTTAGCCAATTGGATAGTAATTTTTTTTTTCTATTTAGAAAAGTTTTATTTACATTTTTGCATTTTCTGCACATTTTTTTTACAAATTACAGTATTTTGTTTTGCACATTTTCCGTTGCCGTCAGCGCCGCCTGTCGGAGTCGGTCTGTATCCGCGCCGTCTGGTTGGACCGAAGCGGTCTGTACAGCTTTGTCTGGTTGACCCGCAGGACAGTTGGTGCCTAGATGACTGGATTACCACAACACGGTAGATCCACAATTACATTGTGGACTCGTAAAACAATTTCAGGAGTGTGCTTTCCGAAGAATATAGTCGTAAATAACATGAAATGTTCAAATGGTAGGAAAGTAAAGAATAAAGAAAGTTGTGAATATTGAAAAATGGGCTGTATGCATATTATAGGAAATGTCAACAAGTGTTACATGACGATACAGTAACGTTGTATACGAGAAATTCTAAACGAAATTTCAAAAACGGTCATTTGACCACGCGTGGTAGGTTTAGTGTTAAGTTTAAAAATTTTGGCTCTCAAAAGAAATTTAAGTCGTTGTACCCCTGTCTTTTAAATCCAGATATCTCAGAAATTTATTTGCCTATAGGCCCAAGTTAGATGAAGAGGAAAAATACCTTCGGGTTGGTGCCTCGAACAATTTTATATTCAAGTTGATATTTGGCTCTGTAGACTAATGAGTTTGCCGATCACTGTACTGTACTAGGACATTGAAATGTTTCAAAGGGTTAGAGTGGGTTGAGGCACAGAGACTTCACTCCCACATTTTGAAGATAGACTGCAGCGCCGCCAAGTTTGAACCACTGGAACTAAATGGCTTTGGAGGATACGTGGCAAATTCTCTTGCAAGTTACGACCAATTTCGAGACATAATTGCTCTATGTGGAAAATTTATTTGTGAAACGTTTCTATCTGAATTTTACACAAAATGCTTATGTTGGGCTTACAAAATTATACTGTTTATGGTAAAGAACATGTCGGAAGTTTAAAAACACTAAGCAAAGATTTACGAATCATAAATTTAAGTCACTATTCGAAAAGGACCACAAAAGCTACAATTTTATTTTTAAATGAATTTTAATTGATAATTAAATCTTATTCGATTCAGCAGTATTCCACTTCCTGTGAGCGTTTCTTCTTGCACTAAATTTAATTTACTTTTAAAAGGAATTATCGTTTCTATGCATTTAATGTAATTGAATTTGCTATGAATTAATAAAAAGCACTTTACAAATATTTAAAAAAAGTAACTTTATAATCAATTTAAATAAAATCAAACTTAACTATTATTTAATAAACGTTGGTGTACTAACATCTAAATTATCACCCATTTCAAATTTACGATTGTTTTAAATTTATGACTACTACTTTTAATTTACAATAGCCCAATGAAGCCATAACTGCCGTTATAATGTATAATTGTAAACGCCTGGTGTACCGATTCGCAAACACGAAGAGAGTCTAAAATATGATCCATAATTATTAACTGACCATAAATTTACCTAAAAACTCAAACCCTACAACCACTATTTTTAAAACAAACTTTTTTTTTTTTTTTTTAATTTACTTTTTTTTTTTTTTACTGTTGTATTTTAAAAGAGCTGTGCAATCTCTACATTCTTTTAAGTAAAGGTATTCGATTACAGAATATCTTCAAAGATTAATATTACACAGGGTGCCAAGTCGAAAATGCTTGTTTTGAAGTAGGAAAAAAATGGTTTCTGATGTAGTAAATAGTGTAGATTTCTTAACCGATTGATGCCACTTTGCAAAAGCAAAGAAATTGTAACTACAAGAAGGTCAACTTCGGCAATGCTACTGTGGCGCCCTCTCACTAAGTTGTAGTCACAAAACACTGCAGTGAAGTTTCCTAACAGGCGCTTGACCTGAAGTTTTGACATGCGCAGAAAGCGCATTATTTTTTGGCGCCAGCTTTGAAATGCTTTATTCGCCAAGGATGGTTGTTTTTCCGTGCTGTTGTTGATTGTAAATATGTCGATCTGATTTCATTATATGCTATAAATATCGGATCAAATAAGGATAATTCTCAATATTTAAGGTAAGTGGAAAGCAATTTATTATTAACATATTTAATTTAAAGCTTGCATATACTTTTGAATGTTATTTTATACAAACACTTTGTCTCAAATGAAACTACGCGACTTTATTGTGCGTTCCATTGATCGGGATTCGAGTAATATAAATACTGGACTTGGAAGCACTTTGTAGTTTTATATATATATATGTCAACAGAAAGTACGTTATATAAGGGAATTGAACAGAAAAACAATTTTCATAAGTGGAGATCGTTTGTCAACGTTTTAAAATCCAGGCAAATTTTTATATTTGTTTGATTGATGTGCAAGATTCAAACTAGTTTCGATGATTTACGAATAACAGCAATCTATATTTTAGGAAAATAGTATAACAAAAACTTTAAATAAATGCCTAAAGAGTCAAAATTTTACAAACATCTCAAAAAATAAATATTATAGGTAACTTGACAGCACATTCATAAAATTGAACAAAACATCTTTTTTAACTGAAATAAAGTATTGCCTTATTTTATTAGTTTTTAACATAAAAATAAACCTTTCAGCTTATTTAATTTGCTTATATGAGCAATTAGCTTGAATTCGACCAAATCTGAAACTATTAACCCTTGAACCACATGGGGCATACAAGTATACAATTATTAAATTTTTATTGAGTATAAGTATTCTTGTTGAGTATAAGTATTCTTGTTGAGTATAAGTATTCTTGTTGAGTATAAGTATTTCTTTCTTTTTTCACAAAAATTCTTAGTGTTCGATTTGTTTCCTCTTTGATATAATAATATTTTTACTGACTTATGTTTTTTTTTTTCAGTATACTTTTCAAAAACTGCTGTGAGAGGCCGGTGGCTTCGAGGTACAGTATGCGGCTAACAATCAGAGGACTGTGAGTTCGAATCGGCATGATAACTTGATAAAAGTTCAGATGCAGTGAACTCGTGATCGGAGGACTGCTAGATTCGACACTAAATTACGAAAGTCATCTGAAATGATAGTCAATTTCCATCGGCGTGTATACGGAAATGGTGCACGTTAAATCTAATCGTGGTCCAATGCTCTGACGCCTATTCAGATTGCATCAGATACCAACCCAGGTATTGTCCTCGTCATGTAATCCAGGTAAAAATATACTGAACAGTGTTCCGCGGTCTCTTCTTTGAGATAGCCCTGAACTATTGCCAACTGAACTATTGAACTGTGCACTTCTAGTGCGACGTTGACCAACTATCAAAAACTGCCGAGAGACAAATATTGTCAGAAGTTGTTGAGTGTAAAGAAACTAATATACAATTTTTTAAACGGTAATGGCAGACGATGAATCTTGAAATCAGAATTTTGGAAAGTTTTCTATATATTTCGATAATGTTATGAATATTTCATAGATTTTTTGAAGAAATAATTGTTTTAGTAATTTTGATGATCATAAAAACTACTTGTTATTTACTTGTATCATATGTACTAACAAAATAAGGTACTTAAAGAAACTAATTGTAAGAAATAATATATTAATTGAATAATGTAAATGAAGTTATTATTATAGTTATTTATAATTTATTATGATGTCGCCAAATATCTTAAAATATTTAAAATACTAAGTACTTAAAATGTATTTAAATAAAGTTAACAGCATTGGTTTGAATGCTACCTTATATATAGTCACACTTTCACACATGATGAATTTGTGCATAAAAACTTCTCATTGGCCTATATTGATGGCATTTTATCAGAACAAGCTTAAAATATTTCATTGTGAAATTAAATTTGAAATCGGTATTTTATAAAAGTTACCATCATTAACATTTCAAATGAATATCGTGCATGCATAAATAAACATGCAAGTCCAATCGCAAAAAAAAAAATGGCACATACATTTATTGCAATGGAGCTTTGGATTTTCAAGTTCTAAAAATGAAAGGAATATTTTTGAAAAAAATTGCAAAAATTGATTAATAATTTTTTTAATAAAATTAAATGCCTATATAATTTGTTGACATGTTTGTTTTGCACGCACGAACTTCAAATATTCTAGAGTTCTTTAATGGAGATGCATTGCTATAGTTTATAAACAAATGTCACAGTGCATTCTAAAGTAAAACCAATTTCTTTATACTTTTCTACGAAACGAATAAAAAACAACTTGAAGTGGTTTGTATGAGTGTTATATGTCATAAATATTTATCTAAAATTATTTGTTCGTGTTTTTGCATTCATAATTATACATAATTATTCTCCGATTAAATTTGAATTTATAGTTTTCTCTGTTTAAATGCATTTTTTAAATAAATCTTTTCAGATACGAACCATTATTGTTTGTTTGTTCTCTAAATATGATCAGAATTGCTTTGCCTTGTAATTTTTGTTCCACTCACATAAAGTAAAGACCCCGCTAATAAGAATGTTAGAAAAAATACCCAAACCTAATTTTATGCAAACTAAATATTAATAAATATAAATTAAATAGTCTTAATAGAAATGCTACAAATTAAAAAAAACTTGGAGAAATATTGGACGGAGAAATAAAACGTAATTTTTACCAAAATGTTAAATAATATGGGAATATAGATTTGAACTATTTATTTTTCATAGAGTTAGAATTGAAAATTTTTAATCAGATAGTAAAAAAAAGTTTCAATTAATTAAAAAAAAATATTTAAAGATTACAATTGTATGTACAAAATGACCAATTATTTGGTTATAGAATTAAATTTGATTGAAAATTTGTAATATTTCATTAGCCATGTATAAAGGAGTTTACCATCTTTAAGCCGTAGGGTTATTATAGTATCTTTGACTACCCTTAAAATAAAACTGCTACATTTATGTATCAGCGAACAATGCAAAATAACATACTATAATCAATCAGTTTTAATGCAATTGTAAATATTGCAATACATTTATACGTTACGAATTTCCAAAATTTTCATCGTCGTTTATATGTTTTAAAGAAGTCCATAAAGTAAATTATTTAACTCCGATATAAATTTTCATCGTCGTCGTTTATACAAATAAATGGAGTTCGTAAAATAAACTACATTACTCCGATATGGAATTGAAGGCCTGTAGAGATGGAATATGCATGAGTAAAGTTGGTACTGGTATATACAGGTATGATGGTAAAGTAAACGAACGAACAAAACAGAAGCACACACAGATTTCCATTCGAAGAGGCGGAGCCTATTCCGCGACGTCTTCCGATTCACTTTCACGGATCTTCAGAATCAGACCTTTGATTCCGTCAGTTCCGGAGAAGATGAGCGCAATTTCATTGAAGAATTCCATGATAAGGGCAAAATCGCCCATAGAATTAACACATTTAAATCCAGGTGGGGGAATATAAATTTTCATATTTTATAATTATTAAATTACATTTTAAAAATTATTAAAATTATGGTTTTAATAAGAATTCGAATTAACGGTATTGGTGGCAGAATTCAACAGTTATTTCATATATGGTTCTCCTTCTATACTTTCTTCCCTTTTAGCTTTCTTTTAGTTGAGCCAGGTGGATATGTTCTAGTTATTTTATAACAAATCCATAATGAGTACAATATCAGAAAATTTAGAAAAAAAAAAAAAAAATGCATCAGTAAATGACAAATCTACGCGTAACCAGTAAACACTACAGTTTGTTTATGGTCTTGGTCATGAATTGAATTTTGCAACTGATCAACTCCTTTGATGAACGAGATTCGAAAGATAAAGTATCATAAACGTGCAGGAAAGATGAAAATGTCTGTATTGGATAAAATAGTAAAAGCTATGCAAAATAAAAAATAAAAAATAAAAAATAAATAAAAAAAAAAAAAAATTTAAGTTTAACCTCGTAGTGAATATTTTTTTTTTTTTTTTTTCATTTTCTTTTTGCTCCTGGACCGCTGAAAAAAAAAATATACAAAAAATCTTAAGTTCCTTTTGAATTAAATAAATAATTTAAACCGTATGTTGCATATATGCAACATCATGTGTCATTACTAAAAAAAAAAAATTTTCAATAAGTATGAAAATATAGTTCAATACAATCTACATACCTCTGGTATTAGCTAGGATTTTTTTTGTAGAGCCAGATTATACATAAGTAATACAACAATCTTCGAAAACTTCACCTTCACGAGCCAATTTTAGAACAATAGACCTCGAAGCAACTGATTGCCTTTATCACAATCAACTTTATAAAGATAAGGGACCTAGCGGTGGTTATAAGAACTAGGCACATGGTTTCCCTCGTAACAATCCTATAATAGTTAACATAAAACTCAATAGATGAAACTAGTGGTCATTTTAAAGTTGTGTAGTATATATGCTACACTACGTATTAGAGGGTTATGGCATTTAGGATGGCCCTTTAAATGGGGGCCCTGGGCGAGTGCCTCCAATGTACTGCCGTAAATTAGTCTCTGCTTCTCAGACAGATGGAATTTACATAACGCTTCCCGATAACAAAATCGTATTTGGTGTAAACACTCGACGTGTTTCTCCGGAGAATATATCAGCTCACAGACATTAAATAACTCTCAAGTCTAAACCGCGCTTTATTTATGTCACTAAAACTTCCTAACTGAAAGTTGGATTGAAAAGCAAGAGTTTTCTACTTGTACAACTCGCGGGATCATAAAAATCCAATTTTATGGTTCGATCTCCACAGATCGATTCGAAGTGACGACACACAAAGCGCACCCTTAATGTTTCAAATAAGTACGAGTCAAAAACAATTTGTTTTGATTACTAAAAAGGACTCTTTTTAGGAGCAGGTCTTCTCCGGCCATTGAAATAAAACCTCATTCTCTGTGTTTTGAAAAGCAACAGAAGGGACAAAGAACCGACCGGGATGCATCGCTGGCCATATGTGTCTTCCACAGTCTTTCGCTTTGCGTATTCTCTGAAGGAGCAGAGTTGAGGAGTCGGTTACTGAAGTAAGACATCGTCTGCTGCGAGTTCGAATTCGAAGTTGAGAATTGGAAGTGGACGGAATTTATGGAAAATTAGAAGAAGGAATACGTGTGTGTATTCTGAAAGAGTAGAGTTGAGGAGTCGGTTGCTGAAGTAAGACATCGTCTGCTGCGACTTCGAATTCGAAGTTGAGGATTGGAAGCGCCTAAGTGGCAGAATTTATTAAAAAAAATAGAATAAAGAATACGTGTGTGTATTCTGAAAGAGTAGAGTTGAGGAGTCGGTTGCTGAAGTAAGATATCGTCTGCTGCGAGTTCGAATTCGAAGTTGAGATTTGGAAGTGGGCGGAATTTATGGAAAATTAGAATAAAGAATACGTGTGTGTATTCTGAAAGAACAGAGTTGAGGAGTCGGTTGCTGAAGGAGGACATCGTCTGCTGCTAGTTCGAATTCGAAGTTGAGGATTGGAAGTGGTTGAATTTATGGAAAACTGGAAAAAAGAACTCGTGTGTGTCGTATTTGTGGAAGTGAATGACATATATTTTGTTTAATTTAGTGTGGATATGAAAAGTTTTGCGATCTGCACCATCAATGTCTTTTGGATTTAGAACCTCTACAAGAAGCCTTGGGTAATATACAAATTTCCTACTAAAAATTTTCTACACAGTTTTTATGCTTATATTTAATACACGATTAAATGGGAAAATCGTTGAATATTCATCATTTACATATGCTTCTCAGTTATTAAAAAAATAAAGTAAATAGTCGCAAACGAATGATTAGAATTTAAAAATATTATTTGTTCGATTTGTTGCTTTTTTCTTTAAAAAAATTAAAAACGGTATATAAATGTGTGTACTGTTAAAAATAGGTAAAATGTACTCATTTCTGAGTACATTCGATGCTTATCATAGCTCCAAATACATAAGTTTCATTTTTGTAAAAAGACAAGTACTGAAAAATGAGTACATTAAGTAAAAAGAGCAATTGCTTGCCTACATAGGCTGCCTTCATAAATCACTTTCAATAAATATCAACAATTACAACCAAGATTTACCGGGAATCGAACCTAGAGCCTCAGGCACCGCAGTCCAGTGCCTTATCCGTTTTACTACCAGGGCGGCATGAAGAAGTTATAAACAGAAGAAATGTTAAAAAGGTGTGGTAAAAGAATGGGAAGCACGATAATTGAGTTGTAATAATTCAGTTTCCATTTAAGCAATCGACATCAAATAATGTGGAAAACTATTTTCTGAAGAACTATTTTAAGTTTGTCAGGTCGCTTTGTTAAGATGGCTTGAACAGAAGCTGCGATTAACAATATTAAATCCCATTTTTCATTGTTGCGAAAGTACGAGTACTTAAATTTCAGTACGTTATTGCTCATTTACGATGCAATTGCACTCAAAGAAAAACGAGAAGGTTAATGTACTCATTTTAAGTACCTTTTTTTGCAGTGTATGTGAACTATATTTAGGTGTGAACTATGCTTATACAAGAAAAAACAATTTA
This sequence comes from Troglohyphantes excavatus, assembly GCA_963932185.1. Lineage (NCBI taxonomy): Eukaryota > Metazoa > Arthropoda > Arachnida > Araneae > Linyphiidae > Troglohyphantes > Troglohyphantes excavatus. The sequence continues at coordinate 33,285,807 of OZ010678.1, forward strand.
GTACACTTTTTGTCTTGTTCTACAAAATCAGGATGTCAGCCATTAAGGGAAGCCCGAGCCCTAAATCCTAATTTGTTTATTAATGAATTCAGAAATTCCATTTTTTTTATATTATTAGAACATCTTTTTCTAAACAATAACCAAAACACTACTCCTCTTTTTAAATTTTACTAAAATTAAAAATTTTAATTTTTTTAGGAGTAGTTTTTAAAAACACTACTCCTCTTTTAATTTTTAATAATTTTAAATTTTTTTAATTGATTAAATAACGTCAAAGTACATACTATAAACGTATGTATAGACTTTTTCAAATTTGTGTTTTAATTGTCTTCAAAAACTTATTTAAGTTCAAAACCCCCAAAACTATTAAATTTTTTCAGTTTAATAATTTAAAAAAAAAAATTATAACTTAATTTAAAAAAGCTATACATACGTTTATAAAACAAATATTAGAGCTTCAAAAGCTATTAACAGTTTAGTTTTAAGTTAATTATTAACAAAGCCTTAGCATTTTAAACGTGACCAAAATTAAAAAAAAATATTTTGAGTAAATGACGATTGTTGCAGACAAAAAGTATGTAGATAGATGATAAATGGTATATAGACATCTTAAAAAACATATGTTATGTTTCTTTTACTGTTTTGAAATTTTGTACACACCTACTTAAGTACGTTTAGCATAGTTTTATGAAGAAAAAAAAATTATCATTTTTTCCGGATTTTGGGATTTGGGTCCCACAACCTTTGGACAACAACCACTAAACAATATAACATGCAGTGATAATCACCAATATCACAGCGTCTTTAAATAAATGCCCTACCTTTCCTACATGGTAGCGATGACCATCAGGGTAGGGTATATGGGGTAAACAATAAAATACAATAGGATAAATTTCTTTAATCCCCTTTGTTTGACTTACTTTCTAAATTGAAAATTCCGTATTTCATCGGTAATGTTAGCCATGCACAAATACAAATTCTCGGTAAAGTTCAAATTTATTTCGAAGAGGCTACAGGCGGAAAAAGTACAATTAAACTATTAATTACTGAAATTTAAAATTTATTATTAAAATTATTTATTCGAAATTATAGAATTTAACGAAAAAAAATGCTAATTAGGTCATTAATTATGCATATTGTAGACTTAAATAATTATTTATATAACTTACTTAATTAAATGATTAAAAATCTGTGATTTTTGGGTCCGGATTACTTTCACAAGTGCACAGTATTTTATATTGCAGAAAAAATGCATGAATATTCCTAACGAACTTCGCTGCAAAAAATATTGTTTAATAAAAAGGGATTTCTTAAAGTTAATCAAAGTGTAATTCGCAGAACAACTTTGCATAGTAATAATTATGATTTATAATTTTTTTTTAAATTCAGTGCGATATTTTACTTTATAACACCAAATTGGCGAAAAAAAAACTTCTATTGCAGAAAAAATGCTTGAATATTCCTAATGAACTTCGCTGCAAAAAAAAAATAATGTTTAATAAAAAGTGATTTCTTAACAACCCTTTGAGTACTGAATTATTTGAAGATTTTTAAGCAAAGTGGATATTTTATGAAGCTCGAACATTAAGTACAAAGCTGAGCAGTTAGCTAATAGTATAAGTCTTGAAATCTACAAATCAACAGGAACTTTGTTACCAAAACTATTCTTAATATTGTAATTATTCTGATATCCAAAAAAATAGGAACTTATATTTTGGTTTATTGCTATAGTTCGTGTATGTGAGTATTAATCAAGGATAGTGAAGACTATATATATATATATATATATATATATATATATATATATATATATATATATATATATATATATATATATATATATATATATATATATATATATATATATATATATATATATATATATATATATATATATATATATATATATATATATATATATATATATATATATATATATATATATATATATATATATATATATATATATATATATATATATATATATATATATATATATATATATATATATATATATATATATATATATATATATATATATATATATATATATATATATATATATATATATATATATATATATATATATATATATATATATATATATATATATATATATATATATATATATATATATATATATATATATATATATATATATATATATATATATATATATATATATATATATATATATATATATATATATATATATATATATATATATAAGGTGTGCTCGTTCTCGCGCTGTCTGACGGAAGGCGGGTAAAGAACATTTTTGACGTCATAGTGACGCCTACCTCCGCTTTCTGTAGGCGTGTCTAATGCTCTTGTTTGTGAGGTGCTGCCATATATTTGTTTTTTTGTGAACTTTTAAAATGTGATAAGCTAACTTTATTTAGTTACTTTTACTGCATTTTATGAGTTTAAATTATATTTTAAGGATTGCATTTAGTATGGAAAAATTGCAAAAGATTTGCTTAATAAGTTAAGCATATTAAAATAATATTAGCTGCCACGAGAGCATGTCCATGAATTTTGAAAGAGTAAAATGGGGGTTGGAAACATCAGGTCAATTCATTTGTATTGGACATATTAAATGAGTTACAATTTCAATCAAGTAAAATACAGGGCCATAACAAAACAAGGGCGGATTAGTAGTGAAGCTACCTGAACACAATTATTTACAGATATTTACAATATTTACATTATTTTGCTAATTAAAAATTAAGTAGCAATGCTAATGCTTGAAACACACAGCCAATGAGAATGATCAAAAACCGATAGTAAGGCGGAGCAAAAATGACGTCAAAAATGTGCTTTCCTTGCCCACTTTCAAAAGGCGAAAAACGACCACACCTTCTATATATAGTCTTCACTATCCTTGAGTATTAATATATATTTTTACTTGTGCGACATAAAAAGTGTGGATATTTCAAAGTCCCAACTCCAGGGGGATAACTACATTCCATCGTATAGAGGAAAGAAGGACCTAATCTACACCCCTCTGTGACCGTTGTACTGCATGGCGGTATTAAAAATTCATATATTATACAATTGTGCAAATACAACATATGAATTGCAATAAGTTATTTTTAAATAAAATAATAAATTAAAAATACACATAATACCACTATATTAATAAATATATTAATTTTATATAAAATTTTAAAATGGCAAAATCACGTTTGATCCGTTCGTAATTTTTAAATAATTGCCATATTGTCAAAATGGGCAATTAATGAATATAAAAACTTCAAAATGTAAAAAACTTCCGGAAATTAAGAATTTTTTTAATGAAATTAATGTTTTATGGAATATTTCAATATAAAAACATGCTATTTATAGTAAAAATAGTATTTAATAAACAGTAAAAATGTTGCATGATTTGGTAAACAATATTTCATTTCATTTAGAAGTTTTGGAAAAATCACGCTTTTAACAAAAATCTAAAACTGAATGAAGGGAAATTCAATTAAAAGAATTAAAAAAAAATTAAATATACAAAATAAAAAATATATTATTCACATAATATGGGATTTAGTTGGTCTACATAAAAATAATATAATGTAAAAACAAAAGAAAACTTTATAAAATGCCAACAACAGCCAGGTCTATTTAATTTTCATCATGAACTCATGTTCAATGTTGCTATCAATAATTTTTAGCTTCGGTTGTGGGCCAGTTTTTGATGACTTTATAATGGAACTTATTTTTACCTGTTGGTACTGATCAGGAATGTAACCACTCCTACACAATAAATTGCATTTTTTCTCTTTTCAACATATACCAAGAATGTTAATGATTTTTTTTGTGCCACTATGGGTTGATTTAGAAACGGAAACGCCCTTCTAACACAAATCAATGGTTTGGTTTGTTTGGTTAATTAACGTCGCACGTAGCGTATGTGCAACATCATGCGTAATTACAAAAATAATGTTCAAAAAGTGTGAAAATTTATTTAAATGCAATCTACATACCTCTGGTATGAGCTAGGATTTTTTTTTAGAGCCAGATTATACTTATAAGAAATAAAACAATCTTCGAAAACTTCCCCTTCACGCGCAAGTTTTAGAACAACAGACCTCGAAGCAACAGATTGCCTTTATCGCAATCATTTTTATCAAGATAAGGGACCTAGCGGTGGTTATAAGAACTAGGCACATGGTTCTACGTGATAATACTGTAACAGTTAACATAAAACTAGTGCAACTAGTGGGCATTTTAAAGTTGCTTAGCATATACGCTACACTATGCACTAGAGGGTAAAATATGCTCCGAAAACATCACACTAAAGTTTAATTACGGCATATAGTAAACTTAAACAGATTGAAAGAGCAGCCCAAGACGAACAAAATTATATGTAAAAGTATAGGCGTATAACGTATATTACCCAAGACGCAAGGACGACCTGGTGTGCGTTCTAGTTATTTACGAACATTGTGTACACAGTAGGAACCTCGCATACCCGATTTTATTAAAAAAATTATTGATAATTAATAAACCACATCGTCCTTTGGCTACGCTTCTTAGTCTACAATTAAAAATTAGTGTATTATTCAATTGCGCAAATACAACTTATAATTTGAATTGCAATAATTTATTATAGTTATATAAAAATATAATTATTATAAAATATTTTATATAGTTATATAAAAATATAATAATTATAATAAATTATATATAGTTATATAAAAAATATAATTATTATAAAAAATTATATCTAGTTATATAAAAAATATAATTATTAAAAAAATTATATATAGTTATATAAAAATACAATTATTACAAAAAAGTATATATAGTTATTATATATTATTATATAGTTATTATATATTATTATATAGTTATTATATATTATTCTATTGTTATCATATATTATTCAATTGTTATTATATATTATTCGATTGGTATTATATATTATTCGATTGTTATTATATATTATTCGATTGTTATTATATATTATTCGATTGTTATTATATATTATTCGATTGTTATTATATATTATTCGATTGTTATTATATAGTAGACGATTGTTATTATATAGTAGTCGATTGTTATTATATATTATTCGATTGTTATTATATATTATTCGATTGTTATTATATATTATTGTATAATTATTATATATTATTCGATTGTTATTATATATTATTCGATTGTTATTACATATTATTGTATAATGATTATATAATTATTCTATAGTTATTATATATTTCTTATACTTTGTATAGCTACACAAAATATATTTTAAATATATAATTATTCTATAGTTATTATATAATATTATATATTTCTCTTACTTTTTATAGCTACAAAAAATATATTTTAAATATATAAAATACCGTTTTACTAGTAAATTTAAAGCATTTATTAACAAAATTTAAAAATTTTGAAAAAATAACGAAATAGTGCAAGTAGCAATTTGTAAATAAATTGCCATTTGTCAAAATGTGCAAGCATTCAAAATGAAAGAAGCAGACATTGTCTAATTTTTAATCCATGTCTCCTGTATTTATACAACAATCCAATGACTGTATAGATTCAGGAGACCTGTAGTGAGTAGATTTTTAAAATACAAGGAAGGGGGTGGTCCTCGACAGGGACCCTTCAAAAATTTCATAATGCGTTTAAGAGGTGCATGGAGGGAACCGAACGTACATCACGGTACGTTTTTAAAATCCTTTATAATCTGTAAAATTGGAAATTTTCTAAATGATGCGAGTAACCTAAAAAAATAACAATTAAAAATCTCTATTGCAGAAAAAATGCATAAATATTCCTAGCGAACTTCGCTGCAAAAAATATTGTTTAATAAAAAGTGATTTCTTAAAGATAATCAAAGTGTAATTCGCAGAACAACCTTGCATAGTAATAATTATTGTTTATAATTTTTTTGAAAATTGAGTGCAATATGTTACTTTATAACAACAAATTGGCAAAAAAAAATTATATTGCAGAAAAAATGCATGAATATTCCTAACGAACTTCGCTGCAAAAAATATTGTTTAATAAAAAGTGATTTCTTAAAGATAACCGAAGTGTAATTCGCAAAACAACTTTGCATAGTAATAATTATTGTTTGTAATTTTTTTGAAAATTCAGTGCAATATGTTACTTTATAACAACAAATTGGCAAAAAAAAACTTCTATTGCAAAAAAATGCATGAATATTAGTAGCGAACTTCGCTGCAAAAAATATTGTTTAATAAAAAGTGATTTCTTAAAGATAATCAAAGTGTAATTTGCAGAACAACTTTGCATAGTAATAATTATCGTTTATAATTTTTTTGAAAATTCATTGCAATATTTTACTTTATAACACCAAATTGGCAAAAAAAAATTCTATTGCAGAAAAAATGCATAAATATTTCTAACGAACTTCGCTGCAAAAAATATTGTTTAATAAAAAGTGATTTCTTAAAGATAACCAAAGTGTAATTCGCAGAACAACTTTGCATAATTATAATTATTATGTAAAAAAAATTAGAAAATTCAGTGCAATATTTTACTTTATAACACCAAACTAGCAACACATCACAGCATTAAAAATCATATACTTGGAGTAACTCCAGTAACCTGGAGTAACTCCAAAAACTTGGAGTAACTCCAGTAACTTGGAGTAATGGTGAATGTCCCTTTATAACGTTAACATTTATCGGAAAACTGTTAATGAGTGTAGTCTAGTTTGTCTGTAAGTCGGTGAATATCGAATTCGATGTTGTTTACTGAAAGTCAAAAAGAAGATTCACCGTGTAAAGGTAGCTGGGGCATGTTAAATCTGAAAATATATTCTGTCAAATATATTTACGTAAGTAATGCTGCTATAGTTTAGACAGCTCAGGTAATTGCATTCGTCATGTGCTCTTAGTTGAAAATTACTAGGTAATGTTTCCAGTTCTTTTCAAAGGTATAGATTCCAAATAGCCTAACTAATGCTCATTGTGTATCGCGGCCTCCGTGGCCGAGTGGTTAAAGGCGTCGACTGGGAATCCGAGGATTCATGGTTCGATCTTGTGCGATGGTCTTGGCAAAGAAAAGTAAAAAAAGTAGTGATCTTGTGATCGAAGGGTTGCCAGCTTCGCTACAAAAATACTAGAAAAGTCGTCAAGAACATCCGCAAAAAATTAACGGCGTGTATACGGGACTGGTGCACGATACATCTGATCGGGGTCCAAAGTCCCGACGTCTATTGAAGGCGTTGGGTGCCAGTTCAGGTGTTTTCTCGTCATCTGACCATGGTTCTAAAATAACAAGGTGCATGTATGAATGTCTGTGTGAATGTGTATGTGTTCCCGGGTCTTTCCTTCGAGATAGACCCCGAACCGTCGCCAATAGCTCACTGTGCAGCTCTAGTGCGACGTTAATTAACCAAACCAAACCAACTCATTGTATATCTCTAGTGCGATGGTACACGGCAAAAAAAAGACAGCATAAAAACATCTTCAAAGTTGTCATATTGAATGATTTATATAGGAAAATTGCAGGTTTTTTTTTGATCTATTAAAATTAAAAAAAAAAAAAACTGCATTAATGAAGGCTTTTGTTCTAAATTTTCCTTTATAACACCTGCAAAGAAACCTTAAATTTTGAAGCATTGAAATTATTGAGAAGGAAAATGCAAGTGAACAATGAAGGAAATTTTTTGTTCAAAATATCTTTATAAAACTTTTATAAAGGTTTGGTATGGTGTGGTTTGGTTAATAACGTCGCACTAGAGCTGCACAGTGGGCTATTGGCGACGGTTCGGAGTCTATCTCGAAGGGAAAGAGACCCGGGAACACATACACACATTCACACACACAGATTCATACATGCACCTCGTTATTTTAGAACCATGGTCAGATGACGAGAAAACACCTGAACTGGCACCCAACGCCCTCAATAGACGTCGGGAGTTTGGTCCCCGATCAGATTTATCGTGCACCAGTCCCGTATACATGTCGTACATTTTTTGGGATGTTCTGGACGATTTTTCTAGTATTTTGTAGCGAAGCCGGCAACCCTCTGATCACAAGATCACTACTTTTTACTTTTCTTTGTCAAGTCCATCGCCTAGGCCCGAATCGGGAATCCTCGGATTCCCAGCTAACGCCCTTAACCACTCGGCCACGGAGGCCAACTTGAAAACGCGTTTTCGGTTAATGTTGAAAAGTCACAGGACAGTCACAGTTATGCTATTTAAAAACTGTTATTATATGTTTTACAACTTTGAGGAAGTTTTGCTGCTGTCTTTATCTTTCTGTATAATCCAACCAAACCATGTACTTTTTAGTTGTAAAATTTTAAAAAATGTTGTTGTTTTTTATTTATGAAAACAAATTATTAAATCAACATAATTATAATTATAAAAAATCAAAATATAAATGAAATTAATAAATTGATTCGCGTTTGCTTTCAGGTTACTGGGAATGAACTTCACCTGCATCTTTTACTTCTTATCATGCATCTTGATGTCTGGGATACAGGTACTCATTACAGGCCCCCATTTAAAAGCGGGCTTCCATTGCTTCAATGTTTTAACCGGGCCCTGTTTACAAAAAATACACTCAATAAATTTTAGATCCGCCACTGACAGATAGAATACTAACTCTTGCAATCACTATTTGAATATGGAATTCTTTCTTTAATGACAAGATTTCAAACAAATTTCGAGGCCCAGGATTTTAGTACATGTAAAAGTTTGATTAGTTTTTCCGGGGCATAATTGAGAACAATATTTATAGGCAGGCTTTCATGGCTTCGTTGTTTTAACCGGACCCTGTTTACAAAATACACTCAATAATTCCCAGATCCGCCACTGACAGATAGGATACTAACTCTTGGAATCACTATTTAAATATGGAATTCTTTCTTTAATGACAAGATTTCAAAAAAAATTCGGGGCCCAGGATTTTAGTGCATGTAAAAGTTTGATTAGTTTTTCCAGGGTATAATTGAGAACAATATGGTCCCATTTATAGGCAGGCTTTCATGGCTTCAATGTTTTAACCGGGCCCTGTTTACAAAATACACTTAATAATTCCCAGATCCGCCACTAACAGATAGGATACTAACTCTTGCAATCACTATTTGAATATGGAATTCTTTTTTTAATGACAAGATTTTAAACAAATTTCAGGGGTCTGGATTTTAGTGCATGCAAAAGTTTAATTTGATGTTCCAGAGCCTAATTGAGAGCAATAGGGTCCCACTTAAAGGCGGGCTTCCATTGCTTCAATGTCTTAATCGGGTCCTATTTACAAAATGCACTTTTTATAAATCCTAGATCCGCTGCTGACGGATAGGATACTAACTAACTCTAGCAATCTCTGTTTGAATATGGATTTTTTATTTTTATTTTAATGATAAGATTTTAAACAAATTTCAGGGGTCTGGATTTTAGTGCATTTAAAAGTTTAATTTGATGTTCCAGAGCATAATTGAGAGCAATAGGGTCCACTTAAAGGCGGGCTTCCCTTGCTTCAATGTTTTAACCGGGCCTTGTTTACAAAATACACTCAATAAATTTTAGATCCGCCACTGACAGATACAATACTAACTCTTGCAATCACTATTTGAATAGGAAATTCTTTTTTTAATGACAAGATTTCAAACAAATTTCAAGGGCCAGGATTTTAGTGCATGAAAAAGTTTGATTAGTTTTTCCAGGGCATAATTGAGAACAATATGGTCCCATTTATAGGCAGGCTTTTATGGCTTCAATGTTTTAACAGGGCCCTGTTTACTAAATACACTCAATAATTCCCAGATCCGCCATTGACAGATATGATACTAACTCTTGCAATCACTATTTGAATATGGAATTCTTTCTTTAATGACAAGATTTCAAACAAATTTCGGGGCCCAGGATTTTAGTGCATGTAAAAGTTTAATTTGATGTTCCAGAGCCTAATTGAGAGCAATAGGGTCCCACTTAAAGGCGGGCTTCCCTTGCTTCAATGTCTTAATCGGGCCCTGTTTACAAAATGCACTTTTTATAAATCCTAGATCCGCTGCTGACGGATAGGATACTAACTAACTCTAGCAATTTCTATTTGAATATGGATTTTTTATTTTTATTTTAATGATAAGATTTTAAACAAATTTCAGGGGTCTGGATTTTAGTGCATTTAAAAGTTTAATTTGATGTTCCAGAGCCTAATTAAAAGCAATAGGGTCCCACTTAAAGGCGGGCTTCCCTTGCTTCAATGTCTTAATCGGGCCCTGTTTACAAAATGCACTTTTTATAAATCCTAGATCCGCTGCTGACGGATAGGATACTAACTAACTCTAGCAATTTCTATTTGAATATGGATTTTTTATTTTTATTTTAATGATAAGATTTTAAACAAATTTCAGGGGTCTGGATTTTAGTGCATTTAAAAGTTTAATTTGATGTTCCAGAGCCTAATTGAGAGCAATAGGGTCCCACTTAAAGGCGGGCTTCCCTTGCTTCAATGTTTTATCCGGGCCCTGTTTACAAAATACACTCAATAAATCCCAGATCCGCCACTGACAGATATGATACTAACTCTTGCAATCACTATTTAAATATGGAATTCTTTCTTTAATGACAAGATTTCAAACAATTTTCGGGGCCCAGGATTTTAGTGCATGCAAAAGTCTGATTAGTTTTTCCAGGGCATAATTGAGAACAATATGGTCACATTTATAGGCAGGCTTTCATGGCTTCAATGTTTTAACAGGGCCCTGTTTACAAAATACACTCAATAATTCCCAGATCCGCCATTGACAGATAGGATACTAACTCTTGCAATCACTATTTGAATATGGAATTCTTTCTTTAATGACAAGATTTCAAACAAATTTCAGGGCCAAGGATTTTAGTGCATGTAAAAGTTTGATTAATTTTTCCAGGGCATAATTGAGAGCAATAGGGTCCCATTTATAGGCAGGCTTTCATGGCTTCAATGTTTTAACCGGGCCCTGTTTAAAAAATACACTCAATAATTCCCAGATCCGCCACTGACAGATAGGATACTAACTCTTGCAATCACTATTTGAATAGGGAATTCTTTTTTGAATGACAAGATTTCAAACAAATTTCATTGCCAGGATTTTAATGCGTGAAAAAGTTTGATTTGATGTTCCAGGGCCTAATTGAAATCAACAGGGGCCCCATTTAAAGGCGGGTTTCCATTGCTTCAATGTCTTAATCGGGCCCCTGTTTACAAAATGCACTCTTTATAAATCCTAGATCCGCCTTTGACGGAAAGGATATTAACTAACTCTAGCAATCTCTATTTTAATGTGAAATATTTTTTATTTTTCTTTAATGATAAGGTTTCAAACAAAATTTAAGAAAGTCATAATTTTTACGTTTCACGATACTTTCTGCCACAAAATAAACATCGGGGAGGTGTCATGCTCCCGATATTAGGTCACCCCTTCAAACGTTCCGAAAACAACACGCTTTGATAACCACTACGAAATACAGATACACTTCTCAACTCCATCACACGTACGGAGATCTCGATAGAAATATGATAATAATAATAACAATAAAACGAAGCCTCAAGCACACAAAACCCTTCATAAATGACGTGAAAACACACAACAAAAGATTTTTTTTTTAAATTCGTTTCGGACATGAGGTCTATTCCCTTCTTCACGCTTCCACGCTTTTCCATTCATGTTCGACACGGTCACGTGATCCGCACGAAAAGGGCGTGGTCTCTGTCTCTACTCTTAACGAACAAAAGAACGTTCCAAAGTGCTTCTTCCGAATCATTTTGTCACGATAGAGTTGACAAAGTCGCCTTTGAGATGTAAATTGAGACATGGAGGATCTCCTGAGTCGTCTTTCTTCATGATGATGGTATCAGAAGTAAATCTAACTTATTAATGATAATGGGCGACCTTTTTATGTGAGAACCTGTTTTATTGTCACTTTTACAAAATAATGCTTTTTGATGTAATAAGCGAGCGTGAAAATGTCCGTAGTGTTGTGTAGGATGCGATTTGAAAGGTGTTTTTGACACACTTGCTGATGAAAAAGAACATAAAGATAAGAAAGGAAGAAAAAACAGTAGCATTTTATAATGTTCAATAGACCTGAGCAGGCACGGTTCAAAACATTTTTAACTGACTGAAGCGCCAACCAAAATTCCAAATTAAAACCGCCAAAAAATTTAAATTAAAACCGCCAAATCTCGCGCCAAGCAGAGAGGTTATCAGTTTGACTGTTATGTATTTTTTGTTGTATATCGCACAAGATTCCGGTTCAAATAAAGTGAATTCATCAAACCGGTTAACCAAGGTGTTAACAAGAATGTTTTTGCCATGTTTGATTTAATGAAAGCATTTGATTGTAAATTACAAATAATCAATCGAAACCTTTAGTTGTTTAAATATAGTTTGGAATCTTCTAAATATGCTTGCAAAATTCTGGAACTGTGTCTTTGTTTTCTAACGAGTAATTTGAGATTTTATGCTGGATGACGGAAAAGAAAACGCAAGGAACGAAAGGATCGTTTTTCCTCAATGTTTAGGTTTCCTTTATATTAAGTTTTTCGGAACTCTAAGGGTTTTGAGAGGCCTCTGTGGCCGAGCAGTTAAGGGCGCCAGCTAGGAATACGAAGGTTCCCGGTTTGATGACAGGTGATGGACTTGACAAAGAAAAGTAAAAAGTAGTGATCTTGTAATCGGAGAGTTGCCAGCTTCTCTACAGAATACTAGAAAAGTCGTCCAGAACATCCGCATAAATTAACGGCGTGTATACGGGACTGGTGCATGATAAATCTGATCGGGTCCAAATCCCGACGTCTATTGAAGGCGTTGGGTGCCAGTTCAGGTGTTTCCTCGTCATCTGACCATGGTTCTAAAAATAACGAGGTGCAGGTATGAATGAATGTGTATGTGTTCCAGGGTCTTTCCTTCGAGATAGACCCCGAACTGTCGCCAATAGCCCACTGTGCAGCTCTAGTACGACGTTAATTAACCAAAACCAAAACTAAGGATTTTGAGTACTTCGTAGGTGGCAGTGTGCGACGGAAGCGCCGGCTGGCGGTCGGGTCCCCCTGACGGTCTTCCCGAACTCACCAAACTGAGTGTGGAGTGTGGAAAAGAAGAGATGACCGTCTACCTCGAGTTCAGCGCCCCCTATGACGGTACCGTCTACTCCAAGTCCAATGGACAGTCCAGCAGGTGGGTCACCATTCCTTGTGAGCATTTACCTCATTTTTAACCGACTGCCCAGCGCGCCCTCCAAAACTCCAAAATAAAACCGCCAGAAACTTTAAATTAAAACCGCCAACGCCCGCCAAGTCGAGAGGTTATAGATTCGACCTTTATGGTTTTTTTGTTATGTATGTGCGCGCGGGATTTCGATTCTACTTCAGATATTTGGACAATTTTTTTTTGTTGGATAGGGGATGTTTCAAAGGGGAGCAATTTGAAAAAAATATCCGGTTATCCGGTATTTAACTATCCGGATTTCTCAATTAACCGGACCGTTTAAAAAAAAATTTCGTCCGATTTCGAAAATTCTTTTTTTGTTGGATAGAGAAAAATCCACTTAGGCAAAATCTTCAAAATAATAATAGGTTATCCGGCTGTTATATATCCGGAAATGTCGATGAACCGGATTTTTTTTAAACAATTTATCCGATTTCAAAATATTTTCATTGTTTAACGGAAAATGTACAACAATGACATTTCGTTTAACATGCATTTATTGGCTTTGTTAGGGATTGTTTTAAAATATACATTGTCAAGCACAAATTGCTACTAGAATTTCTTGGTGAATAGGGGGCGAAGCCCCCTGCTAAATTAAAAACTAAAAAGGGAAAAATAAAATAATCTTTCTAAAAAAAAGGAAAACCGAAATATTAAGAAAAATGCGATAAAAAGTAAAAAATAATTTTTAATTTTACGAATGAGTTTAAAAAATTTAATTATTGAATGTCAATTTTATACGTAGTACAATTTTTGGAAGTTGGTGCCAATTTACAAAAATCATACCTAAATTTTGGCGCCGATTTCAAAAAGTTGTACTACGGATAAAATTGATATTCAATAATTCAATTTTTTAAACTCATTCGTAAAATTAAAAATTATTTTTTTCTTTTTAGCGCATTTTTCTTAAAGTCGGTTTTCCTTTTTTTTTAGAAAGATTATTTTATTATATCCATTAATTCAGATAAGGAATTAACGATAATAATAATATATTTATAAACAATGAAATAATAATGATAATAATTTACTCGTATCTGCAAAATAAACTTTGGAATAAACTTGGCTACGGCTACGCTATCGCTATAAGCCATGAAATTTCCGAACTCAAAACTTTTATAGCGATGTTTTAATGTTCGCTTCATTATCAGCCCGGTAAATTTAGGATTTTATATGACACTAATTCATATTTATGTGAAAATTTGATTACTACTTCCTCTTTGCATGCATACCGAATCCTGAAAAGTCCTCTAATTTTCCAATTGACTTTCAATCCAAAATCGCGGATCAAAGATGGCCGCCAAGCACTTTTTTCCTTCTCAAGACTCCTCATATCTAAGTTAAAAATAAATATTTTTCAAATCGTAAAAAAATTGTATAATCTACAAGAATTATTGTTTTGATGTATGCCATAAGATAACCAATAAAAATTTTCAAATTAGTGTACATTAATTTTTATTTGACAAATTAAATTTTTTTTTAAAAATAAATCGAGAAAAATGTTGTAGGTAAGGAAAGGTTGGATCTTCTACGGAAGTTTCTAAGGTAAATTAAGAAAAATTATTCAAACAAAAGTGGCTGATATATTTCACTTTTATTGAGCAACTCAGCAGTTTTTTTTAAACTTCGTAGGGAGAAATTGTAAATATAACCTATTAAAGTTTAAAAAAAACAAAAAACAGAAAGAGATGCCTGCCTTTTTTAATAATTGCTGTAAGTTGAGCAAGAAAAGGGAAGGGGGGGGGGGGGGGCGTGTTTGTTAAAAGATTTTAATGAAAAACAAAAGCACATAATTTATAGAACCTAATTGCATTGTTACCACAAAAAACTTAAACATAACAGATATAAATAATACAATAATTGTAGTAATACTCGTAAGCAACTTCCTTCATTCCACGCCCAAACATTTTAAATACTTCCCGGCACCTCAATGAGGCTGCCACCGTCCTGGAGCTGCTGAAAGAATTAGTACCAATCTTTTCCGGAGATGGTGGAATCAAAGGCCTGATCACTGATCTCTAACTGTAACTACTGGATAGGGCAATACATTTTGTTGACATGAAGCCGATATGGAGGCCGCCATGATGGGGCACACTTTTCTTGATACCGCAATATTTCGTATATTTTCATGTTAAAATACGCCGACATATATTATTTTAGGGTAAGTTTTTTTTATTTTATTTTTAAACCCATTTTAAATGTAATCTGCTATTAAAATAGGAAGTCATTTGCAAGTCAAAGTAGAAGTAGTTAAAAAGCAAGAGCAAAAACTATCTGTTTGGCAATATAAAAATTAATTCTATAAGAAGAAAATATAATATTTATATATATTTAATACTTCTACAATTCTTTGGTAATAAAAAACACCACTAAATCATTTTTAAAAAAATGTTGGGGCACCGTATGGCAGCTTTCAATTGGTTTCAACGCGCCCGTAGAGGAAACAAAGTTTGAGCCTTCCAGCAGTTACAGTTAGAGTTCAGTGGGCCTGATCCTTCGTCTTCGTGAACAAAAAAATCCGCTTGACAAGCTCCAAGCATTCATCGACTACTTCGCAGAAAAAGTTCCCTGCGAGAAGTCCCCGCCCACCGGCCAATCAGGAGCCAGCTCTGCCTAGGCTCGCCCTCTGTTCCGCGCCTGCGCTCTTCCTCGTTCGGAATGGCATGCATGTGAATTTTGTTTATCTGCTGTAACGTCCATTTAACCTAATGTGTTTACTACGCATATTATATATATAGTCATGATGGAGGTTGTGGGGCCTTTGGCCCCGGGTACTCCATAACAAAATAAAATCTCCCTCTAATACTCGTAAGAATAACTTAGTCAGCAGTTCATAAATAATTTCAAACTGCAATGATTAAAAACTATATACAGGGTGTTCGTAAACTTGTTTCAACAAGATAAGAAAAATAATAGTACGCACCAAAACTAAACCGTAAATGCGGACGTTACGCTTTTTTAAACTTAATGTGATTTTTTTTTTTAACAGTTTCAAATCGACACCTGCCTTTGTAAGTCTAGTATCGCATTTGAAGGAAAATACTCCAAACTAATATAATTGATGTAAAACTTAAGAATACCGTATCATTTAACTTTTCTTTAAATTTTTTTTTCTTTAATGTACTATGGATTATTATTAAATCCTAGTACATTTAGTAAAAAATACTCAACCTTAACATTTATAAAATTATAAAAATTAAATTATATAGAAATATCTATAAATAATAAAACGGTAGTAGTAAAAACGTAAAACATTATAATTATTAATATTTAATTTCATTTATAAAACATGTTTATTAAATGTATCAGAAAAATAAATATTTTGAATTAACTCAAAATTTCTTTTGATTTTATTTTCTTTAATGTACTATGGATTATTATTAAATCCTAGTACATTCATTAAAAAATATAACTATAAGTACAACCCCAACGTTTATAAAAAAGAGAGAGATTTCACAGTGGTTATGGAGTACCGGGGCCGAAGGCCCCATTACCTCCAATCGGAATGCAGTAAAACTGCGTTATTAACACCTGAGGTTAAATTTGTTTCCCTTAGATTATGAAATCGTGAAAAATGGGACGAGACAAACACAAAATACGAACTACGCACTTGTGAGCACAAGTGCAGAACAATAAAGAATAGCACATTCTGGCGGAAAGAATATTTATAATGTATGTACAGAAGGGGTTTTATGGTATAAACTATAACCATAGAAAGATATGAGGCAACATAAAGTATATACAATTGCGTACAATTAGTCTGTAGTATGTCACAAGAGTAGAACGAGTCGGACGACAAACGATATTTGAACGATTCAGAGGTGGCTCAGCACCATGTGGTGACCAAGTTATCATGCAGGAAGAAGCGACAGGGTAGCTCGAGGACGGTGAAGGTTAGAGGGTTGTGTATGGTCATAAGGAGTGAGTTTTCTTATTTCATCGTTTTCAATGGCATCTAGGCTGCCAAAAAAAACATTTATAAAGTTATAGAAATTAAATTATATAGAAATATTTATGAATAATAAAACGTTAGTAGTAAAAACGTAAAACATTATTATTTTTATTATTTAATTTCATTTATAAAACATGTTTATTAAATGTATTAGAAAATAAAATATTTTGAATTAACTCAAAATAAAAGAGTGCAAATGAGTCTATATTTGCCATCAGCAGTAACTGCATTCCGTTCTCCCAGATGCGTCCACGTCCCGTCCCACTCCCGCATCACGCACACCACCTTCAGCGTGGACTACGACTCCTGCGGCACCAGGTCCGATCCCCACGGCAAGTTCTACGAGAACACTGTCGTCATCCAGTACGACGACGTGGTGATCGAGGCCTGGGACGAGGCCAAGAAGATCCGCTGCGAGTGGCACGACGGGTACGAGAAGTCCGCGTACAAGACCCCCATCGCCATCTCCGACCTGGACGTGGTGGAGATGAACTTCCAAGGGGACGACGTGGACTGCTGGCTCGAGGTCCAGGACGGAAAGGGACCGTGGTCGGCTAAGGTGGAGGGGCTGGTGCCTTTGGGGAGTCCACTCACTCTGGTCGTTGCTATACAGGTAATCGTCGCTTTAATCGATTCTATGTTCCAACACACCGTATAAATAATGAAGCCACCGTAGGTAGGATAGCAGGGAATAGGAATTATCAGATCCACAGTGTTCTGACTTAGTATAACTTTCTGATAGAGACTGACTTTTAGTACTTTATGACAGAGTACAGGCAGTACTTTCTGACAGAGTACAGACAGCACTTAGAGACAGTTCTGACAGTATTTTATGACAGAATTCTGACTTAGTACTGTCTGAGAAAGTACCGACAATACTTTCTGAAAAAGTTCTTACTTAATATTTTCTGACAAAGTTCTGACAGAGTTCTTAAAGAGCTTTAACATATTACTTTCTGACAGAGTTCTCACTTAGTACTTTCTGATAGAGTTCTGACTTAGTACTTTCTAACAGAGTTTTAACTAAGTACTGCCTGACAAAGTTCTAACTTAGTACTTTCTAGTAAGGTTCTGATAGTACTTTCTGACTTAGTAATTTCTGACAGAAGTAAACACGTGATATTCTATTGCCCTCCAACATTTGGGTTTTAAGCAGACCCAGTTACAATTGGAATGTACTTCATTTAAGATCAGAAGAAAAATCGGCCCTCATAAATACAGTTGTGAAGAAAAAAAATATAAATGGGTCGAAATTTTATATTTGTTGACAATATTGTTTACAACCATGAAACATGTTAAAATTTTACAAATAATCATTGATAAGACTGATTTAGTGTCACTAGTATTATCTTTATTGGTAAACTTTCTAATTTTCATATAAATAGTTTCAATTTTAAATATAGGGTGGCCATACAATAAGTTCTCATTTCACCGAGATGCCTCCTACAAAGTTCATATTCGCAATGGTAAACTTCATTTATGTAGAGCTAATGTTATGTTAAATTACTTGTCATACTGGAGGCGAAGGCTTCTACGGAGCCACGACCTTCGTAAACCCTGAAGACTCAACAATAAGTTCCCCTGTTTATAAGCATCTTTTAGCTGAAAATAATGAACGGAATGAGGTGAAGATTGCGATGTACACGCAAATTCATTTAGAGTTTAAACACTCAAAAGAAATAATCCTTTATTCATCTATATATATAAATGCGAAAACCCCATTCATTCTCTCATCACTAGTTCTCCAACTTCCCGTATACCTATGAAGAAGAAATTTGGCAAATTTGTTACTTATACTTTAAATATTAAAAGTAAGCTATTTTGTTCCGATTGAACGTATTTAAGGGGGTGTAAAACCCCTTTTTCGATGTTAGTAGTGTGGGGTTCACTTCATATACCCGATACTCCCGCTTAAGCTGGTGTGATCATTTTAGCCTGACTGGCAGAGTATCGGCGTAGCAAGCAGAAGTTCCTTGGTTCGATACTGAGTGTAGCCAAATAGTTTTGGACGGTAGCAACGTTAGTTTGAGAATCTATTAAAATATGGATGTTAATCAACGGGAGTACCGTATGTATATCCACATTATTGTACATCCAACTTATCCATATTATCAATCTTGCGGGACCTTGCTAATAAAATTTCGTTACAAATTGTAACTTTTAATACTGTGTTTCTTTCTGATGGGTGACAAATTAAGAATATTATTTATTTCGCTTATAAATATTGTATTTGTATCTATTTTGTAACTTATTTCCTTCCCGTGCGTAGAACGGGTATTTCAGCTAGGGGTAATATAATTATACTTACGGATTTTCTCGAAGTTTAAGATCATTTGAAACCTCCCATTCGCCGTTTCCATTTTTGAAACGTTTTAAGTTTTACATAACTGCTCGCAGTTTGCTTTGAAATAACCATGACTGTTGTTTCACAGGACAGCGAAGGCTACTTCGACATGCGAGTAAAATCCTGCATAGCCCACGACGGACAGAAGCACCCGATCCACCTCACAGACGAAGACGGGTGCGTCCTGCGACCCAAAATGATGACCCCTTTCCAGAAGACGACGGAGACGAAGGGCACGGCGAGCGTCATCGCCTACAGCCACTTCTACGCCTTCAAGTTCCCCGAGACGGTGGAGGTCACCATCCAGTGCACAGTCGAGATCTGCCGACACGGATGCCCGGGGACGTGCCTGGAGAGTCGAGATTCGCAACCGCCACAGTCCCTCGGGGGGATCGAGTACCACCAGCCCCCCGTAAAAGAAGGGGACGACATACCCACTTACAAGGACTCGTTTCCGTTTTCGACTATCGTCACGTCCCGACCGGACCAGCAGAACTATTCGTCCACCCTCAACACTTCTTCGAACACAATACAGAACACGGTTGTGAATGTGTCCAAGGAGGACAGCAAGGATCCTCTTGAGGTCAGTCCGAACACCCATCACGATTTTTATCTTAATCACTACCCTTACGATCTGTTCGATGACCTCATGGCCGAAGACAGGCAGGATGGCAAAGTCGAGTACGACGATCATTCGGACAAGGAATTCGCTGGAGATGGTGTCTATTATTCTCAGTTACCGGGGCTTTATAGGGACAGGAACGAGAACGGGAAGAACTTTCCTTCTGCCCAGAAGATTCACTTTCTGTCGAACGAAACCATCCCCGAAACAACGACGCAAGCTACTTTAACCACTGAAAACGAACTACTACCACCGACGGAAGCTTACATCATGACAACCCTCCCGAATTTAAACGAAGTTACGACGCTGACAGTGCAAATGGGTATGTACACGTCAACAACAGAACCAGAACCAGAGGAAAACACGACGCAAGACCCGACAGAAGGCCCCTCCAGTGAAGAAGAAGAAACCAGCACGGATGGAATCTACACAACGATCGTCAACGGAAACGTCACAAGCACGGAAGACACCCAATCGCGTCACGGGAACCCAACACAGAATTCCATCAGGGAAGTCAGTGTCAGCACTCAGCCCACGGCAGGGACCAGCGAGAT
Organism: Troglohyphantes excavatus; assembly: GCA_963932185.1. Taxonomy (NCBI): domain Eukaryota; kingdom Metazoa; phylum Arthropoda; class Arachnida; order Araneae; family Linyphiidae; genus Troglohyphantes; species Troglohyphantes excavatus. The sequence goes on from OZ010678.1 coordinate 33,306,455, forward strand.
TTTCGTCGAACCGGCCGATTACAACGAAGCACTGGTTGAGAACGGCAAAGACCCAGATTACGACTTCGGCTCGAACCGCAAACACAGCGAAGATAAGATGATATATCAAGATTACGATTTCCAGAAAGACAGAGTGGACGACAAAATCAAAGATCTGCCAGAAGTTGACTACGACGATTACAGAGCGAGAGCTAGGAAGCCCAGTGACAGCTTCGAGACGAGGCAGAATTTCCATTACCAATACCACCAGGGACACGCCCCATTAGCCTTAGCCCCGCCCATAACTTTATACAACGGCGTTCCGCTTCAATACTACTACAACAACAACAATCAACCGAACAGAGAAGCAAACTTCATGGACAGGAACGGCCATCCTTACTTGAGCAAATACCCTTACCAAAAAGACCACGCAAAGTCCTATGTTAAATCTAAACTGCGAAGACCGGGAAGGCGTGGCAGAAGGGACATTGGCGAGAATGAGCAGTTAGGCCTGAAGCAGACTTTGAGGGTGATTGCGACGACGGATTTCGACTATTTTTCCAAGGACGAGGTGAAGCCTCAGTACGTTGGGGCAAAGGACCTGAATGTGGACGTGTGCATGGCGCCGTCCAGTTTGGCAGCTGGTCTGGGTCTTTTGCTGCTGGCGAACGTTTGCGTATTGTGCGTGGTCGTGTTTCTTGGCCACCATTACTACGTTCACAGGAAGACGAAGGGGAAGACGGTTGAACTGCTCGACACGGAAATGTCTTGAACCCGAACCGGAGAATATGGAAAATATAAAAGACTTTTGTATTAATAATTCTTTTTAAATTTAACTATGCTATTAAAGGTATTTCTTCACTTTTAAATGTTTTCGGAAATAAAACGGCTTTCATAATCATAGAATCACCACAGAGTTTTCATTTAAAGCAGTGGTTCCCAACCAGCAGTCCACGGACCACTGGTGGTCCCCGAATAAATCCAAAATGGCTAAATCACAACTCTGAAATAAATAACATATTGTATATTAATAGTCCATTTTTTTTTAATTCTCTTTATGCCTTAATTCTTATAAAATTTAAAAAATAATTTTTTCGTATTATACTAAAGAAAATTCTATTTCATTTTAATGTCGCCACTGTTGAGTCTTTAGGATTTACGAAGGTCGTGGCTCTGTAGAAGCCTTCGCCTCCAGTATGACAAGTAATTTAACATAACATTAGCTCTAGGTCACATAAATGAAGTTTACCATTGCGAATATGAACTTTGAAAGGGGCATCTCGGTTAAGGTAGGGTCCTATTAACTGGCATAACTGTTGAACAGGAGGAGTATTAGCCAGGTTGTTATTTCTTCAAGAATTTTTTTTAATTCCTTTCATTTCTTTACATAATTTTATTTACGCCATTGTGAATCTTCTAATGCTTTATATGGATTATACGTGTATTATTAAATAATATAAAAAATTAAGTGGAATCTATGTACTTGAAGCTTTGAAAGTGTATATTTAACGTTTACAAACATTTTTTAAAATGGACTGTATTACCCAAGAATACCGAATTCGCAAAATGATGCAATATGAAATATCATAATTAAACTTGACTTGAATATAAAATTGTTCGAGGCACCAACCCGAAGGTATTTTTCCTCTTCATCTAACTTGGGCCTATAGGCAACTAAATTTCTGAAATATCTGGTTTAAAAGACAAAGGACAGGACAAATACAGAACATATACAAGAAACACATAAAAACTGTAAATGGCTTTTGATTCTGGTGAGTAACAAATAAAAAGTAACATTTAGATCGAAAATACAAAATCTAAGATAGTACCGAAAGACAACTGGTTTTGAGATACTATATAATAATATGTCATAAGGTAATGGGGATCTTAATTATTATTTAAAATCAGGTAAACTATCTTGATATTTTAATTAATAAATCAATAATAATTATTACATATAGTATTTAGTATCTGAATGTATGTATTTTTGCTTTACATGAATATTTTTTGCTGTTAATAGAAAGCGAAATGTCACCTTCTAACTCAGTGGTCCCCGGCCACCTAAAAGTTGGAAAACAAAAGGGTAATTTAAAGTATTAGAGTTGCTTTCACGATATAATAGCGGGGGCAACAAAGCATCCCTCTTGGTTTGTTCTGAGCCACGGAGTAAAGAAAAAGGTGGAGATGATTTGGCGAGATCTCATGAGACGTAAGTTAGCAACCCCAAAGTAGGCACACACAAACCTAGTTTGCAGTGATTTTTTCTACGAGGGATGCATTATTTTCAAATTAAGAAAACGAATGCTAAAACTTAAAAAATGACTATTTGTGCAGTTGCGGGATGCAGTACAAGTTCCAAATCGATAAAAAATGCTATTATTTCCACTTCATAGGTAAATTAAATTATAAAATAAATGATCGTCAAGTACTGGTGCAAAATAGTGCTTTGGAATAGCGCCAAATACTTCACCAGTTCCTACTTTTTAAGCGATTGCTTACTTCTCATTGCAAACCGGTTTTGGACTTGATCGATCGCACCTCCACCTTCTTCTTTACTCCGTGGTTCTGAGCATAACCAGTTTCGATTTAATATTGCATTATAGTTTTTCTAAATAAGATTTTGTACTTCCTTCCACCAATTCTCACCGTGTGGAACACGAGATAGAACTGCTAACAATTCGATAGTTTCGTAATCGCCAACCAGAAATATCAATAATTTATAAATTGCATATTTTTAAAATTTCAATATCTTGTAATTAGTTTAAAAAAATATTACATATTAATTTAATTTTACGTCAAAATGTATTTTTTAAATAAAACTCATTTTTTTTAATAGAAAAACAACCGCTCTATAGAACTTTCTTAAAATAGTATTTTCTAAATTTCAAATAATAAAATTACAATTAATGCTTTTTAAAACATCCTTTCCAGATACCTACAGTATGAATATTTTAAATAGAAGTATCACAATACTTTAAAAAAAAAGTTTTAAAAAATTATTGCAGTTGTTTTACTTAAATGCTATATTAAAATTAAAAGTAATATTTATTTAAAATGCGAAAAAAATATATGCGTACAAAATTCTAACATTCCTATCAGAAAAAGAATATTTAAATTGAAAATTTTAATTTCATGAATTAAAAAAAAAATCTTGCAAAACAAAACTAATGTGTATTACTAGTGCGTCCAGAGGAAAGGAAGAAACTTCTCGTGCAACAAAAGGTACCGACGCTCCACTTGAAAAACAACTGGTGTTGATGTCAGTAATTAAACTGAAGTCAGGTATAATGAATATTGATGATAATGAATAATCCATTACCAATTATGGTACTGGACTGTATTAAAAGTTTTATGTAAATCCTTGAGCAGGAATTTATTTATGGATTTATTTTTATTTTTGTATAAAAATATATTATCTAAAATAACTGGTATTATTTATAAAAATATATATATTTTTTCTTTGAAATTTACTTATAAATACTACGTTCATAAATTTTTTTTCGAAACCGGCTCAATGCGCATTCTTCACTTTTAATTTTCACATGTCCTCAATCCTTTGTATCACCTACAGTTATTAACCGAAAGTGCCATGACATGGGAATCTCACTGCGAATTCATCAAGGATAAAATGCGTAAGGTCAAATTCAGTCTAATGCCGCTACTGAACCGCAGATCTAATCTCTCCATGACCAATACACTATTGTTATATAAAGTCATTCTTAGACCAATTATTACATACCCAGCCCCCATATGGACCTTTGCTTATAAAACCAGACTTTAAAACTTTGACAAATTACAACGAAATCTACTGAGAGTCTATATCTAAATGGTTCGTACCAGAGAGTTGTAATATTAAAATAGAGAGCGCCTTCAATATCAACTCTCGTAAGGCCGCGGTGTCAACATTGAAAAGAAAAACCAACATCACGTGGTTATAGGGCTGCCACATTTGGCGTTCAGACATCTGCAGGAGTTTCAAATTTGGCGCACTTTCTTCTTAAATGATGATAAAAAGTTGAATACGGATAGAACACCTTAACATATATGTACGTATTTACTAATTTTCAAACAATATGCGCTAAATATTTCCTCTTCATTAACGAAACGAAAATATTTTATTTGTGTTCAATACTCGAAGAAGTGAAACTATATTTCTCAGGTTTTATTGTTTATATTTTCTTATTGGAGTATACAAAACAACAATTGAAAGAACTTCGCTTATGGCAAATTTTTTACATAAAAACGTAATGCAATTATTTCAAAACTACAAAGTAAGAAAAATCTCCTTAATATATCTGTTAAACTCCCTTAAATTGTGCCACTCGTTCAAAAAAAACTATATTAAATTTAAACACAAAACCATATTACAATACTTCGATCTCGTTCAGTTCTTAAAGTCGCCAAGGCCTGCCAAGTAATATCGGCGCATGAATGAATTGACATTTCCACATATCACGTGGTTTCAATGATGGACACACGGAAATCAGCATTTTTATTCCTCTATTTGTATCATTACTCTATGATTCGTACGCGACATCGCCAACTCATTACAAATATCCCCACTACTTCAATTTATTGGCAAGCTAGCCATTAACTTCTACGGATCAATGGACTATATTAACAAAGAAAAGTTAAAAGAGCTAGTGGTATATGATCACACAGATTCCCTGCATTTTCACAGTCCAAGGGCGGCACTCTTGCTAGTAAGCTACTTCTTGTAAATCTTTGATAACCTTCTGTAAATGAAATCAAGTAAAGAAACGAAAGGAATTAACTATATATAAGAAAAAAAATCCTGAAGAACTAAAAACCTGCCTAATACTCCTCCTGTTCAACAGTTATGCCAGTTGATCGGACCCTGCCTTTACTGAGATGCCTCCTTCAAAATTCATATTCGCAATGGTAAACTTCAATAATAAGCTGAGAAAAGCATTTGGAGTACCGTAGGGGCGAATCCCCTTTTACCTCCTATATGACTGTTAGTAATAAACACATGAGTTCAAATATTGGTTTGCACGACATGTAAGAATACACGTAGACGAAAAATTGACTGTACAGGGACAGCAGAGGACCAGGCAAGACAGCGACAACATATTAAAACAAAATAATGAAGAGGCATAAAAGCCTTTCTCTGGCAAAATGAAGAAAGTACATTGCTGAGCTTTCTTGAGTCTGGGGACAATACAACATATTAATACAAAATAATGAAGAGGCAAATTGACCTTTCTCTGGCAAATGAGAAAATACATTGCTGAATTCTCTGAATTCTGGGGACAATACAACAAAAAAGTCAACCAAGTCTAAGGACAGAACAATAGACAAAGCGGAAAAAACATGTCGGAATCAGCTGCTGCTTGGGATTTGGAATATTATGAACATAGGTTCATTGATGCTCTAGGCCGCCGCCTGTTGGCACTAAGGGTATGGTCATATACCTCGAGTTTTTGAAGTTCAGGGTTGCCAATAAATGGGATTTTGGAGTAGAAGTTCATGGCAAGTTTGCCCATGAATTCGCAGAGTGAGGGCATATTGAGGGAGTTTCGGATGTCACCAATCCGAATTAACCAAGGGGCTCCAACAATATTGATTTTGATCATTCCAGACTGGATGGATTCCATTATTAAAGTAAACTTCCTTTATGTAGCCTACAGCTAATGTTATGTTAAATTACTTGTCATACTGGTGGCGAACGCTCCTCCGGAACCACGACCTTCGTAAACTTTCAAGACTCAACCAAAAGTGTCTGAATCCAATATAAAAAGGAATTAACACTTAAGAGTATAGTAAGCCATAATTCGTGGCTGTGAAACGTTTTGGGTGTCTCTAGCGGAATTTATGAAAATTAACTGAGTAGATTTTGAGACTAAACGCTTTAATGCATCTCTAATAGTTAATAATCTCAAATATTAATAACAATAAAAAAAAACCAAACATTGTTTTTTTATTTATTTTTAAATGAAAGAACCCACTAGATGGCGCTGCGGATTCAAACTTTTAAGCTTTTCACTCGTCTTTTCACTTCACTTCAAACTTATAGCTTTTCGTTCGTAGAATTTTACTCTCTGATTTGCAGTATCAGGGCCCTCGATGCTTTCTTCAATTAATAATATTGGGCTGATTTCTTTGACGAGCTCAACGATCTGGACAACTTCGTTATTCAGCTGGATCGTGGGATCTGTTGGTTTGGTGTGGTGACAGAACGCTCATGGTTCCTGGACGACAGAGCCCGATTTAAAAAAATCGATTCTATAGGTACGATAGTACTCATGGGGGTGCCTGGACATTTTCAGTTCAAAGCAACATGCTCTGTAGCTTTGAAGTTCATACACAGCTTATATCGGGTTTTTGAGGCGGTTGAGTTCACGGGTTTCATTTAGAATATTGCACTTGAGGCATCTTGTTATCATTTCATGTTTTATTTTCTCATCAGACGTCTTTTTATAAGGCATCAAAATGTAAGTATAATTTTGATCATTTCTTTTCTACAAAAGTTTGTTACGTGACGTAATCATAAAAAGCTGCCCTCACCATTTTACGCATGATAGACCGCCAATAAAATGACTGTAAACACCGAGATGCCAACTTCAAAGTTCATATTCGCAATGGTAAACTTCATTTATGTAGCCTAGAGCTAATGTTATGTTAAATTACTTGTCATACTGGAGGCGAAGGCTTCTACGGAGCCACGACCTTCGTAAACCCTAAAGACTCAACAAAAAAAAACCACAGTACTCAACCCAAGTAGCCTGTGAGAATACACTATTTGTTAAAAAACCTGCGAATAATCACAAATAAAAAGCGCTCCCTGGTGGGTGTTTGTTGTTGGAAAAAAATGTAAAATCCACTAATAGAAAGCGCTTTATCGTACAGTGTGCAAGATATATTTGTCGACATAATTCTTCAAATCATGTTCTATTCATGTAGAGATAAATTTGTAGGAAGGGTTGAAGAAGCTTCGCGTCTAGGTACCTAGACTAATAAATTCTGTCTAAATTCTGTCGATAAAGATTTCACTTCCACTATAAGATTGAGTCCTTGCCGGAATTGTCTTCGGACCATAATCCGGTCAATATATACTTTGACTTAACTTTTAATTTTGATATTAAAAATAACCCGATCTCCACCAATTGGGAGAAATTTAAACTTGAAATCAACGAAATTTCTGTCTTTCAAGGAAGAGTGGTTAAACCTGAAGACATTGATCAAAATATTGAAAAACTTACTGAAAAAATCATGGAAAGCCATGAAAATGCATCCAAAATCTTAGCCATTTCAAGTAAAAGACACATCCCGCGATACATTAAAAAACTAATCACTGAGAAAAATAAACTCAGAAGAAAATGGCAATATTATAAGGATCCAGCTCTGAAAACTCAACTGAATAGGGCGGAATTTGTTATTCGTAAGGAAATCCGTAATGTAACTAACAGAGACTGGAATAATCACATTGAAAACCTTAGTGCCACTGATAACTCTGTCTACAAGACAGCATCTTCACTTAAAAGAACTTTCAAAGAAATACCACCATTGACCCAAAAGGGAGGTGGTATAGCAGAAAAAACCAGAGACATTGCGGAAACTTTGGCTAATAGCCTCAAAGATCAATTTACTTGCAACAAAATCAGTCACCCTAAAACGGAAAAACTTGTCAAAAAGGGCATTGAAGATTACTTGAACAAACCTAAAAATCCTGATTACAACAGTGTCTCTGTCACTGAAGTAATTAAATACATCAAGAAGATCAAGGTCAAGAAGTCGCCAGGCAGGGATGGCATTACTAATAAGATGACTAAGTTCTTTACTACCAATATTATCATTATTATCACTGAAATTATCAACAACATGTTACAGTTTGGATACTTCCCATCTAGCTGGAAAATTGCTAAGGTTATTCCTATACATAAAGAGGGGAAGGATCGATCCCTTCCTGATAGCTACAAACCTATATCATTGTTACCTATCTTCAGCAAGATAGCAGAATCTGTCATTCTTACAAGAATCAGAGATCACCTTAATCAAAAGAGCATCATTACCCCTGAACAGTTTGGCTTCATGCCGGGGCTTTCAACAACTCATCAACTTCTTCGTGTTGTTGAGTATATCTCAAGCAACTACAATAAAAGAATCCATGTTGGTGCGATATTTCTGGATATTGCAAAAGCCTTTGACCGAGTTTGGATCAAAGTCTTAATTTACAAGCTCATCACCAACCAATTCCCAGACTACATCATCAATGTTCTTACCTCCTATTTACAGGAGAGGAAATTTCATGTACAGGTTAAAGAGGAACAGTCAACTCTTATTGATATCCAAAGTGGTGTCCCTCAGGGATCCATCATTGGACCGGTGCTATTCCTTCTTTACATCAACGACATTCCAAAAACTGAAAAAACAATGCTTAGTTTGTACGCTGATGACACGGCCATCTTGGCTAAGGGTAGCATTCAGAACCTCACTAAAAGTCTCCAAATACACCTTAACTTGATCGAGCAATGGATGATAAAATGGAAAATTAAGGTCAACGTGGACAAAACTGAGGCCATTCTATTTACTAGAAAAACCAAAGCTAAAATCAAGAACTATCCTAAGGTACAGGGTAAAAAGATCATGTGGAGTAAGGAAGCTAAGTACCTGGGGGTGATTTTGGATAAACACCTCACATGGGATCCACATATCAAGTATGTCGCTAAAAAGTTCATTAATGTTAGAAGAAAACTGTACAACTTAATTTCTAGAAGAAGCAAATTGTCTCGTAACAACAAGCTTCTCATTTATAAATGCTACCTCAGACCAATTTCGAGTTATGCATCTCCGGTCTGGGGTTATGCTGCAAAATCCAACTTTCAAAAACTCCAAACTTTAGAGAATTCAATCATAAGAACTATTGCAAAAGCAAGAAGATATTTCAACACAGATAACATCAGAAAAGCACTTGATATTCCCAGCTTCAAGAAATACAATCAAAAGATTGCCAAGAAATTTTATGATAAACTTACCAACCATTCTAACACAGAAATCATTCGCATTCCAAACTATGATGCTAGGCTTGAGGTCAACAAGAAAAGACCTAGAGCTTTTGTTACTTGAACATTTCATATCAAATTTCTACTCATCACTCCTTCTAGGCTGTTGTTGGAGGCTTCTGCATCCATCATCCTCTTGGTATCGAGGGCATTGAGTTTTTAACTACTTCATGTTTACTTCAGATTTACTGAAGAATTCTATTTTATGTGCAGAGAAATGTGCTTTCTCCTAATTCACTGTACATTCACCATTTCTGCGGGAAGATGTTTTTCCTGGGATTTGGGTGTTTGTGTTCCCATTCATTGTTCCTATCATCAGTTGTCCTCGACACCAACCCCCATGCCCATCTTTTGACTCCTTTAATGCGCCCGGACATGTCTCTTTCTGAGAATGTGCTGGATTTAGACGTTTTGATCTTTGTTTTGTGTGTGTGTTGTCACTGTTTTGTCCTCTTACCTTATGCTAAACAAATCATGCAAATATTTAGGATAAGATAAATTCATAGGAAGGGTTAAAGAAGCTTCGCTTCTAGGCACCTAGACGAATAAATTCAGTCTAAAATTCAGTCGATAAAAAAAAAAGAAATCGATAATTAAAGTTCATCACATTCCAATTGCGGCGCGAGCCCACGTCGGTCATGTCGACGACTTGCTCCACTAATTAAGGGGAAAATTTAATTTTTTATTTGCAATCTCCATCTGTTTGAGTCACATTCTGAGTTGACCATGGATGACGACTTTGAAATCACCTATTATGGCAATTGTAAGCCAGTAATTCTGCCTAAACACCCACCGAAAGATCCAGTGCCTGAATTTGAGTGGTTTGTGCCCATCTTTGATGCGCCCTACCACCTTGAATACGTGGCATTGTTGGACAAATTCACCAAGGACTGGCCTCAACTCAGCAGCCCCGACCGTCGAAGGAAGGAGAGAGAACTCAGGATTATGGAGAATATCTGCAGAGAGTTGGCGGAGGATGAGGATATGGTGAACCAGATCAAGCAGTACTCCTGTGCTGCTCCTGTGGAAAACCCAAAGCCCAAATTTGTAAAACCTAAGGGTAAAAAAGCCAAAAATAAAAGAAAGCGTCTAACGAATCCACCCGTCGCGGAGGACAAGTTGGGCGCACCAAACAAGGAACATGACATGGAACCCTCCGTGGAACCGTCATCGTCTCCACAGCATGAACAATCATCATCAGACCTCCCTGTGAAGGCGATGGTGATTGACAGTACCAATGACAATAACATGGATACAGAGGAAAAGGGAAACAAGGTCTCTCCCCCACCTCCACCTATCCTCCTTAAACCTGGTAATAACACTTTTTCTCATCTCAAGGAACTTAATAAACTTTTCAATGGCACACTCACCTGTGAAAATTCAGGCAAATTCATCAAAATTCATGCCCCGGACACTTTTGTGCGCCAAAAATCACTGGACTTTCTCAAAACAGTTAACTGTGAATTCTTCACCTATGCACCCAAATCTAACGAAAATCTCAAAGTGATAATTAAAGGACTCGTTCCGGAAATCAAAACAGAGGACATACTTGACGAATTGAAAGGTATGAACTTTGAAATTACTAAAATTGTTCAATTAAAAAAAAAGACCCACCAAAAAATTAATTGGTGTTTACTTAATAGATCTCCCAAAAAATGATTTTAACCTCAAAATTCTTGAACTTAAAAGACTTTGCTTTTTCGACATTAAATGTGAACTTTTTATACGCAAAAACGCTATTGCTCAATGTTACAATTGTAACCATTTTGGGCATAATTCTTCCAATTGCTCTATGGCAACTCGCTGCCTTAAATGCGGCGAGGGTCACGAGACTAAATCATGTGCCATTCAATGGGTTGATAACCCTAAATGCATCAACTGCGGGAACTTCGGACACGTCGCCTCTTGGAGACACTGCCCGGAATTTCCAAAAAAGAAAAACTCCATCTCAACTGATGCTGTTGTGCCAACACAAAATGCTCAAGGAAAGCGTATAGTGCAAAACACAACACAACAGAAACCCCAAGCAAAAGCTCCAATAGGACCCCCCCAACAAAATGCATTCCAGGAATATATGCCATTGTTGGAGCTCCTTAAAGAGTTAAATATTATGTTCAATTCCACTCAAGGCATTCAGATGTTAACAGCTGCAATTCGTGATCAGCCCAACATCGCCGATAAGGTCAATGCATTCATCTCTTTCTTTGATGTTAAGAAAACAGCAGCGGACACATGAGGAACGCACTGGATCTTCTCATCATTCGAAAGTAATTCACTTTCCCAGCGGAAGCACTCGACGCACTCCCCTGGAGGACGTGTTTAGCTCCGCCCATCTTCCAGTTTCTACCCCAAAAATTGTGCGGCTGCATCGTCGCACCACCCTGGTGCCAGTCTGTCTGAATACCATTATTACTCTCCCCTCCAATCAGGAGAGGGTAACCCCAACCATCGACCAATAGGTTTGTGCCCACAACCTTTTGTGACTTTTTACATGGAACTTTGCCGTGTTACTCCGCTCGCGGAGTGATACGGCGGACTCTTTAACTTTTAGGCCATTTTTTCTCCCCTCCAATGAGGAGCGAGATTACTTTATTTGAACCAATCATGACGATTTCATCGAACTTTGTGCTCTCTCATCTACCTTTTGGTGCCCTGCTTCAGGACTAACTTATGTACCATTCCATTCTTAGAACTTCTGCGTGTTTTTTGGATTTAGACTTTGTGTTTTTGTGTGTGTTGTCTTGTGTTGTCCCTAAATCATGTTCTTCAAATCATGTTCTATTCATGTAAAGATAAATTTGTAGGAAGGGTTGAAAAAGCTTCGCTTCTAGGTACCTAGACTAATAAATTCTGTCTAAATTCTGTCGATAATTAAAGTTATCTTTTATGCGAATCCTTTGTTAGAAACATTACTTTCGAACAATTTTATTGTTTAAGTAGGTTGTTTAATTTAAAAGTAGAAACAGTTTTTGACCAAAGATAATAGATCTCTCTGTGGCATACACTAGCATTTTGACGCTTGTATTGCAGTTCCATCAGTTATTTCCCCCTCCCCGGGAATTGCAAGTTTACAGCATATGGGTATTTTAAACTGCTGAAGCTTTTTATTACGGAATGTGTTATGTTTTTCCTTGGGCATTTTAAACAGCCGTCTAAGTTATTGTGATGCCAATATTAAGTTAAATATACTGTTTCGCAGTGTATGTAAAAAAATAATAATATTATTTTTGCATTAAAGACGCAACTAACGATTTCGGTTCGATTACAGCGCCATTTAAAGGCAGAAAGTTGACAAATGCATTCCTTTCGTGACCATATAAACAATAACTTCTGATGATCAAGTGGTGACATTTAAAACAATTTTATTTCGATATAGAAGAAATGGACGAATATTTTTTTCTGATATTTAAAATCGGAAATAGACGCGAGCTATTCGAAGAGTTGACCACTGAACTTTAACTGCTGGAAGGCAATTGAAAGCAGCCATGCTGTGCCCCAATATATTTTTTTAAAGTGATTTAGTGGTGGTTTTTATTGCCATAGCATTGTAGAAATATTAAACGTATATAAATATTATATTTTCTTCTTATAGAATTAATTTTTATATTGCCAAACAAATAGTTTTTGCTCTTGCTTTTTATCTACTTCGAAAACAAGAAACTTTAAACAAGAAAAACGATACGAATTAGATTCAATTTACGACAGATATTGTAAAAAAAAAATCAGAATTATGGGATATTTGCTTCAAAACTTTTTGCTTGAAAGAAATTCGATTTTTTTAAAAGTTTATAATTTAGAAACTAATTTAACGAAATCACATCTTTTTAAATTGACATGGTTTTTTTTTAAATAAAAAAAAGACATCTCCATAATTTAGATGGTTTAGAAGTTTTAAACACACACTAACGTACCTTAGTACGTATTTAATGGGAAATGTATATACCATGGGAAAATAAAATATCCAATTTTAACAATTGATTTTGGATGTGATGCTTGAAATGACAAATTTTTAAGATACAATAAAAACACATCTTTTCAACATTGAAAAATAATTTATTTGACTCAAGCTTCTGTAATACTACCCACTAATTAGTTTGAAAACAGGTTACAATAACAACTTTATTGCTTGTTTTTGAATCAATATTCAATTTGGATAGTGTCGAACAAAGAGCAGAATAAACCACAAGTTGCGAAAACATACAAGTTTTAAGTAGAGCCAAGGATAGTGAAGACCATATATATATAAGGTGTGCTCGTACTCGCGCTGCCTGACGGAAGGCGGAGAGAGCAACTATTTGACGTCATAGTGACGCCTACTTCGCCTTCTGTGGGCGTGTCTAATGCTCGCGTTTGAACCAATGGCAAGCCTGAACTAGATGCGGGCGCGTTGTTTGATGGTGCTGCCATCTATTCGTTTTTTTGTGAACTATTAAAAAGTGATAAGCTAACTTTATTTAGTTACTTTTACTGCATTTTATGAGTTTAAATTATATTTTAAGGATTGCATTTAGTATGGAAAAATTGCAAAATAGTTGCTTAATAAATTAAGCGCATTAAAATAATATTAGCTGCCACGAGAGCATGTCCATGAATTTTGAAAGAGTAAAATAGTGGTCGGAACCATCATGTCAATGCATTTTGTATTGGACATATTAAATGAGTTACAATTTCAATCAAGTAAAATACGGAGAAATAACAAAACAAGGATGGATTAGTAGTGAAGCTACCTGAACACAATTATTTACAGATATTTACATTATTTTGCTAATTAAAAATTAAATCACCAGTTGTTACCCAACCGGGGATCAAACCTAAGTAGCAATGCTTGAAACGCACAGCCAATTAGAATGATCAAAAACCGATAGTAAGGCGGAGCAAAAATGATGTCAAAAGTAAGGCGGAGCTAAAATGACGTCATTTAGTTGCCTTTCCTTGCCCACTTTCAAAAAGCGAAAAACGAGTGCACCTTCTATATATAGTCTTTACTATCCTTGAAGTAGAGCGTCAAATTATATGTTTATAAACAAATTTGGAACAGTTCAGTCAAATGTATCTTATTTATTTTAATAATTTTTTTTCCGAGAAATTATCCAATTTCCATGTATATGTTTGTTTATTAAGGTCATTTGTTTTGTTTTTAAAAGATAATAATTAAACAATTTAAATACAATTTTCACAATACATTTTATTGATACAACCTTTTTTTTAACTAATATTAACCCTTTGCACTCCGATGTCGCCTCTCAGGCGCCAACATAACGACCAGTTCTTTTGTTTCCCTGTTCTTTAAAATAAACGAGAACAGCATGAGCTTGTGTTTAGAAGATCAATCTTTTTTTCAACTTGTTCTCTTGCAAATACAAAACAGATTAGGATTTTTTTCCCTTTATGAGTATAAAAAAAAATGTGGAAAAGAACGTAAAGAGGAATAACTGTTCCATAGAAAGAGCACAAATCGCAAAGTGTTCTTGGAGTGCAAAGGGTTAAAATCAATTCTAAATACAAAATTAAATAAATCAGATTGGATAGTTAACTGATTATTACAAAATTTAACATGTTTAAAGAAGATTTCCCAGATGTATTTCCCTCTCGTATCTGCAGGAAAATTACTAAGTGGAAATCGGTTTTAAAGGAATACTATGTAATATAAAGGGTGCAAAGATAATTGCAATAACTTCACTAAAATGGCTTTTATAACTATATGCCATGATTGAAATTAAGATAAACAATCAACAACCATAATAGAAAGGGGAAAAAATATTATTTCTTAATATATAATAACATATTATAATTCTATTCTTAACACTCATCAAAATGACAAGTTCCATTGAAATAACATTGGCAGCATGAACATGTTTACAAAGGATCAGCCCCTGTACTGAAGTCTATACAAATAAAATGCCTGTAAATAATAACCTAGAATTTTTTTTAAAACAATCGAAAACTTTTTATATTTTAACAGTTTTACAATTTAATAATGACAATAAATTCGTGATGCGCGGCAACCCTAAATGTATTTGCTTAAAAAACAGCCAAGATATGTAGAGATTATTTTCCAAACTTCATAGTTCACCAATCTAAATTATGGAGAAATGGCAGAAGATAAACAACACCTGAACAAACAATTATTCATAAAATAATGTTAATTCCGTTTCAAAAATATCTTTAATAGAATTTGAAATATAGAGAGAAAAATCCAAATTGAGAATGGCACAAAATAAAAGTAAATTAACAGATTGACTGTGAGCCCTACCAGGCACAAAGCGGGCACGTCGGCGACAACCGCGGTGAACATGTTAATATTTGCAGTGAAATAAAAACGTAAAAATTGGCACTAAAATGTTAGAAATTGACATAATGAATATCAATGAAATAACAAATATCTAAACATTAGGAGGGACAATAAGGATAAAAATTGAGAACTGTACATAAATTTGAGAATAAACAATTTTTAAAGAATATGTTCATAAATATGTTTTGTTAAAGCATCTATATGAAATTTGGCCAAGTAAAACATGCAAATAGGTTTAAGGTGTACGTACACACTTGAACATTTTTATATACAGTTTTTTCATGTATGAACACACGTCAATATTCCTAATGATTCATAAAAAAAAAAACTATGAATAAAGTCAAATGCTAATTGGAAAATTAGAATTTTATTAGCAAATTAGCATGTTTTTTCAAACACGATTACCCAAGTTGTAATTGATCTAGAAACATAATTTTTGTTGGAAATTACTGGCAATATTCTTCTCAATGTTATGAGTCTCCAAAAAGTTTATAGCATTTAGTTTTGTTTTAAAAATAATTTTTGACTTCAAAAGTTAAAAGAAATTATATTTTTTGTTCTTTAAATTTATACTAAAAAATCAGCTTTTAACGGATATTTATGATGGAAGTTCATAACATCTCACAACTAATACAAAGTTGAATGAAAAAATAATTTTCTCAAAAAGTTTAAGAAATCTTGAGTTATCAAGTTTGGAATGAAATGACATATGGTAAAAATACAATTACTCAAAAATTGAGTTGAAAGTTTGCATAACATATTCCCATTGTAAGCAAGGGTATAGAATAACACTTTGTAAATAATAAAGTTTTAGGAATAATATAGAGAGCAGCAAAAAATAAAATCGCAATTTTTGGTATAGTTTTTTAATAATGAATTTGTAGCTGAAGTTAATATTAATTTTAAAACACTCTCAAAACTATGGCCCGCTTCACATTGATCATCATCAACAACAAAATTCATTGCAGTTTATTAATTCCAAAGTTTTTTCAACCACAAATGAGCAGGGACAGTTATTTATAAAAATTTGGTCTCATTTTCTTTTAAAAGCAATTTTTGCATAACAATATAATTGTAACTTACAGCAATTACAATATCTGCAGATGGGTAAACTAAACCACCTATATCCAGAGATTCAATTAATTTATTTTTATAGTTAAATTTTAATGTCTTGTTAATAATCATTTGTTTTGAACAATATTTACAATTTATTTTTTTCATCGCTGAATGAGCACAATAGCCGGAAAGGTATACAATAATAGGCATTGAATTTTCAATGCCTTTAAATTCTTCCTCGCCAACATTTATGTAAAAATCCAAAACACAAGGACTGCCAGTCTGTATTAGTCATAACGATTGTATTATAATAATAATTGTATTAGTAATTACGATGTCAAATACTTAAATGGTTTTGTTTAAACCAGTGATGTTTTAATCCAATTTAAACCCGACACCTGCATGTTATCAATTTACATCAAAGAACGCAGAGAAAGAGAGAGATTAAATTATAAGCATAATCACACATACCAGGGACGTAGGTATAGATATTTCATGGGGGTGGTTCAGTGACTGAGTTACTTATCCTCCCCCCACCCCCCCAAAAAAAAATTACCCCCCCACCCCCGGTTTTTTTTTAAACTTATTAATTTTTATTCAAGTAAACAGTAATATGTATGCATATAAGTATCGAAACAGCTACATTTATCATTTATTTTTCATTAAATCATTACCAATATTAGTTATGAACTATTTTTAAAATTAGTAAATATCACTCCCTAATTATGAAATAAATTTAGAAATTTTGGCTGAAATTTATGTAGATGAGGTTCCGAGAAGCGAAGCTTCTATAACCCTTCCAATTAATTTTAAAACATGAGATGTGCATGATTTTAAATTTACATGAGGTAAGAGGACGATACAGGACAAAACAACGTAAAACAAACATAAAGGCCAAAAATCAGCTATCATATTCACAGTGAATATGTAGGGACGTGGAAAGTGAGACAAGCATTGGTTGGGGAGATGGTGTCGGGTGACAACAAATGATAAATGAGGTTTCAGATTCCCAATTCCCAGGAAAAACAACTTCCCGCAGAAAAGGTAATCAGTAAAGTTTGGTAATTGAGCGAAAATGAATTTTCCTCAATAGCATGAGATTTGCGAGGGAACAATGAGCTCTCAACGCAAGGCAGGGAGAAAAACCTCCAGCGCCAAGCATTGTATCAGAAAGTTGAGGAGGGAATTAACAGGTCAAAAATGCACGGGGCCTTTTTCTGTTAATTTTGAGCATTGGATCATAATCAGGAATGGAGTTAATTTCAGGGTTCTCGTGATCTTTAAGTTTTTCAAAAAATTTCTTCGCGATTTTCTGATTGTATTGTTTGAAACTGGGAATTCCCAGGGCTTTCCTGATATTGGCAGTATTGAAGAACCATCTGGCCTTTGCAATGGGGCGAATGACGGAGTTCTCCAAGGTTTGAAGTTTCTTGAAGTAGGATGGAGCAGCATAGTCCCAGACCGGCGAAGCATAGCTTGAAATTGGCCTGAGGTAGTAGCTGTAAATGAGTAGTTTATTTTTCCTTGTTAATTTGCTGCTTCTGGATAGAAGCGTGAAGAGTTTTCTACGAACATTGGTGAACTTTTTAGCAACACAATTGATATGAGATTCCCATGTTAGGTGTCTATCCAAGATAACTCCGAGGTATTTGGCCTCTTTGCTCCATGGGATTTTTTGTTTATGAACAAATGGGTAGCTACGAATTTTATCTTTGGTTTTTCGAGTGAAAAGGATTGCTTCAGTTTTATTAACGTTGACTTTAATTTTCCACTTAACCATCCATTTTTCGATAAGGTCTAAGTGTAACTGGAGACTTCTGGTTAGTCTTGCAATGGTTCCTTTTGCCAAAATTGCTGTGTCATCAGCATACAAACTGAGGATGGTTCTTTCTGTTTTAGGTATGTCGTTGATGTAGATCAAGAAGAGCACTGGTCCAATGAGAGAGCCCTGAGGGACCCCACTTTCAATTTTCTTTAGTGATGATTGATCTTCCTTGACTTGAACAAGGAATTTTCTTTGATGTAGGTAAGAAGTTAATGTGCTGATCAGGTAGTCTGGAAATTTGTTGGCAATAAGCTTGTAGATAAGGCCTTGTATCCAAACACGGTCGAAGGCCTTGGCAATATCCAGAAATATTGCCCCAACATGTATCTTCTTGTTATAGTTACTTGAGATATACTCAACAACTCGAAGGAGTTGATGAGTAGTAGAGATACCCGGCATAAAGCCAAATTGTTCAGGGATAATGATGTTATCATGGTGTAGAAATGTTCTGATTCTGGTTAAAATAACTGATTCAGCAATCTTACTAAGTACGGGAAGCAATGAGATTGGTCTGTAACTATCTGGTAATTTGCTGTCTTTACCGCTTTTGTGAATGGGTATAACTTTGGCTATCTTCCAATCCTTGGGGAAGTATCCGAGCATTAACATGTTGTTTAAGATCTCGGCAATCAAAATGATGACATTTGTAGTGAAGTGCTTAGCCATTTTGTTGGTTATTCCATCACGTCCAGGTGATTTTTTAACTTTGATTTTGTGGATATATTTCACAATTTCAGTGGCTGTTACTCTCTCAAAGTCAGTGCTCTTGGTTTTCCCATTATACTTGATGATACTTTCCTTAACCAATTCCTCAGTTTTAGAGTGGCCAATGTTATTGCATGTGAACTGTTTTTGGAGGCTTTCAGCGAGCGCTTCGGCAATTTCACTGTCTTTCTTTGCAAGTCCTCCATTATTAATTCTTTCAAGTGGTGGAATAGCTTTGTGTGTACTTTTAAGTGACGCTGCAGCTTTAAATAAGGATTTGTCTTGAGTGCTAAGGTTAATGATGTGATTGGTCCAATCACGATTTGTGATTTTTCTAATTTCATTTCTAATGATGCGTTCAGATCTATTTAGTTGAATTTTGAGGGCTGGGTCCCTGAGGAACTGCCAACTTCTACGGAGTTTATTTTTCTGTTTGATCATTTCAGTAAGGAATTTGGGAATATGCCTTTTGTTGTTTGTTGCAAGAGGCCTAGAAGCAGTTTTATGGCTCTCAAGTATTTTATTGGAAAGAGTTTCGACACAGATATCAATGTCATCCTTTTGATTGATACTAGGTTGAATAACCGAAATTTTGTTAAGTTCCGTTTGGAATTTCTCCCAATCGGTGGTGACATTGTTTTGGCTGATATCATAGTTAAAAGTAAGATCAAAATAGATATTGACCGGGTTATGGTCAGAGGAGAGTTCCGAAAGTGATTCAATAATATAGTGATAGTGAAAGCCTTTAATGAGCGCAATATCTATTGTGGAGCAAGACGTATCTGTAAAGTGGGTGGGAGTTTTAGGGTAAGCAATTTCAACTTTGTTGCTTTCAAGTATTTTCATAATTTGATTGCCAGTGGAATTATTGGAAGAATTATTCCAATTTTTGTGATGTGCATTAAAGTCGAGAACAAATTTACATTTTTAGATTCCTTGTTTAAAATAATATATTGATCTCGTTTTTAAATCTTTTCCCTTCGTCGACAAAATTCAAATGTTATATAATGAAACACGAAGACGTCATGTTTACGTTTATTTTGAGATAAAAATAACCTCAAAACCTGTTTTTGAAGCCTTTTGAAAATTATTTTCCGGGATAGGACCCCCTGAAAATACCAGGGTTTTCCTCATGCAACTCACCAAGAAATATTATACTAGAAATTGAATTTTTTTAGTTTTTTAAGGTGTACGTATACACTTGAACATTTTTTTTTATTTATGAATTTAAAAATCTAGTTTTTTCGTGTAGGATAACACTTTAAAAATAGTGATGAATCATTTAAAAAAATTCTGAATAAAATAAAATACAAATTACCTAATTAGCATTTTATATGTTAATTAGCATGTTTTTTCAAACGTGATTACGCAAGTTGTAATTAATCTAGAAGCATATTTTTTGTTGGAAATTACTCGCAGTATCTTTCTTAATGTTATGACCCTCCAAAAAGATTATAGCATTAAAAGTTTTTTTTAAAATAATTTTTTACCTCGACAGTCCCTAAAAAAACACTTTTTTATTCAAATTTTCAACTTTAAAATTCTATTAAAAATTATTTTTTGAACAAATCGTTTTGATGGAGGGTCATAACATCTTACAACTAATATAAATTTAAAAGAAAAAATAATTTTCTCAAAATGTACAAGCAAACTTGAGTTATCATGTTTCGAATGAAGGGACATATGTTAAAAATACAGTTCTTCAGAAATCAAGTGTAAAGTTTACAAAACATATTGCCATTGCAAGCGCGGCCATAGAATAACAATTTGTAAATAAAAAAGTTTTTGGAATATTTATTCAATCTTGGTATCATCTGAAAGATACTGAATTGGGGAATACTATAGAACCAAAAAAATATTTTTCAATTTTTTGCCGATTTTCGTTTTTTATAGTGTGTATGTACACCTTAAAGTATTTTTATGATTTGTACAGAAATTTGATTTTTAATTTTTTTCTTGACTTTCAGTGGGAGGGGTTTAAACCCCCTGAACCACCCCCCTTACCTACATGCCTGACACATACCCTGGTGTAATATGTAGGAGTAAAGTTGTCCCTGTGAATTGCACGAATCCATTTTCTGCGGCAACGTCCGATCTTTAGGAAACGAAAACAGCTGAACTTTGGTGTGTTCGTGTAATTTCCCTGACAATTGGGAACACAGCTCGTTTGTAAACCATAACTCAGACTAAACCACTTTGTGTAAACCCTAATCGCAAACTAAAACACACGGAATTTTCACCCATTTTGAGAAAACAAAAAAAATTTGCGTCTAAAAAAAAAAAAAAAAAAAAAAAAAAAACAGCAAAATCTTCCGTCTCGACGCTGACGTCATCACGAGTAGGCCATGGCCTACTCGTGATGACGTCAGCTCCGTAAAAGGTCACGTGAGGCACGGCCTTGTCTTTGAGTCGGTGTTGGCACGGGCCGCCACTGGATTAGAGTACTAGGTAGGGCTGCTGTCCTAGTCATCGAAACATCAATTAAAATTACGAATCAGTCGATTTGAGAAATGTTGTTAACTATTTCTACGCCAGACAGTTACACGCCTCCTACACTGTTACAACTATCATTTCAAAGTGGCACATATCTTTATACTCTGCAGCAAGTTACACCATACTCTGGTGCAATCAACTTTGAAGCAAAAATACTTGATCGAGAATTGCTTATCCTCTTGCATTGCAGTGCGTAGTTCAGTGGGCGTTCAGCTGGTAATCAGAGGATTGCTAGTTCGAGTCCGTGCGGAGGACTGGACAAAAAAAAAGTTAAACAGTAGTGATCTTCCTTGTAGGAGGGTTGCCAGCTTCTCTACAAAAATACTAGAAAAACGTCCAGAATATCCAACAAATTTTACCGAAGTTTCACCATAATATGGGGTAGCGAAAACGCGAATTTTGGTTCAACGCTTTACCATAAAATTGTGAATCAAAAATACGAGTTTTGGTGCAACGCTTCACCACTAAATTGTATCCGTGGCAGCACCATAAAATCGTGAAACTAAGCACCAAATAATGGTTGCAGCTGGATGGGTACCAAACTTTGGTGCAAGGTCGTACTAAATTTTAACCTGTGTAGTAGTGTAGTTAGTTCTACCGCAACGTTGTTTAACCATTTTCTGACGTTAAAAATAACTAACTATCCGGGTCCATGTATTCATGTTGGTTATTTAGTGGTATTACGTCATATTAGAAGCAGCCAATAAAATATTGGGGAAAATTGCGAATTAATTCCAATAGAAAATCCTGAAAACAACACTGTAAAAAAAGTGCTTAAAAATGAGTACATGAACGTTCTTTTCTTTTCTAAGTGCAATTGCATCGTAAATAAGCAATGGCGTACTCAAATTTAAGCAACCGTACATTTTTTTTAAAAATGAACAGTGTGATGTAATATTGCCAATCTCAGTTTCTGCCCATGCCAACAAAGTGACCATAAGATGGTTTTCCACATTATTTGATGTCGATTTGCTTAAAGGAAAATTGCGTTATTACAATTCAATTACCTTACTTCCCATTTTTTCGGCACACCTTTTTAACATTACTTCTGTTTACAACTTCTGCGCGTCGTCTTGATAGCTGTCGTGGGGTAGTGGTTAGTACATTTTTTTTGGACTGTGTTGTGTTATTTTTTTGTATCTTTATGAATAATGCCGTCTTGGAAAAAATACATACATACCAATAATTTACTTTTAAAACGGTGCTTTATTGACACATTAAATTAAACCAATAAAAAACTTATGGTTGGGGGGTTATGTGCAATAATGTGCTACTGACTCACGTGTACCGGTGGGGAGAGTTCCGTCTGAGGCGATTTAGCTGGTTGTTTGGTGTGTAGATGACCGGCTCCCAGGGGCGTTACCATAAATGTGGATTCTGCCGTCTGGTGTCATGGCATCAGGGACTTGTCGTTCTCCAGGGGCTCGTCCGGTTCCGAAGCTCAGTGGCGTTGGCACGAAGTGGGAGCTTTGCCGTCTGGAGTCATGGCATTCATGACTTTTCCTTCTCCAGGGGCTCGTCTGGTTCCGAAGCTCAGTGGCGTTGGCACGAAGTGGGAGCTCTGCCGTCTGGTGTCATGGCATCAGGGACTTGTCGTTCTCCAGGGGCTCGTCTGGTTCCGAAGCTCAGTGGCGTTAGTATGAAGTGGGAGCGCTGCCGTCTGGTGTCATGGCATTCGGGACTTTTCCCTCTCGGCGCATGAGGACGGTACTTGTTAGAGTAAAAATTGCTCGTCTTTCTTGGGCAATGGCAAAGTTGAAAAGAGGTAGTTGGAACATCTTTTATTCCCCACGGTGGTCTCTTGGGGTCGGGGTTGTAATTCTACATAAATTACTAAACCCACCACTTGGAATTCGCTCCGCCCTTCTTGGTCACCCCTCCTAGCCAATCCTGGCATGGTTGTGAAAAAGGCTCAGAGACGTAACTCTCCTCACATTGTTACACCGTCATAAAACCAGCGACATTCAGTCTAGCCATCTGACCAAATTGCACAAAGTACAATATAGGTCAGATCCCCATATAAAAATTGCAACGTTTGCAACGTGTGACAGCACACAGTTACAATAGCTTACCGGTTAAGACTATAGACAACGATGCTGCAGACCTGGTTTCGGTTTCCGGTAATATTAACTTGTAATTGTCAATATTTATTATTGAAAGTGATTTATGAAGCGGCTTATCTAAGCAAGTATATGCTCTTTTTACTTATTTTTTTAGTACATGTCTTTTTCAAAAATGAAACTTATGTATTCGGAGCTATAATAAGCATCGTATGCAATCAGAAATGAGTAAGTTTTACTTATTTTTAAGTACTTATTTTTAGCAGTGAAGGCATTAAAAGTTTTAACCATGTTCAGATGACGCCAAAACATCTAATCTGTAACTCCCACTATCTATACTTCCGTCTTACGAACAACGTGAGAACATTTGAAGGATGATAGATTTACCGTGCACCATCATCCCTAAACGGTGAACGTTTCAGAAGAACGACAAGCTTTAAAATCGCAACACTACTATGCGCTTGAAGGTCTACCAATCAGGCCATTATTTATTTCTACAAAAATAATACGTTTATTATTTTCCTGTTCCTCAAAATGTACAACGATGTCATGTGGTTTCATACACGTCGTCCTTTCGTTAGCTAGTTCTCTAACCTAAAGACCAACGGAAATTTAAAGTGAAAGCTCGGATTTCACTGGATAAACTCGGACTTCACTGTCGTATTCGGTAATCGGGCACTCATATAGGTCCTTTTCTCTCTCTCAAATTTCCGCTTTCATAGACTATATTAGTCAAATAATAAGTTCAACGGAAACATATCATAAGTATAATGGAAACATAGAAACACGTAACCTATAGTCCATTGCAATTTGGTAAAATAGGAGAAAAAATTACAATAGTTTTTAAACTTTGGTCAAATACTCGTTTGACCTCCAGGAATTGAGAACCGAAGAGTTCCCCTCCTTGAGGGGGGAGCTTTTCCCCCTAGCCCCCTTACCCCCCAGCCTCGATATTTCAAAAAAATTTTTTATCTCGCTTATAAAACAAGTTATAATTACAATTTTTTTTAAATATAAGTATTTAAGTCTTTTATAAATTATTTATTTATATTTGAGCTTTTACCTGCCATAGTTTTCCTGTAAAAAAAATATTACAATGATATACCTGTATATTATAATTTTTTATGGTAATTTTTTTTTTATTAAAGTGAACCAAATAAATGTTTTATTAAACTAACAAACATGAAATGTAAAAAGAAAAAATTATATTTTGTTAAACATTTGATATACCATATAGTTTTATATATTGTTTTATCAAGCTGCTCTTAATAACCTATATGACCAAGCCTGTGTTTGTGCATTTAATTTTGGAAGAGAAAGCATGCAACGCAGTTTAAAATCCAAGGTATATTAAACATAAAACAACACATAACCTTCTTTAAACTGAAAATAGATTAGGACATAGTCATTAATAAAGAATGAAAAAGTATCAGAATTGTGGATAAATATTAGGTTACATTTCAATACATATTATTTTATTTTACAATAATTACAATAAAATTATTTCTTTCTAGATAATGCAGAATAATGTAATAGTTCTTGCTTTACTATCATTATCTATTTCATCGACGATGTCTATTGCTTCGGTATTACATCAACTTTGGCCTCGGCAGTTTTTGCACATAACACTGGAACGATGGTTAACTTTTACATACTTGCATTTCTTTCCATAACGTTTATTACATGTACAAGTAATTAGACACACTATTTTAGCTGGAGTTGGTCCTTTAGCAGCTGATATGTGTGTCAATAATTTGTTCACTAACTTCCATCCTCAACCCGATAAGTTCAAACTATCTACTTGCCATGTTTGCACTTGGTAAAATATGCTACGAGAGTGTTGATGTGCAGCTTCTGTGTTTGGAGATAATTTGGAGAGGACAACAACAGCACTCGCTTGACCTACTAGTTTATTAAAAACAGTCATACATAATCGTATTCAAGTTGCTTTCTTCTTTGTTCATATTGTTATACGATGCGATGACGAACCTCTCCCCTGCTCGTTTAATGTCATCACAAGTAGAATTAAGGTCATTGAAGATCTCAGGAATATCTTGCATGTATTTACTGTGGTTGAACAACTATACTTCCTTCAGTTTTCAAATTTCCATAAAATTCTGAGGTTATGTCAGTACTACTAATCACATGAAGGAAATAACGGATTTTTTGCGTTCTATTAGAGTTCTTCAGATTTTTAGAGTTGTAGAACCTATCTTTGCGTTACCTTTACTCTCTTTCAGCATGAAGACGTCCACTGTGTATGTAGAAAGAGGAGTCAACATCTTGGCCAACTACAATAACTTGCTTTTTATTCTTCTCGTGTGTCTTTATTGCGATACTTACAATATATACATCAGCATCATTTGTTGCTATACAATGCCTAAGTTCACCAGGTGGCCAGTGAGTTACAAAATGAAACACTCCTTATTGACAATATTGCTTAGAAATTGTCTGTGTGAATCAACGAAAACCGTATACTAATTAAAATTTATTTATTTTTACATACGCTTTATCAAGCGCTTTTGGCTTTCTATAACTTTAGTTCTGATACTACTATCGGTGTATCCGTCAAACACAACAGTTACTTGATCGCGTAATATTTCTTGATGTAAGGTGTGTAGGTAGCATAAACATCACTAAGAGTCTCTTGCTTCGGCCATGTCACGAGATGAATAAGTGAGCCTCCATCAAGGACAAAGTACAGGTTGTCAGAGCTACCAACTAGTCGCTCTGGAACTGTATTATAGCATTATAAAACGCTAATTTCTTTGTCTTTCTCATAATGGCGCTGCTATCAAATACAGCCATGAGTACAGTTGCAAGCTCGAATACGAATTCTTGTAGTTCGTCAGGTAAATGTACAGTATCCTCTGGAAAAGACGCGTTGTATATACTTCAATACAGTCTTTTTCCTACTATTACCCAGGTAGCACACGTACATGAGATTCGCATGGGCCGACGTGGGACTCACATGGGATAGCTGGGCGCGTGTGGGCCCATGTGCCCACCAACAACCCATGTTGAACCCAGATGATCAATTTCGTTGAATATAACGCTTAGAGTTACTTAATGGAAGTGATTTTAGTGCTACAATACTATTTTATTAAGTTTTCACTCAAGATAAAACAGTTTAATATTCTGATTTCTTATTTATTAGTTATTTCAAAGTGAAAATGAAATTCACACAGATTTACATGGTTTTATGGTGGTCCCCCCCTTATGGAAATTTCTGCGCTTCCCATTAGATATCCTCGAAGAAGATTTCAACTTCAACGCGCATGCGTACTACGTCAAAGAGACTATTATTCCTGCTGGTTCCAGAGTATCATCAAAACAACAACACGTTTTTCCGTGGATTTTTTAAACCATAAATTTTTTATCAACGAAATAGGTACGTACTACTTTATTTAAATTATGTGTATACATTTTATACAACTTATTTCAGATAGATGTCCCGTTTTTTCTTTGTTGGTACTATTTTGAAATTATATTCAAATACTCGCAATGCAAATGGCGTAATCGCGATTTCACAAAACGACTTTGTCGAAAGTAACTATAAAATGCTCTAAAAATACAAGAAATCATTCTCATATGAAGCGAACATGATACTTTTGATGTTAAATTGAAATGCACATTATTTTTTTCCCATCCTTCGCGAAAATGTAGGGATACGAAACAATGGCTCCGGAACTTATTTCAAAGCGGTTTGGAGAAGAAAATATGGCGTGTAGCATTTGATAATTTTTTCTAGAATCTTTTTAATGAAAAACAGATTATTTGGATGAAAATATGTATGGCAGTATATACTCGTTTCTGTGCCAATGCGTACATGATACTCTAACATATACAGTATTGTGGATTAATGTTGTTGTAACCCCACCAATTTAAACTAAGTTATTTTTCTATATCCTACTTTTTAAAAAACCGATGTAGTATAGGACATTTGGCGCGTTTTTTTTGTTGGCTACGAAAAAAGTCGCAGATTGAAAGTCACCACAAGAATCGGAAAATACCGGCAATGTCAGGTGGGTTGTCATACTTTAAATTTATCGCTCATATAAAACACGATAAAAACAACTCGCCCGCCAAATGTCCTATACAACATCTGTACCTTTTTTTACATTGTTATCAAACAAGATTATTTCATAAAAATGTTATCTCAATATCTTGCATTGAAACCAATAAAATTATGTTATTCGGATTCCTGTACTATTTCAGAATAATATTAAATCATCTACAGTTGTATAACAGTAGTGTTAATTAATACAACTAACTATGCTATTTCGACCCTATTTCTATTAGCTTGGAAAGAATATTACATGGGCATGGTTAAAAATACACTTATATAGTTAAATTGTGTTGAATGGTAACCCTGTTTTCCCGCCAATTCTGTGGCTCTTTTTGGCAGACCTGCAGGGGAGAAATCATTTCTTTGATCAGCAAAAAGAAAAAAACAATTAACAATTTTTGGCAACAAAACCAGTTTTTGTTGCCAATTATGGTTAGCATAGAGAATACTGGTTAATTTTCGAAAAGTGGCCTAGGGTTGCTGTTTACCGTAATTTAACTGAATAAAATTTATTACCAGAAGTTCCCGTTTATAATTTTTTTTCTTTACATTTCAGGTTAGCCTTCACTCCAAGGAGGGGGACCTACCAGTGTAGCCATTACCTTGAATGCAGCTGAATATACCTTGTTTTCCATTCTACTTGGCCAAGTTTCTGCCATGGCTTCCACACATGAAGGTAATGGAACAGGAGTAGTATGACTCTTTCTTGCCATATATTTTGGCGACAAAAAAGTTGTCAAATGTTTAAATATTCATAAAATGATTTTCATATCAACTCTATAAACATGATTTAAACACATGAAGGTACAATAGGCAAAGAACAGTTAAACTAATGAAGAAAAAAATCTAGCGGCATCCAGCTAAAAGTTTTAAGTGCCCACACATAACATGCATTAATCTCGCAGACCTCAATGTATAGCCCCGAGCAATTGTGCAATCGAGCTCTGGCCTCCGATTACTTAGGATTGCGGCTGGTAACCCTTATAGCAGTCAACTATGGTACTTGCATGCAAATCCTAGAGCAGTTGATTAAGGCACCTGATTATAATTGTACAAAACACAGTGATAACTAAAATCAAAATGGAGTTTAACAGCTATTAGTTTTCACATCGGCTGGATAATTTTATCGTTAACTGTAATTTAAGCACATTGCATATTTTTCGATTATCACATTTGAAGTAAATAACTTTTTAAAACATCGGTGCTGATGTGAAAATCATAAATAAAAATATTTACAGTATACCGAAATGTGAAATATATCCAAAAATAAAAACTTACCGTCAATATACAACAATATTCCATGGTTAATCTGTCTTTTATAGTTGCCCTAATTTTAACCTTGCCTAATTATGGTTGCCCTATGCAACCCGCCTCCAAATGGTGATGCAGGGGGGAAATGGAGTTCTTTGATTGGCATCCGAACCAGTTTTTGTCGATAAGCAACCTTTTAGCCTTGCGAATATAGGATTTTTAGAAAAGCTGCCAAGGCCAAAAGTCGTTAATTGAAAGTAAGAATTACAAAATTTTTCATTTAAGTTATGATTTAATGATAAATAATGCTCTCTTAATTTAAAATTCAAATCTTTTGGCTTTTGAATGTATTTCAACTGTAGACTTAATTTCTTCATTATTTTGCAAAAAGGAATTTATAAAATATTAGATAAAACTAAACGGGTCAGATTTACTGTCCCCCCCCCCCCCTGCAACCCCCTTCCGACCCGAAAACGAATTGCAGCAACCCTATTGGACAACTTTTGTTTTCGTTAGATCTCGCTCGTGCAAAATGGCGACTTTGGCGAGATTTTGAAAAAGTCGCCAAGATGACCGTACAGTAAATTTTTTCCAACTAAACTTTCTATTAAATTTTAAAACTTGCGATTTTTTTTTACTGATAATGTATTTCCATCCCACACTCTAAATTAACAATAAATTTTTAAACCATCCTAATAGTTTCATAAAAGGCTAATTTAATTAGTTATTCTTTTCTCTTAAATCTTGTTTAATCAACTTAGTGAAATAATAGTGAATTAGAAAAGAAATACTGATCTCTTACTATTTGCAGTATCTATAACTATAATTATTCCCAGAAGGAGGAAATGCTTATGAGAGAAATCGTAATTGGCTGCAATTTAAAAATGTGTGTTTTCTAAATATTCTGCCCCATAGGTATTATATTTTGGTTTCAATTACTAATTGTATTATCTCCAGTATCTACATTAAAACTATATTTCTTTGCTTAAGCCATTTTACTATGCAAGCCCTATCACATTAATATTAGACTTACATGAAAACCCGGCTTAAGTGACAATTTGGTGTTGGATCAGATTTAAGTAATTTTTAATAATCTTGTCACACTCTTGCTTCAAAACTGAAAGCTCAAAATCATTGTGTATCCGGAAATGGCAAAAACTTTTTTGAAACAATTGCTTGACGGCAATTAAGAGCGACACAACTACACTCTACAGTTCCATTTTCAAAGTTGAAATAACTCAAACATTATTTTTTAATTATGTCACTTTTGAAGCAAGAATGCAATGTGTTTTGATAATCTTCTTTTTAATCTTATTCAAAATATATTTTTTTTATTGTGATAATTTTTACTTTTAAATTATTATATAAAAATGTTTAGATACTTTACAAATTTATACAAAAATAATTAAAATGCCAAATTATTCAGAACCTAACCGAATATCTGTTTGACTGTTAAATAGACGGTACACTGAATATAAGAGCTTCCTTAGTTTAAATGTTCAGGAGGCCTCATTTTATTTTTGGAAAATATTAAACATTCAGATCCAGATGTCTAAAGTGTTTCATAGTTCAGTGTTAGCTGATATGAGGCATAATTCCAGTTTGTTTCAATAATTTGGTTGCCCAAAATATATCTAAAAAGGTTTTTCCTGTTTGCAATACTAAATTTTGTAAATATATCTTCAATGAAAAGGTTATGGACTTTATTTTACAAGCCGAATCAGGTATGTAAGAAGAAAAACTACATGGCGGATAAAAACTTTTACAAATCCTTGGCATGTCAAATTATAATTTTTTTAAAACCTACATAGAATAAATCTGCAGTGCATG
Source organism: Troglohyphantes excavatus (assembly GCA_963932185.1). Lineage (NCBI taxonomy): Eukaryota > Metazoa > Arthropoda > Arachnida > Araneae > Linyphiidae > Troglohyphantes > Troglohyphantes excavatus. The sequence continues at coordinate 33,337,038 of OZ010678.1, forward strand.
CCAAATTTGGACCAGATTGTTTATAAGACCCCATTAGGCAAACTTTTTTTTTGGTCGCCAAAAGTAAACACAGTGATGATAGAATGCTATAGCTATATTAGGCTTAGTGTTAGGCATTTATCAGAGAACTATTTGCATTATTCTTTTTAAACGAGATACTCGGCGTAAGTACATGGTATGCTTTCATACCGTGTCTCGCTGTTTAGAAGTGGTTATCTTGACATACACAGTACCTAGAGCGCATATGGCATAGTTCCAAGGTGAAAGACACCAATATCTCCGCCATAGTTGGACATGGTAGAAGGAATACTTCATTGTATTCAATAGGGATATTTGCCTCGTATAAAGGTCTGTAATGTGGCTAAGGATACACCTAAATCCAGTGACTTGGTGGCTAAACGCGATGCTTTTAGTAATCTCGTTTTAAGAATAATCAATTGTCAGTAAATACCTTCAACCTTAATTGGAAAGGAATCCTTAGTTAATTCTATTAAAGTACTAAAGTAATGTGGTTTTGACACCACTGGAGCACATTCTATTACATCTTGCTTCTCGGAACGACCATTCATGAAGCCTTTGTCAGAAAACATGTCGTTTCCATCTCCTTTACAAAATATATAAAAGTCGAATCAATTGTCTATTATTATACTATAGCATGTTATATTTGTGTGTCAAATCTTGTAATTGATTTTTAAAATCATGCATTGTTTAACAAATCCGTTCGAATATCATCACATACATTAAATTAAGCCTTTTTAGTTGGAAGAGCTGTAGCATGTCTATATGAATAAGTCAGAGTATTTATATTTATTTTAGTATATTAAAAAATCTCATCAATATGCTCTAACATTTTGTATTTTGATTAGGTTCATTTAAGCTGGTGTACAAGTAGTTGTGAAATTTGAAGTAAAAACAACAATATTTGTTTTGGTAGATGTCAAGTTTGATATCAGAATGAATTGGCAAAGTAAAATGATTTTTTGTAAAAGTCATAATTGTATTGTTTTAAAATAAACTGAGTTTAATAAATGTATTTGTCATTTTTAATTTGGTTGGCTGCCAAGTGGAGTAAATCACAAAACAGAGTTCTGAGATAAGAATGTTTAGAGTTTGCCCCTCACTATGGCTATAATGTTAAGTGGAATGATATTTAACTCGTTATTGATCAGCCTATTGAAGTAGAACCTACTACAATTTTTCTTTATGATAGTTTAGCTTACCTAGTAGTGGAAATTTTTTGTATTTCATTTTCAGGTTTTGTGACATAACCTCTTGGCAGACAGCAGGCCCATTTTTAGCATTAGATCTTTATTTCTTGTACTTTATTTCAGTATTTACTACGTTATTTTGTATTTGAAACCAATACAATAAGAGAAGCTTATAAATCACATAAGCATACCAGAATAAAATTTTCCTGATTTCAAAATAATAATTCAATATAGAAAAATTATAAAATACTGTTGAAAGATGTAGTGCTGTCATACTCGTCACATAAAAAGTAAGAATATAACTATCTAAATTTTGGATTGGGTATAAGCATATATTTTGCCCCTTCATCTTAAGTAAAGACAATGTTCTTTCCCGTACCTAAAAGGTCAGGGAAACTGAACAATTTTTATTTAAATTATAAATGTGTAAAAATACTGTTCTCATTACTTTATAATTAATTTTTTTTTTGCTGAAACTTTTACCAGCTTTAATATTATTATTTGAAAACTCCATTATATCTTATGTTTTCTCGATCTAGAATTTTTCAATAACCTTCTAGGAAAAGTGGGGTATATATATCCATAGTGGGTTAAAGTATATATCCATACAAGCTTATCGTAAACTATGCCAGTAAAGATAAAAAGCAGATTTCTTTCCAGATCCATATGGGCTGCCCATCTGGGATCACATGGATAACTTATCTGTGAAGTTTCACTACATGGATTCAAATGGGTTTCTTTACTGTGGCCTTTTTATTATTTTACACTTTACATAAGGGCTAATGAGTTAGCCAACGTGGATCACTATTCTAATCTCCTATAATTTATTTAAATGGTGTAACTAAAAAATCTATTTGGTGTATTTCAATATTACCAATTTTTCAATTGTCATAAATAAGAATTTTATAGACATTTAACACTAAATCGCCAATTTAAAGCGAAAGACGGTTTAATTTGAATACATGTGTTAATACTATGTTATCAAATGAACTTTTTTTCTTCTTAAAATTGTCACTAAACAAAGTGTTAAAATATTTATGGAATTCTTATTTATATTATAACAATAAAAAAAATTGGTAAAATATTAGAATACACGAAGTATCTTTAGATTCACCATTTCAAGAAATTTTAGCCATTCAGAATAGTGTTCTAAGTTGACTAACTCATTGGCCATGTATAGTGTCCTAATATAGAAGGGCCAGTGTGGAGAAACCCATTTGAATCCATGTAGTGAACCCTCACAGATCCATATAAGTTATCCATATGGGCCCGGATGGACAGCCCATACAGATCCAGAAAGAAACGGCCCCTTTTGTTCTATACTGGCCTAGTTGGGTTGCCCCACGTGGAGCCATATGGAATTCCCCATACTGGGCTATATAGTTTATCCATATGGGCCATGATGGGCAGCCCACATGGATCCAGAAAGAAACGACCCCTTTTGTTCTATACTGGCCCAGTTGGGTTACCCCACATGGACCCATATGGAATTCCCCATACTGGGCTATATAGTTTATCCATATGGGCCCTGATGGGCAGCCCACATGGATCCAGAAAGAAACGGCCCCTTTTGTTCTATACTGGCCCAGTTGGGTTTTCCCACGCGGGCCCAGATGGAAAATCCCACCTGGGCCCAGTTGAGTAATCCCACATGGGCCCATGTGGGAAAATCCCAACTGGGCCAGTATAGAACAAAAGGGGTCGTTTCTTTCTGGATCCACATGGGCTGCCCAGCAGGGCCCATATGGATATCCCATTACCAACCCAAGTGGGCCCATATGGTCGTGCTACCTGGGTACTGAGCTGGTTGACGAAAACGTTGCTTTTAGCTACGTCATTTTTTTTCAGCTTGCGAGAGCCAAATTGTATCATGCCAATCAGGTCCCTCCTAAGATCCACCTCACAATGTTAGTAAATTCATGAAGACTTGGCAAAATCACAAACCTAATTGGCAAACTTCTGAAACTTTTTTTAAAAGTTGAAATTAAGGAGTTTCACTTTAAAAAAAAAGTCACATATTTCGCAAGTTTGAAAACTAGGATTGTGATTTTGACAAGTCAACAGAAAATTACCAATATTCTTATGGCCCACGTATGTATAAAAATATTGGAAAATATTTTTAAAAAAATGCAATATTTTAATAAATTTTACTTCTGGTCCGGTTGGCAATTTCCCATCTAAAACTACTTTTTCCCAACCAATTGGGATGGTTCAAAAATGCGAGGCATTATTGCCGAGCCTTTCCTTTTGTGATAGACCACGAACCTTCGCCAATAGCCCAATGTGCATCTATACAGCGATGTTAATTAACTAAACGAAACCCATCCAATCGGAAAAAACCAGGTACATTAACAGATTAAAAAAAATGGTCTAAAAACCGTAAACACCCATATTTGACTTGGCAATTTTAAGGCATATATTAAGAATGTTACCGCAGGAAAACTTCTTCCATGTGTAACGCCTCCAAAGCTTTTTAAAATTTTCATTATCGTTTGCTCAATCACCATGTCTGACCAAACTCCAGACCAGTTGTTATTTGAACGATGAATTGTAAATAAGCTGTCCAGAGTAAATTTACGGAATTCCTCAGTTGTCATGTTCTTTTCAAGTACATTCATATCCTGGAGGCCGGAGCTACAATTAGCAAGCATTGGTGTAAGGAAAATGTCCTGTTGCATGAAGTAAATAACTAAATAAATAAACTTTTCAATTCAAGTTTAGTAGTTTAATAAAACACTTTTTTGGTTTGCTATAATAGAAAAATAGCCATAGAAAGAAATGAAACATTTTACAGATATGAATTTTTTTATATGAAAACTATGCCAGATACAAGCTTAAATATAAAGTAATAATTAATAGAAAAAAATTACTTATATTTAAAAAAAAAATTGTAATTATAGCTTGTTTTATAAGCGAGATACAATATTTTTCGAAATTTCGAGGGGGGGGGATTAGGGGGGCTAGGGGGGAAAGCTCCCCCCTCAAGGAGGGGAACTCTTCGTTTTCAATTCCTGGAGGTCAAACGAGTATTTGACCAAAGTTTAAAAACTATTGTAATTTTTTCTCCTATTTGCCATTTTTCGGTCTAATTGCAATGGACTACTAAGGGCCAGCGGAAATATGAAGTGTAAGCTCGAACTTCACTGTCCCATTCAGTAACCGGGCTTGAATTTAGCTTCTTTTGCATTTGGGCTACTCAATTATTCGCTTTCAAACACTATATTAGCCAAATAATAAATTCGACGGAAACATATCATAAGTTTAATGGAAACATAGAAACACATAACCTAAGGGCCAGCGGAAATATGAAGTGTAAGCTCGAACTTCACTGTCCCATTCAGTAACCGGGCTTGAATTTAGCTTCTTTTGCATTTGGGCTACTCAATTATTCGCTTTCAAACACTATATTAGCCAAATAATAAATTCGACGGAAACATATCATAAGTTCAACGCAAACATAGAATCAAGTAACCTAAAGACCAACGGAAATGTAAAGTGCAAGCTCGGATTTTACTAGGTAAGCTCGGATTTCACTGGGTAAGCTCGGACTTTTCTGTGGTATTCGGTAATCGTGCACTCATATAGCTCCTTTTTCTCTCAATTCCTCGCTTCCAAAAACTATATTAGCCGAATAATAAGTTCAACGGAAACATAGAATCAAGTAACCTAAAGACCAACGGAAATGTAAAGTGCAAGCTCGGATTTTACTAGGTAAGCTCTGATTTCACTGGGTAAGCTCGGACTTTTCTGTGGTATTCGATAATCGTGCACTCATATAGTTCCTTTTTCTCTCAATTCCCCGCTTCCAAAAACTATATTAGCCGAATAATAAGTTCAACGGAAACATAGAATCAAGTAACCTAAAGACCAACGGAAATGTAAAGTGCAAGCTCGGATTTCACTAGGTAAGCTCGGATTTCACTGGGTAAGCTCGGACTTTTCTGTGGTATTCGGTAATCGTGCACTCATATAGTTCCTTTTTCTCTCAATTCCTCGTTTTCAAAAGCTATATTAGCCAAATAATAAGTTCAACGGAAAAATAGAATCAAGTAACTTAAAGACCAACGGAAATGTGAAGTTTAAGCTCGGATTTCACTAGGTGAGCTCGGATTTCAATGGGTAAGCTTGGACCTCACTGTCGTATTCGGTAATCGGGCACTCATATATCTCCTTTTTTACTCTATTCTTCGCTTTCAAAAACTATATTAGCCAAATCAAAAATTCAACGAAAACATGGAACCAAGTAACCTTTCGAATCTCACAATAACGCCAACAAAGACACGTCTTTTCTGGGAAAGTAGGAACGAACAACATCGACATCTAACCCAAACAAACTCTTCATCCACTAGCATAGAAAGAAAGTCAGCCTAAAAAAAAGTCTTTTTATAGAAATTCCTTACTGGAAATGACTCCTTTTGAAAAGATATCGCACAACTCAGAGCTCAAATTTCTGCTTTACCTGACAGACTGTCAGGATATTTGAAGGTTTTTCGGAGAAAGGGATTCTGAAATAAAGAGGCAATTTTTTTGTGTCTGCCTCGAGAAGGTTTATTTTTCTTTATTTTTGAGTGGAAGAAGTTTGTACGAAACTGAGGAGGGTTTATATGGGGATGGTGCAGTGGAAATTCTAGGGAATTTTCATTTTGGTATGACAATGGCGTTTCGGTTGGATATTCTTGAATTTTATTTTGTAAAAATCTTGGAAAATGTCTTTAAATAATAAGATATGCTGACGACTTTGGATAAAGAATTTTCTAAACTTTTGACTTCTGGTTGGAACAAAAAAATTACCCAAGACGCCCTCAAAAAATTTATATTAAAAAAATATTAATTTCACAATCTTATGAAATGTGGAATGAATGTGAAATTAAAATATATCTAATGTGAATATGAAATAGTATCATGTTCTAAAAGGTACTAATACTACTTATATGAATATTACTATTCATATAATGCTTCACAGTAAAATAAAAGTACTTAAAAATGAGTACGTGAGTAAACTCGTTTTTTTAGTACAATTGCATCGTAAATGAGGGATGACGTACTCAAATTTAAGTAATCGTACTTTCTCAAAAATGAGCAGTGCGATTAAATATTGGTAGTCACCAAGGATAGTGATAGTGGTGCGCTCGTTTTTCCCTTTTTGAAAGTGGGCAAGGAAAGCACATTTTTGACGTCTTTTGCTCCGCCTTACAATCGGTTTTTGATCATTCTCATTGGCTGTGTGTTTCAAGCATTGCTACTTAGGTTCGATCCCCGGTTGGGTAACAACTGGTGATTTAATTTTTAATTAGCAAAATAATGTAAATATTGTAAATACCTGTAAATAATTGTGTTCAGGTAGCTTCACTACTAATCCGTCCTTGTTTTGTTATGTCCCTGTATTTTACTTGATTGAAATTGTAACTCATTTAATATGTCCAATACAAATGCATTGACCTGATGTTTCCTACCCCTATTTTACTCTTTCAAAATTCATAGACATGCCCTCATGGCAGCTAATATTATTTTAATACGCTTAATTTATTAAGCAAATTTTTTGCAATTTTTCCATACTAAATGCAATCCTTAAAATATAATTTAAACTCATAAAATGCAGTAAAAGCAACTAAATAAAGTTAGCTTATCACTTTTTAATAGTTCACAAAAAAACGAATAGATGGCAACACCTCACACACGATAGCATTAGACACGCCTACAGAAAGCGCGATGTAGGCGTCACTATGACGTCAAAAATGTGCTTTCCCCGCCTTCCGTCAGACATCGCGAGAACAAGCACATCTTATATATATATATAGTCTTCAGTATCCTTGGGTAATCACAGCTTCTGTTCAAGCCATCTCAGCAAACTGACCTGACAAACAAACTTAAAATAATTATTCATAAAATGTTTTTCTACATTACTTGATGTCGATTGCTTAAGTGCAAACGGAGTTATTACAGCTCACCACAAAATATCTTACTTCCCATTCTTTTGGCAGACGTTTTCAACATTTATTCTGTTTATAAATTATTTACGTCGGCCTGGTGGTATAACGGATTTCACTCTAAGACATCTGTTATAAGGGATTCTTATTTCGAAATCAAAATAACTATTTAAGCGCGGTGCAGATTTGAGAGTATCTACTGTAAATGTTCGGATAATTTTTTTAAATACTTTTCAGTTCAAATACTGCGAGAATCTTTGAATATTTTATTTTCTACTACTTTAAACACTAAAGCCTATATTTAGTGCTTTTATGCATGGTATATAACAAATCCTGTGAAAGCACTGATTTTATTGTCATTTATACAGATTAATAGAGTTCGTAAACTAAATTACATTACTCCGATGTGAAAATGAAAGCCCGAAAACAGATCTGAATTTTTTTTTTTTTTATAAAACATAAAAAAGTATTTTACATATTAATATAGTGGGACTTTAGTAATATATCTATTATATTTAAAAAAGTTTAAATTTTTGTTTTCTAAATTATGTTCAATCTATATGTATTGATACACATTACATTAATGTAATATTTGAATTGTTTAAAAAACTATCTTTTCATATTGCGACGATTTCAATCAAAAATTGGATTATTAAAGTTTTATAGATTAATCTCTGTAGTTTAGAGTTTTAAATGAAAAGTTCTGAAATTCGAACTTAGGATATGGGTAAATCTTAGTCGTAATTGTTATTATTTATTGAAAGGGATTTATGAAGGCAGCCTATTTATGCAAGCGACATATCTTTGTACTCATTATAATCTATTTTTGAGAATATGTCTTTTTCAAAAATGAAACTTATGTATTCGGATAAACATTACAGACTTAGAATTGGTTTCCAATGAACCTTACCAAATGAAGGAAGATACACAAGCTGTTCCGCCTGACCATGCGGACCCAGACACGTGATTTTCTCTCTTCCAGATTTTCCGCGTATCAGCGCCTATCGAATGAGACAAAATTTATGCCATGGATCTATTTGCTACGGAGTTATAGTGTCGGAGTGACTCATCCTAAAAGCGTGGCATAGTGTTTTAATTCATATATACCGTGTAGCTGATTTTAAACATGTTTAATGTCAAAATTTAAAACAACGTGTTTAAAGAAGAATGCTGAATGTCTATGAGTTCGAAAGTCAGAACTTTTTTTTTTAAACTTAAATCCACAGAGCTTAATTTAGAAAACTTTAATAATCCAATTTTAGATTGAAATCATCACAATATGAAAAGATAGTTTTTGCAACAATTCAAGTATTACATTAATTCAATGTGTATCAATATATTAGATTAAACATAATTTAAAAAACAAAAATTTAAATATTTTTAATATAATAGATATATTTCTAAAGTCCCACTATATTAATATGTAAATATGTTTTATATTTTTAAAAATATAAAAAAAAATCAATGACAGTATTCGGTTTTGTATAGCATAAAAGCACTAAATAAAACTTTAGTGTTTAAAGTAGTAGAAAATAGAATATTCAAGGATTCTCGCAGTATTTGAACTGAAAAGTATTTTAAAAAATGCTCCGATAATTTACAGCAGATACTCTCAAATCTGCACCGCGCTTAAATAGTTATTTTGATTTCGAAATAAGAATCCCTTATAACAGATGTTTTAGAGGAAAAAACTATCCCTGGTATACAAGCCGCCCTAACACTTAAACTGTTAAAAATAGGTAATGAAAAATAACTCAAATGTACAAATTTTTTATTACATTCGATGCTTATCATGGTTCCGAATACATAAGTTTCAATTTCGGAAAAAAATGTTATGAAAAATAAGCACAATGATTAGGTAGAGCAGATTAACATAGGCTGACTTCATAAATCACTTTCAATAAATATTAACAATTACAGCCAATACTTATCGAGAATCGAACCCATATCCTGAGGCACGGCAGTCCAGACCCTTATCTGTTTTACTACCAGGGCAACGAGAAGCAGTTATAAACAGAAGACTTGTTTAAAAGGTGTACCAATAGAATGGAGAGTAAGATAATTGTATTGTAATAGTTAAAATTGTATTGTTTCCATTTAAGCAATCGACATCAAATAATGCAGAAAACCATCTTCTGAGCAACTATTTTAAGTTTATCAGGTCATTTTGTTAATATGGCTGGAACAAAAGCTGGAACACATACCGGGAATCGAAACCATATCATCAGGCACCGCAGTCCAAGGCATTATCCTTTGTACAACGAGTGACGTGAAGAAATTATAAACAGAAGAAATGTTAAAAAGGTCTTCCAAAAGAATGGAAATATATAATTGAGTTGTAATAACTCAGTCTCCTTTTAAGCAATCGACATAAACCATCTTCTGAGCAACTATTTTAAGTTTATCAGATCGCTTTGTTAAGATAGCTTAAGCAGAAGCTGATATCAGCAATATTAAATCCCATTGCTAATATTTGAGAAAGTACGGTTACTTAAATTTAAGTAAGGCATCGCTCATCTACGATGCAATTGTACTCAAAGAAGAAAAAAAAGTAGATTCAGGTACTCATTTTTAATACCTGTATTTTACAGTGTGTGTTTCCAGCAAAAAAACTCACTAAGAATTTGCGAAATTGGAGATGAATTAAAATAAATGCAATTTTTTTATTTTCATGGATAAAATCTTGTATTTCACAGTTTTGATGAATGTTCCATGCTGACTATTTTTGCTGGGTTACTTCAATTGGAGGCTGAATCAAATGAACTAACTTTAAAAGCATCATCACTATTATTATTATAATATATATATTATTTCGGTTATTATTTTATGGTTCTTACTTACAAGCAACGAATCGTAAGAGGCGCACTGTTAAAATTAGGTACTCAAAAATAAGTAAAATGTACTCATTTTCGATTACATTCGATGCTTATCATAGCTCCGAATACAAAGGTTTCATTTTTGAAAAAGACATGCACTCAAAAATGAGTACAATGGGTAAAAATGAATAAAAAGTGTATTTGCTTGCCTACATAAGCTGCCATCCTAAATCCCTTTAAATAAATATCAACAATTATAGCCAATACTTACTGGGAGTCGAACCCAGATCCACAGACACCGCAGCCCAGTTGTATTATCAGGGCGACATTAAGAACTTATAAACAGTAGAAATGTTTTTTGCAGTCTAACTCTTAAACTTTTCAAACTAAAATTACATTTAGAGTGGCTTAAAGAAAAACAACCGTCGTTTATCTAGAAATCATTTTAACTTTCCCTTTGTAGAAGCCCTTAAAAATCATTATCCTGTATACTTTTCCGCAATCGAGATTGTGCCCTGTTTTGAAAGGGGCCATAAATCATGAAACTTGGACAGTTTTTCATTCCGCCCGCACGTTGCGCCACATAAAGAAATCGGAAAGGAAAATTGTTTAGTGATATCAATCATTGCCCAAATTAATCATCTTTTCACGTTCTCATTGCAAATAAAGGAAACAGATATAATGTAGAACTTCCTTGTAAAAATCTGTTTTCCTAACGATGCCTTGTTATTTCAGCCCTTCATTTTTGTTTAGAAATAAATGCACTGGATGTTAAATGTATGCGACAACGAAAGCTTTCAAACGAATATTAATATATGGGATTTGTAGAGGGGCATTGCGGTTATGATTAATGTTTAATTTAAATTTTTCTCTATTTGTGTGACAATGATAGTTATAGTATTTCGAATTGTTTGTCTAATTATTTGCCACTTTAAGTATTTTACTGCATTTGTAATTTCGCTTAAAAAATTAAGTATAAAAATAAATGCATATAATTGATTAATTATAATTGATTAATTTTAATTTATTATAATTGATTAATTATAATTTATAATAATTGATTAATTATAATTTATTATAATTGATTAATTATAATGTATTATAATTGATTAATTATAATTTATTATAATTGATTAATTATAATTTATTATAATTGATTTATTATAATTTATTAATTATAATTTATTAATTATAATTTAATAATTATAATTTATTAATTATAATTTATTAATTATAATTTATTAATTATAATTTATTAATTATAATTTATTAATTATAATTTATTAATTATAATTTATTAATTATAATTTATTAATTATAATTTATTAATTATAATTAATTATAATTGATTAATGATAATTGATTACAATTGATTAATTGTAATTGATTTTAATTGATTAATTATAATTGATTAATTATAATTGATTAAGTATAATTGATTAAGTATAATTGATTAAGTATAATTGATTAAGTATAATTGATTAAGTATAATTGATTAATTATAATTCATTAATTATAATTGATTTTAATTGATTAATTGTAATTGATTTTAATTGATTAATTATAATTGCTTAATTAAAATTGATTAATTATAATTGATCAATTATAATTTATTAATTATAATTGATTAATTATAATTGATTAATTATAATTTATTAATTATAATTGATTAATTATAATTGATTAATTATAATTGATTAATTGTAATTGATTAATTATAATTGATTAATTATAATTGATTAATTATAATTGATTCATTATAATTGATTCATTATAATTGATTCATTATAATTGATTATAATTGATTAATTGTAATTGATTTTAATTGATTAATTATAACTGATTAATTATAATTGATCAATAATAATTGATCAACTATAAGTAATTAATTATAATTGATTAATTATAATTGATTAATTATAATTGATTAATTATAATTGATTAATTATAATTGATTTATTATAATTGATTATTTATAATTAATTAATTATAATTGATTAATTATAATTGATTAATTATAATTGATTAATTATAATTGATTCATTATAATTGATTCATTATAATTGATTCATTATAATTGATTATAATTGATTAATTGTAATTGATTTTAATTGATTAATTATAACTGATTAATTATAATTGATCAATAATAATTGATCAACTATAAGTAATTAATTATAATTGATTAATTATAATTGATTAATTATAATTGATTAATTATAATTGATTAATTATAATTGATTAATTATAATTGATTATTTATAATTAATTAATTATAATTGATTAATTATAATTGATTAATTATAATTAATTAATTATAATTGATTAATTATAATTGATTAATTATAATTGATTAATTATATCAATTATATGCATACTAATTATATTACATTTTGGTCTATAATATATAATTTGCGTATAATAAGTGATCTTATCCTATACGACTTCAAATTCATCAAGGATAAATTGCGTAAGGTCAAATTCAGTCTAATGCCGCTACTGAACCGCAGATCTCTAATCTCTCCATGACCAATAAACTATTGATATATAAAGTCATTTTTAGACCTATTATTACATACGCAGCCCCCAGATGGGCATTTGCCTGTAAAATCTGCCTTGATAACTTTGACAAATTCCAAAGAAAACCTACTGAGAATCTACATCACGAGGTCCAAATGGTTCGTACGCGACATCGACATAGCCAACTCACTACAAATGCCCTCACTACTTCAATTTATTGGCAAGCTAGCCACTAGCTTCTATGGATCAATGGACCATAATGACAATGAAGAGTGGTCTATGATCACACAGATCCCCTACATATTCACCGTCCAAGGGTGGAGCTCATGCTATCAAGTTAACTCTTGTAAATCCTTGGCAACCTTCTGTAAATAAAATTATGTAAAAAAACGAAAGGATTTTTTTTAAGAAATCCCGAAGAACTAACAACCTGCTTAATACTCCTCCTGTTCCACAGTTATGCCAGTTGATCGGACCCTGCCTTAACCGAGATGCCCCCTTTCAAAGTTCCTAATCGCAATGGTAAACTTCATTTATGTAGCCTAGAACTAATGTTATATGCAGGGCCCTATTACCGAATAAAACAGTGAAGTCCTAGCTTACACTTTACAATTACGGGGAGGGGGGGGGGGGGGCTAAGTATCTAGCTTAGTTTATGACTAAATTTAATTTTAAAGGAGACCCGAGCTTCAAATCCTAACTTTTTTTTTAATACTAGGGGGCTCCGCCCCCTGCTCCGCTAACGCTTCGCCAACCCCCGGAGGATTGCTACGCAATCCTCTTTAGTTTGCTTCGCAAACAATATCGGCTTCATACACTGTAGACAATGACAATGTGTCCTAACAACAATACTTTTTTTAGTTATACAAATTATTACTGGCAGTGCCGTCACACAAATTTATTTTTGGGATGTTCAGACAAGAAATTTCCCAACTTAACGATCCGAAATTCCGAAAGTGAACGATTCAAAATTCCCAACTTAAAGACGTCGGGTACCAGCTCTAGTGTTGTTCTCGTTATCTGACCAGTGTTAAAAATATGAGATGTCGTTCCCGGGTCTTTTCTTCGAAAAAGGCCTCGAACCAAAGCGTCCTTGATGTAGTAAGTAAATACGTACCAATAACCAACGCCAGTAGTTCAATGTGCAGCTCTAGTGCGACGTTTATTAACCAGACCACACTTACCGATTCGAAATTCACAACGCAACAGTGCTAAAAAAAAATCCCAATTCCAACTTATAGACATTTGTCAGCTTTTTTATAGGCAATATTAAACAGTTCTCTCGAAAGTATTGATTTGTTGCACGCATGTTCCAATGCAGTGTTCCGTTTTGAGATCTCATTTAAGTTTCATCTTAATACAAGCTGGTCAATTTCTAGTCTTCCGTCGCTTTCATTTGCTAATAATATTAATTTTCCTGAGGCATAAATTTTCCCAACTCAGGGATTTTTAAAATTCGAAAACCCCAACTTTTAAGGTTTCAAGTTTACAGGGGGGGAGGGGGGGCATGGTCTCCCCCCCCCCCCACACACACACACACAGAAACGTTGCGGCCGTTGTGGTGGGTCTGATAACTGGAAAAGCTCAACTGCAGAACTGTTTCAACGCAATTGTTTCTACTCATTGAAAAGCGAAACGTGTAAGCAAACAGCAGCATAAAACGCGCCAAGCAAAAATAAGCCTATAATTCGCCAACTTTTATTTATATAAAGTAAGATTATTGAGAATTGGCGCTAATAATAATTCCCCATTAAAATATATATTAAGCTACGGAATTTAGATTTACATACATGTTGGCATTTTGCCAACGTTGGCATTTTGCTCCGAAATATCTTTTAATAATAATTATAGTACTTCACATAAATAGTTACATCTAATTTATTTTTTAAGATAGAATTTCAGTTTTTATACCATTCAAGAAAGGAAAATTTTACGAATATAACTATATTTTTTTAACGGGAAAAAAGTATATTTTTGAACTACTTAGAGCAGTTTTAATTTATCTTTTGTGAATATACACGTAAAATTTACGATTATTTCAGACATTTTGTGAATGATTTAAAAATTTATAACTACAAAACTAAATCGAAATTTCACAAACGCTCTGGATCATTTGTAGCCAATAGTTTAATCTATACCCCTAATTTTTTATTTATTTTTTTGTTGAAAATTGGAAGACAATTATACAAAAATGTATGAATTGTTTTCAAAATTTTCTAAAATCATGACTTTAACATAAAATAACGTCTAATATACTGATCGTATTGAAAAACAAATATATTCATCTTATTACCTAAACATTTCTTAATAAACTGGCATAATTTCATAATTTTAGGACATTTACTTTCTTAGATGCAAGCGGAACAATGAGACAAAAAGTCGCAAATTAAAATTTTCTCGAAATATCTGACATATTTATCCTTCTTCGCTACTTTTTATACCTATCTTAATTGACTATATCTAATTTAATTGTAAAGATAGGAATATAATCTTTATAACATCAGAAAGAGGAAGTTTTAGCGAACATTAATATATTTTTTTGAATAAGAGAATATGTAATTTTAAATGACTTATAGCAATTTAGAAATCACGTTTCAAAAATGAGGGTGAAAAAACTTCAAAAAGTGGAGCGTGTTTAAATGTTTAAAAAACTTATAAATCCAAAACTAATTCGAATTTAAAAAAATGCTTACTTGGATTTCCAGTTCAAACCTATTTGTACACTCCCTAAAAAAATTGGATCTCTCCTCTTAATAGTGTTTCAGAAACTCGACGGACAAAATTACTTGTAAGCGAAATTTTATCAACGACGAATTTAATATTAAATAACTTATAAACTAATAACAGTATTGAAACAAAAATATATTCTTCTTATTTATCAAACATTTCTTAACAAATTCACTTAATTTCATAATTTTAGGACTTACACATTTTGAGATACGATCTGAATAATATTGAAAGAACTGAAAATTCCCCCTAGGACTTACTTTTTCCCCCTAGGGCTTACTTATTTTTAAAATAGAGAGAAAATCATAAATATTATTTTTTTTTGCTTTATTAGAACAACTTTTTCTAAATAATAATCTTTATGTTTAAAAAATATTTATATATTAAATAACGTCAAAATATATACTACAGACGTATGAATAGACTTTTGCATATTTGGGTTTTAATTGTTTTCAAAAACCTATAACAACCTAAAAAACACCTCACAACCTAAAAAATATTCAAATTTTTATGTTCACAAAAAAAATATGCATAACTTAATTTTAAAAAAGCAATTCACACGTTTATAAAGCAAATATTAAAGCTTCAAAAACTATTAACGGTTTAGTTTTAAAGAGTAAATTTTTAACAAAGCCTTAGAATATTAAACGTTATAAAATTAAAAAAAAATATATTTTGAGTAAATGTTGAACGTTGCAGACGAAAAGTATATAAAAATTATAAATCGCATAATAAACATCTAAAAAACATGTTTTTTTATTATTTTGAAAATCATCAGAAATTATTATTATTGCTGACCCTCATATTCACGTATGCTGGATATAGCTACTTTTGCTGCTCTGATTTGAATTTAATAAGTTTATTAAAACAATTAAAACAAAACTCTGTTCATAATTAAGGTGTACATACTTTGACGTAATATAATCATTTTTTTTAATATTAAAATTTAATGGAGGAAAAGTGTTTTATTTAAAAAGAATATTTATGCTCTAAAATCGCATAAAACAATAATATATTTTTTTATATATAATTTTTTTTTTGATAATTGTGCAGATAATAATTGCAGAAAAAGATGTTCTAATAATGGAAAAAATCGTATTTTTGAATTCATTAATCAATATTAGGATTTTAAGCTCGAGTCTCCTTTAATACTCCTTTTCGATAAGCAGTATATCGAAATATAATAATTGTTTTACCTCAACATTGTTGCAAGTTAACATGTTTAATGCACATGTTTAATGTTTATTCATAGTAATATTACTAAGTTGTATTATTTCGTATTTTTATTTTTGTTTAGGAAAGGAATAAATTACTGTGTTTGAACAAGCATGAGAAAAAGTGTGACAAAGAATATGAAAACAAATAAGTGCAACTACAGATCGAACTTATAATGAAAAAAAATTCATATCGAAATTATAATAACATATTTTTTAACATATGAAGTAATTTTTTTAACATATCAAAACTAAATTTATTTGAAAAGCATACTTCTTAATAAGGGCTAAAAACCATATTTTAAGTCTGTTCAACTGATGCTGAGTTAGGTACGCTGGAAATAGGACTTATACGCCAATTAGAAATAAATATAAAATATATTTTTAAAAGTTATAACTCTTTTTTTAATTAAAAATCTAAAATGGTTAATATTAAATAATTTTTCCGGTTAAAAACTGTGATTTTACCAAGTTTTGTTAAATTTTCAACTCGTTCCTGAAATTAGCTATTTATATTTATAAAAATATATAGCTTTTATTTAAACTCGATTTCTGTTATTATTTTTTTATTGAAACGTAATTATAATTTAATAACATTAATTTATTAAAGATAATTAAAACCAAACAAATGTCAATTGCTTCAAAATAAATTGATATTGCAAATAAATATGAGAATTTTTCTACATAGATAAGCGGTATTACAATAGTAAAGCAGACAAGTGTGCCATCTGGTGGGAGGAAAACAAATTGATTTCTCAAGCCATTTTCACTCCTACAAATACACATTACAACCAACATTGGGGATCTAGTAGATCCTATAGTCACCCTTATTCGAATGGTCTGCCATCTATTGCCGAAACGGGCAACTAAATGCTCATGTGACTTTAAAAAATATTATATTCAAGACTTATTTATTTAAGTTTAACGTTTGCTTCCTAAAAAACTGCAACTACAAGAAAGTAGCAAATATTTTTTTTCGCCAAATTGAAGTTGAATTAAATCGGACTAGTTTAAATATATAAATATGTTAAAAACGACCTTACATTGCATATTACTTTTAGGGTATATGCATTATTTTATAAGTTAATTTACATGTAATCTTCTTTAATATTTAATATGGGGTGCAACTCGGTGACAATTATTCGATTCGTACCGATTCTTCGGAGTTAACGCCGTAGTTGCCGGACATTTGAGATTTGACATAGCCGTTAGGCGGCTAGAGAAAGAGACCAGAAAGATCAAGAATCCAACGAGGGACGGGGCTCAATCAGCGTACGTGGAATGACATAAAAGTCATTTTCCCAAAGTGCGGGTAGTCTTGGGAAATAGTGCTATCGAACCATGCCACTTGGCGTGCCAAGTCCCTATTTAGAGTAGGGACAGGATAACATCGGAAGCATAGAAGGCCGCAAAGGACCTAATGTTTGCGTCTTCTATGAGGACTTCGTAATGCATCCCTTATATTTATTTCTGTACTAAAATGTTAAAAAAAATTTGAATTATAAGAAATGGTTCTTTTAATACTCTAAAAATGATTGAAATTGCAGAATAGCTTATTCTTGCAAATAATGTATCCCAAAAATATTGTTCTACTAGGGAGCATTCAGAAATAGTTTGTTCTGAGAGTGTCGTAGAGTTATGAAGAGTATGAGTTCGCCAGAGTAACGAACGAATAACAAACTCACAACTGAAGATTTGAGTTTAAAACCTTGACTCTAAGAGTGCAGCTGGCTCGTTTTACGAAGTGGTGCCACTTTATTTCCATTTTTCGTCATCCTCAAGAAGCAAATGGCACTGGTGCACGTTAAATCTGTCGTTTTGACAAATACGTGGGGTGATAGCCGCTCAAGTATTGTCCTCGTTATCTAACCGTGTTTCAAAACTAAAATTTATGGCTGTGTTTTCATTGGAATAGATCCCTAGCCGTCGCCATTGTGTAACTCCAGTTGGATGTCTTTTTTAATCAACGAGCCCCAGTTGCTCAGTAGAAAAGGCGTTCAGCTACTAATCAGAGGATTGGTGGTTCGAATCCGTGCAATGGACTTGACATAGAAAAGTAAAAAAGTAGTGATCTTGCGATCGGAGGGTTGCCAGCGTCGCTTCAAAAATACTAGAAAGTCGTCCAGAATATCCAACAAATTATACTGGCGTGTATACGGGACTGGTGCACGATACATCTGATCGGGGTCCAAAGTCCCGACGTCTATCGAAGGCATTGGGTGCCAGTTCAGGTGTTTCCTCGTCATCTGACCATGGTTCTAAAATAACGAGGTGCATGTATGAATGTGTGTGTGACTGTGTATGTGTACCCGGGTCTTTCCTTCGAGATTGACCCCGAACCGTCGCCAATAGCCCACTGTGCAGCTCTAGTGCGACGTTAATAACAAAACAAAACCAAACTTTTTTAATTAACCAACCATGGTTTGGTTTGGTTTGGGTTTTGTTAAATAACGTCGCACTAGAGCTGCACAGTGGGCTATTGGCGACGGTTCGGGGCCTATCTCGAAGGAAAGACCCGGAAACGATGCCTCGTATTTTTGAACCATGGTCAAATGACAAGGAAACACCTGAACTGGCACCCAACGCCTGCAATAGACGTCGGGACTTTGTACCCCGATTTGATTTATCGTGCACCAGTCCCGTATACACACCGATAATTTTTGTGGATATTCTGGTCGACTTTCCTAGTATTTGTTGTGAAGCTGGCAACCCTCTGATCACAAGATCACTACTTTTTTTACTTTTCTTAGTTAAGTCCGTAGCACAGCATCGAACCAGGAACCCTTTGATTCCCAGTTGACGCCTTTATCCACTCGGCCACGGAGGCCTCTCAACCAACCATGATAAATATTATATATTTATAAATTTCATCTTATAAACTCAATTGTGTAACTACAAGTAATTATAAATTTTTAGCATTTGAATGTTGGAATTCTTTGCAAATTTCTTCTCATGCAAACTAATTTTTTCAACATCATAGCGAAATAGCCATACTGTTAAAAATAGGTACTCAATAAAAACTGATTTTTTAGTACATTCGATGTTATCAAGGCTCTGAATACATAAATTTCGATTTTGGAAGAGGCATGTACTCAAAAGTGAGTATAATGAATAGAGTATATGTTAGTTTAATAGGGTGCCTTCATAAATCACTTTCAATAAATAAAGATAATTACAACCAAGGTTGGTTGGTTGGTTTGTTAATTAACGTCGCGCTAGAGCTGCACAGTGGGCTATTGGCGACGGTTTGGGGCCTATCTCGAAGGAAAGACCACCCGGGAACACATACACATTCACACACACATTCATACACACATTCATACATGAACCTCGTTATTTTTAGAACCATGGTCAGATGACGAGGAAACACCTGAACTGGCACCCAACGCTTCAATAGACGTCGGGACTTTGGACCCCGATCAGATATATCGTGCACCAGTCCCGTATACACGCCAGTATAATTTGTTGGATATTCTGGACGACTTTCTAGTATTTTTGTAGCGAAGCTGGCAACCCTCCGATCGCAAGATCACTACTTTT
Organism: Troglohyphantes excavatus; assembly: GCA_963932185.1. Classification (NCBI taxonomy): domain Eukaryota; kingdom Metazoa; phylum Arthropoda; class Arachnida; order Araneae; family Linyphiidae; genus Troglohyphantes; species Troglohyphantes excavatus. Next base: position 33,356,990 of record OZ010678.1, read on the forward strand.
TTACTTTTATGTGTCAAGTCCATTTCACGGATTCGAACCACCAATCCTCTGATTAGTAGCTGAACGCCTTACCAACTGAGCAATTGGGGCTCAAAATTACAACCAAGACTTACCGGGAATCGAATATATATTTATAAATGATTACCCAGCTTATATTTTTATAAATATGCTAAAACAATTTTCACAAAAGTAAAAGATCAGTGCCGTTTATGGTAGTTAAATTAGAGAGTTGTAATATTAAATAGAGATCGCCTTCAATACCAGACTCTCGTAAGGCCGCGGTGTCAACATTGAAAAGAAAAACTCACATCACGTGGTTGTAAGCGCTGCCACATTTGGCGTTCAGACATCTGTAGGAGTTTCAAATTTGGCGCACTTTCTTCTCTTTTGGTGATAAGGATTTCTGTCCGAATTAAACTTTTTAACATATATGTACGTATTTACTTGTTTTCAAACAATATGCGCTAAAATTTCCTCTTCATTAACGAAACGAAAATATTTTATTTGTGTTCAATACTCGAAGAAGCGAAACTCTTTATATTTCTCATGTTTTATTGTTCATATTTTCTTATTGAAGTATACAAAATAACAATTGAAAAAACTTCGCTTATGGTAAATTTTTTACATAAAAACGTAACGCAATTATTTCAAAACTACAAAGTAAGAAAAATCTCCTTAATATATATGTTAAACTCCCTTAAATTGTGCCACTCGTTCAAAAAAACGATATTTAAATACAAAATTAAACACAAAACCACATTACAATACTTCGATCTCGTTTAGTTCTGAAAGTCGCCAAGGTCTGCCAAGTAATATTGGCGCATGAATGAATTGGCTTTCCACATATCACGTGGTTTCAATGATGGACACACGGAAATCAGCATTTTTATTCCTCTATTTGTATCATTACTCTATGAGTTAAATATAGCTAAAAATAGGTACTCAAAAATAAATAAAATTTAATAATTTTTTATAACATCCGAAGCTTAACATTGCTAAGAATACATTAATTTCCATTTTGAAAACATATGTACTTAAAAATGAGCACAATGAATAAAAAGAGCAGGTAGGCTGCCTTCATAAATCACTTTCAATAAATATCAACAATTACAACCAAGACTTACCGGGAATCAAACTCATATCATCGGACACCGCAGTCCAGTGCCTTATCCGTTGTTTTACAAGAGCGACTTGAATAAATTATAAACAGAAGCAATGTTAAAAAGGTGTGTCAAAAGAATGGGAAGTAAGACAAATTGCAATAACTCAGTTTTTATTTAATCAATCGACATAAAAAAATGTGGAAAACCATCTTCTTAATAAACTATTTTAAGTTTGTCAGGTCGCTTTGTTAAGATGGCTTGAACAACAACTGAGAATAGCAATATGAAATCACACTGCTCATTTTTGAGAAAGTACGGTTTCTTAATTTCAGTACGTTATCGCTCATTTACGATGCAATTGCACTCGAATAAAGTTCAGGCACTTACTTTTAAGTATCTTTTTTTTACACGCCAGCTATACAATTTTAAAGAGACAGTCCAATCATAAATAATATCTGGTTGGTTTGGTTTGGTTTCGTTAATTAACGTCGCACTAGAGCTGCACAGTGGGCTGTTGGCGACGGTTCGGGGGTCAATCTCGAAGGAAAGACCCGGGAACACATACACATTCATACATGCACCTCGTTATTTTAGAACCATGGTCAGATGACGAGGAAACACCTGAACTGGAAACCAACGCCTTCAATAGAGGTCGGGACTTTGGACCCCGATCAGATTTATCGTGCACCATTCCCGTATACACGCCAGTATAATTTGTTGGATATTCTGGACGACTTTCTAGTATTTTTGTAGCGAAGCTGGCAACCCTCCGGTCGCAAGAACACTACTTTTTTACTTTTCTATGTCAAGTCCATTGCACGGATTCGAACCAACAATCCTCTGATTAGTAGCTGAACGTCTTATCAACTGAGCAAATAATATCTGGAATTATTTTAAATAAACATTTCAGATTTTTAAAAGAATCGCTCACTATTGTCAGGGAAGATTGCACAGTATATTAAACTCCAAATGCTATTGAATGTATTCCTTACCCATATTCGCATCGTAATAGTTTATGAAATCTAGATAATTGATTAATTTTTATACACATTAATTCGTTATATGATTTTAAGGCATATGATATTTGGTATATCGCGCATTTTAAATTTATTAGTTATTATTCAGCTATATGTTTGTTTGGATAATTAACGTCGCACTGGAGCTGCACAGTGGGCTATTGGCGACGGTTCGGGGTCTCTCTCGAAGGAAAGACCCGGGAACACATACACATTCACACACACATTCATACATGCACCTCGTTATTTTAGAACCATGGTCAGATGACGAGGAAACACCTGAACTGGCACCCAACTTCTTCAATAGACATCGGGACTTTGGTCCCCGATCAGGTTTATCGTGCACCAGTCCCGTATCCACGCCGTTAACTTTTGCGGATGTTCTGGACGACTTTTCTAGTATTTTTGTAGCGAAGCTGGCAACCATCCGATCACAAGATCACTACTTTTTCACTTTTCTTTGTCAAGTCCATAGTAGTTGAACGCCTTAACCGCTCGGCCACGGAGGCCTCAACTTTATGAGTTACTGGGTTAAATTTTTAAATGTGTCTGTTTAGAGCATTATTTTCTAAAAACAAAATCATTGTAGTTTGCAAGTGAATGTCAAATATACAATTATAAACAAAAGAACTTACAAAAAGAGTTTTTTCGTTATAAACAATAACTACCTTTTTTTAAAATTATAAATGTTTAAATATAGAATTTTAAATTATATGCAACCTTCTACATCATTCGTGTTGCGGCGATAGCCCACGTTGGTTGTGTTCGTGATTTGCTCCGTCAATTGGAGAGCTATTTGATTGCGGAATTACTGGTTGCCTGGATTGGAACCTGGAAGTATCTGTTGGAAAAGGCGTCAAGGGCCTTTCACAGGTTAGTGGGGTGAAGTTTTTGAATGATACAATGAGTGTAAAGGCTAAAACAAAAACCAATGCTAAGCCTAGTTCTGGACTTGATGACAATGGCGGCGTGACGCTCCATGATGGCAAAAAAGATATTGCTCCTTCCTCGGTCCTGAACATGGTTCTTAATGATAATGTTAAAGATAAAACTAATGTTACTAAGGTGTTTACTAAAACTCTTAACCCTAAAACTAAACTTCTTGAAACTGTTTGTACTGTAACTGATAATGTAACCGGTGTTGTCACCGTTAGTGAGCCTGCTGTTGATAGTAATCAAAGTGGTTTATTTCCAAGCCATGCTGAATTTTATCGTAATTCTAATGTTAAATCTAATGACGACGATGTTGTTGAAATGGAAAATGTTAATGTAGAGAGTGAATCAGTTAATTGCGATAATGAAATGGAAGTTATTTGTGATGACGCTGATTCATCTTCTGACTGTAAAAACTTAACTGTAACTGTTACTGCTGTTAATTCTACTAATCGTCGTATAAACTTAAGAATGGAGTCAATCCGTGAGGGATTAAAAGATGAATCTTATACGAAAACGGAACATGATAGTGATGTTAAAATTCTTGATGCTCTTAATGAAACGCTTAATAATCTTAAAAGTAAACTTAGTTTTTTGCCTAAGTGTAACGATAAGAAGTGCACTCTGCACAATAACAACAAAGGTAAGAGAGCACGTGCACGGACCATCTCAAATTAGAAAAAGGCAAAAAAGCCAAATGCCAATGACATTAACGATAACTCAGCGGGGACTTCGACCAATGGGGGGGATTCGGATGCTCATGATGGTTTCAAATTCCCTAGGAATCCGGTTAAGGCTGCTACTTTCCACCCTATTTTAAGTAATGATGTTGTTACTAACAACCAATTTGATAAACTTAATTCCTTGAATGCCGAAGTGGCGAAGGATGCTGAAAAGCCCCCTCCGCCAATCATGATTGAGAAATGCAAAAATCTACCCCAAATTTTGCGTGATATTAACGATATCACATCTGTTACTAATAAAAACAATCAGGGAGGTGAATACATCAAGGTATTTACCAAAGATTCTACTGAATATCGTAAACTGCAAACTTATCTCAAAGACAAAAACATAAACTCTTATTGCATAACCCCTTCAGGCAAAAAGCCATTGAAGGTGGTTATTAAAGGTCTACCATCAGAATTCGAGTGTGACGACATCAAACATGAATTAACTGAACAGGGGTTTAACCCAATTAATGTAACGCAGCTGACTAACCGCACAACCAAAAAGCCTTTGAGCATTTTCATCGTGGAACTGCCCAGGGACGAAGTAAATGAACAGATCTTTTCTTTGACAAACTGCCTTTTCATGTCTGTTGTGATTGAACATTTTAAAAATCGTAAAGGCATTACGCAATGTTACAATTGTAACAAGTTCAATCATATCTCAGCCAACTGCATGATGCCACCTCGCTGTCTCAAATGTGGCCTTAACCACACCACCAACACATGTAAAATGCCTAGGATAAACAATCCTACTTGCATCAATTGCCAACAGGAGGGGCATGTCGCCTCTAATAAAATACGCCCTAAATTTCCCAAAACTAAAGCAGAGAGGGACGCTGAAAGGACTGGAATTCCCCTCAATAGAAACTACTATACCAGACCATATAATGCTCCAGTCAGCTATGCAAACATGGCAGCTGCTGGCAACAGGAATGCCACCCAAAACATCACTAATGAGAATCAGCAGGAAACAAATGTTAATTTTCCATTGACTCCTCAGGTGAATGTTGCGAACACCCAGATTGGGAATTTCCATGAAGCCATCTCCAATCTTGGAGTTTTGGTCGAACTTATCAATGAAATAGCGGGAGTTTTTAATGGAATGGAGGCGGCGAAAACTCTTCTCACTAAGATGAAGGAAGGCAAAAACTTAGTTGAAAAACTTCAAACATTAACAGACTTCGCAATCTTTGCAAACCCTACTCCCTCAATTGATAATGAGTAATAAAAAACCTAAACTTAACTACAATAGAAAGCATCTCAACATCTGTTTCTGGAATGCGAATAGTATTCTTCACCAAAAATTTACCCTTCAAGATTATCTCACTAAGTACTCCATTGACATTCTTCTTGTCCAGGAGACTAAGCTTAAAGCAGAACAAAAATTTTACATCCCAAACTACTGTATCTATCGCACCGAACGTGCACAGAACAATAGAAATCAAGCTTTTGGTGGAACTGCTGTGTTCATTAAGAATAACTTGCCTCACAATCAAGTCACGTTTCAGGGACTCAAAACCATTGAAACTACGGCCATCTCACTAAATTTAAAAAATATTGACCCAATTATTTTTGCTTCTGTGTATATCAGAGCTAACTGCAAAGTTGTTGAAGTGGAAAGTGACATCGATACAATCTTTGCCCAAAACAAGGACATTGTCCTTGCGGGCGACTACAATGCAGCTCATAAAAACTGGAACAATCATGCCAACAACTGCTATAGGTACACCATCATGAAAGTTATGGCCAAGGACTATTGCGAAATGGCCTTTCCACCAACCCACACGCATTATGCAGGAAATTCACGCTCTACTATAGACTTTGCCCTCATAAAGGGACTGCACTTTCAATATAAAATCGAATCTTTAGCCGAACTGGCCTCCGATCATAACCCAGTGAATATGTTTTTTGATCTCACATTCAACATACCTATTGGAAAGAACAATACTGTAACTAACTGGGATCTTTTTCGACAAAAAACAAATGAAATTACAGTTTTCCAACCTCCCATTCAGGATAAGGAGGGAATTGAAAAAGCAGTTGACAATCTCACCGATAACATTCTCAAAATCCACTCAGATACCTCAACCCCAGTACCTATTAGGAAGAAAAGATTCATCCCTAAACATATCAGAGATCTCATCAGAGACAAAAACAAATTACGAAGGGACTGGCAGTTCTACCGGAACCCCGCCATGAAAGTTCAACTCAATCGTGCCGACTGTATCATCAAGAGAGAAATCAAAAAGTTTACCCAGAACAGCTGGCATAACCATCTTAAAAACCTTGGAACTATGGATAATTCACTTTTCAAAACTGCAGCAACACTTAAAAGAACCCATAAATCCATTCCACCTCTGAAAAAATCAGACAATACTGGACTTGCCAGAACAGATGTTGAGATTGCGGAAACCATTGCGGATAGTCTTCAGAAACAGTTCACTAACAATAAAATTAACCATCATAAAACGGAAAAGATGGTACATAAAAGCATTGTTAGATTCAGAATCAAAGAGAAAATTAATGAGTTTGACAGAGTTTCGGCAACGGAGGTCGTTAGGTATATCAAAAAGATGAAAGTCAAAAAAGCGCCAGGAAAAGAGGGCATTACAAACAAAATGGCCAAAAACCTTACTACAAATATTGTTCTTATCTTAACTGAAATCATCAATAAAATTCTCGAACTGGGACACTTCCCACCTCAATGGAAGGTGGCAAAAGTTGTCCCAATTCACAAAACAGGCAAAGATGGTTCAATCCCTGAAAATTATCGACCAATTTCTCTACTGCCGGTTTTTAGCAAAATTGCTGAGGCCATCATCCTTTCAAGAATCAGGAATCATCTTAATGAAAATCAAATTATCATCCCACAGCAGTTCGGCTTCATGCCTGCTACCTCAACAACTCACCAACTCCTCAGGGTTGTGGAATACATTTCAAGCAATCTCAATAAGAAAATTCCAGTTGGGGCAATCTTTCTGGACATTGCCAAAGCCTTTGACCGTGTTTGGATCGAAGGCTTAATCCATAAACTGATCGAAAACAAATTCCCAGACTATCTCATTCAAGTTCTCATTTCATACCTCAAGAATCGACAATTCACTGTTCAAGTTAAAACTGTCAAATCCACCCTGAGGAGTATTGAAAGTGGAGTTCCACAAGGTTCACTAATTGGCCCAGTTCTTTTCCTGGTCTACATCAACGATATACCACAAACTGACCGAACAATGCTAAGCTTGTATGCAGACGACACAGCAATTATGGCCAAAGGTACCATTCAACGACTGCGTAAAAGTCTCCAACTTCACATCAACCTCATTGAGGATTGGATGCGTAAATGGAAAATTCAAACCAACGTCAACAAAACTGAAGCAATTGTCTTCACTAAGAAGAAAAAAGTAGCCAAAACCAAACTTTACGTCAAAATGTCTGGAAAAAGTATTATTTGGACCACCCAGGTCAAATACTTAGGAGTGATCCTCGATCAAAAACTTAGCTGGGAAGCTCATATCAAATACATTTCGGACAAATTCAAAAAAGTAAGAAGACAACTTTACTCGCTCATAGCTCGAAACAGTCGACTTTACCGCAAAAATAAAATCCTTATCTACCAATTCTACCTTCGATCAATTATCAGCTACGCAGTACCCGTCTGGGGATACGCTGCTAAATCATACTTCAGTAAACTCGAAAGATTAGAAAATTCCGTCATCAAGCCAATTGCGAAGGCAAGATGGTAGTTTCATATCAAGAACATACTTAAATCACTACGCATTCCAAGCTTCAAAGAGTACACCCAAAAAATTGCCAAGAAACTTTTCGATAAGATTATTACTCATGACAACCCAGAAATTAATACCATTCCGAACTATGATGCTAGCCTTCAATGTAATAAGAGGAGACCTCGGGCCTTCGTTACCTGAGCTTTTGCTCTACTCAACTTCATTTCCACTCTTTGATTGATTGGCAGAAGGAGGCAATTGCGTCCTTCCCCCCCTTTTTCCTAAGGAGAATCAACGAAAAACAGTTTTTCCAGAAATTTCTGTATAAAAAATTTCCTTGCGAATGAATCTACTTCATGTCCTACTACCAATGTCTTTCCTGGGATGACTGGGTATGACTGAAACCTCATGAGTATCCTCCTCCAACGTTTTAAGTGCCTTCGGCATTTCCCCCCCATGGCCTTTGTCTTCTCTAACTTGAGTGACTTATTTTTTGCGATTTCTGTGTGTGTGGAGTTTTTACGCCTGTGTGTTTTTTCGTTCGTGCTGTCCTGTGCTTGTTTTCTTACCAATGTTTAATTCATCATGTTCCATTAAAGTTATAATAAATGATAGGGTTAAAGGGCCTTCGGCCCTAGGCACCTTATATATAAAAATTCTCGCGTAAATTCTCTTGCAACCTTCTACATTCAGGTTAGTTAGTTTTTCAAGTTCGTCCTTTGAAAAGGATAAACATGTCCCCCAATCCATGTCCTCCCACCTAATTCGTGTAATGGAGGAAAGTCATCTTGGCATGATAATTGTTTGGCTATGAGGGGATTTAGCGCCAAATGCTGGAATGTTGCATTGTAGTTTCATCAGCTGTTTCCTAGCGAAATTCGAGCTTACAGCATATGGTTGTTTTAAATTTCTGTAGCTTTTTATTCCGCAATGCGTTATAATTTTTTTTTCTTAGGCTTTTCAACAGCGGTCTAAGTTGAAGTGATGCTATTTGTTCGATCACAAACTTCTTGAACTTTTAGTATAGTAAATTACCTCTGGAATTCGCTTTAATCCTCAATCAGTAGAATGATTTAATAAATTCAACTCATTCACAAATAAAATAAAACGGACGCCATTGAAGTTTACGAAGAAACACGAATCTTAAACTTTATTCAAAAGCAACCGACTTTTCCAAATCTCAACGAATTCTGACAAAAATCAACAAACCGACATTCCAATCTATACAGTGTTGCCACTTAGCAAAATTAACAAAATAATAATTCGTGTGGCAGTGTCGTTAGCACACTTAATACAAATAAGTTCATCTGTGATTTAACACTATTATTAAGTAAAATATTTACTGTTTTACCGCGTATATAAATTAAAAAAAAGTTTTTTTTTTTAATTATAATTTGCAGAATTTATAAATTTTTTTCTTAATTGTTTGAAGAATTAAATTTGGATTTAGTTTAGATTGAACTCCAATGAAAAAAAATTATTGCGATATTCTCAAAACGATGGCTCGGAAGGGGTTTGATATGATGTCCTAAAGAAACATTGAAGGAGGTACCAGCTGTTTATGAAAGGCAATGCGCCATTTCCCGGTGCCAAAACCGACTGCTCTGAGGGTGTACCAACTGGTTTTTTAAGCAATAAAACATTTCCCGGCGCATAAATAAGACACTCTAAATATCTCGGATTACAGTTTAGAGAAGAATAGATTCGAAACACAAATCTTGCTTAGGTTTTAATGTTACTTAATCTCCTACTGAAAAAACATTTTCAGTAAACTGGTGTTTACGAGCTGGTACCTAATCATCATCCCTTTCAAAAAAAGAGCATCGCCAAATAATCTCAGGGAATTCATACACTGTTTACTTAAGAGAAACATTTGCATGTAAAAGGTTCTTCGCAAAAATCGCCCCTACTTTCCTGGAGGACATTACCATAAAGAAGTGTTTGTCCACGCTCTCAAAAGGTGTGAAATGAGTATTTGATGCTGATTTGGCAACAGCTTAAAAGCCTTTTATACTTTTTTTTATATATATAATAAAAAAGGTAAAGATTCTTTTCGTCTTTCTGGGGCGTAAGGAAAACCCCCGAATTTGAATTTTTCGCGATGTCTGTTATTTTCCATTTTGGATTTTTCCATTACGTCAGTTTCATATTTGGTTTATAAAGTAATGTTTTACCAGCATATATCGCCGATACATATTTTTAAATAACAATAACATTTCCTTCAATTCCATGTACAATTCGAATTATAGCAACAAAGAAAGTATTTATAGACTGCATGCGATTGAGCAAAAAGTAAATACAGAAAAAGTAAATACAAAAATCTACTTACCTATTTCCCAATGCTCTTACAATTGTGTTGTGTATTTATTTGTGGTTGATACATTTTTCACAGCAACGCTATGTTTTTAATAGAACACTAAAAAGAAGTTAGAAGTATAATGATAGTTAATTGAAAATTCTTTATTCGTTTCGCTCGTAATAAAAAAAATAAGAATAAAGTTAATAAGTAATTTTGTATTTACAATTTATTTTCAGTAAAAATTAAATAAAAGTTATCCTTTGTTAATAGATACAACTTTATGTTTTTTCTAGAATAAAATTATACACATTGTTCACTGTTTATTAAAGGGGGAAGGAGTTTCAAGGGGAAGGGATCTATGAAATTATTAAAGGTTTTTGTTTCAATACACTTCATAAAATCTGTGAAAAACCTTCAAAAACTCTTTAATTTGAATAATGTAGGGAAAAGAGATATGCAGGAAGGCAATTTCATGCAAGAAACTTAAAAACTTTTTTTTTAAATAATGCAGCGTTTTATTTCAATATCCGTCATGAACATGTGTTTGTATGAATATCATCTGAGAAAGCTACGTGAAGTACAATATTCCTATTAAATAGTATGACTGTGAGTTCATATTTGAAGATGGATTTATTAAAAAAAGATATAAAAAAGGCTTAAACACTATAAATTAAATATAAAGGACCAGTAATTTTATTAACTTGCATGTTATTAAGTATTATAAATTAAGGAAAATAACTACAACTTTAAGCCAAGCGGTGGAATTTATATAAATGCTACTACATAAAAGTAGAAGCGTTAAATATATATAATATAATAAGGACATTTAACAGCATGATAGTATGTTGTCGTTCGAACCTTTCTATTTAATGCGATATTCTTCTCAATTCCACACCGATTTAAAAAACGGTATACTTATCCTGACGTGACATTTCGCTATTTATATATAATAATTAGTAATTAATAATTCATGCTAATATATTATGTAGTTTATTATATTTTACAAAATCATTTTCCTTTAGTGGACAATTTTCTGACTATATGTGTTTGTGCAAATATATGTCATCTAGTAAAGCTACTTTACATACAATAGTCTCAATAAATAGTATAATTATCAGTTCTTCGTGTTTGCGGACGAATTTATTTTAAAAAAAGATAGGCACAAGTGTTGCGAACATTAATTTAAATAAAATGCACCAGTAAAATAGATAGATATATTTATTTGAAATATATATAAGTCACAAAGCAATTAAATGAAAATTAAGTATCCAGGCCAAGTATCTAGGACTGGTCCTAGACCAGAGAGTGACATGGGAACCTCACTTAGAATTCATCAATTGCGTAAGGTCAAATTCAGTCTAATGCCGCTACTGAACCGCAGATCTAATCTCCCCATGACCAATAGACTATTGTTTATATAAAGTCATTCTTAGACCTACTATTATATACGCAGCCCCCATATGTGTATTTGCCTGTAAAACCAGACTTGATAACTTTGGCAAATTCCAAAGAAACCTATTGAGAGTCTACATCACGAGGTCCAAATAGTTCGTACACGACATCGACATAGCCAACACACTATATATGCCCTCACTACTTCAATTTATTGGAAAGCTAGCCACTAACTTCTATGGGTCAATAGACCATATTGACAATGAAGAGTTAAATGATCTAGTGGTCTATGATCACACAGATCCCCTACATATTCATCGTCCAAGGGCAGCGATCTTGCTAGCAAGTTAACTCTTGTAAATCCTTGATAACTTTCTGTAAATAAAATTATATAAAGAAACAAGAGGAATTAAAAAAGAAATCCCGAAGAAATAACAACCAGCCAAATACTCCTCCTGTTCAACAGTTATGACAGTTGATCGGACCCTACCTTAACCGAGATGCCCCCTTCAAAGTTCATATTCGCAATGGTAAACTTCATTTGTGCAACCTAGAGCTAATGTTATGTTAAAATCCTTGTCATACTGGAAGCGAAGGCTTCTCCGGAGCCACGACTTTCGTAAACCCTAAAGACTCAACAATGAAAATTATTCGGTTGTGCTTTGCATCAATGTTACTATACACACAAGTTGCCATTAAAAATTAAAAATAAGATTAAAAAGAATCTACATGTAGTATGCGACGTCCCTTCCCCTTGAAAGAAAGTGTTTCAATAGACATGGGCGTCGCATACTACATGTAATATAATTTTATATAATTTTATTTACAGAAAGTTATCAAGGATTTACAAGAGTTAACTTGCTAGCAAGATCGCTGCCCTTGGACGATGAATATGTAGGGAATCTGTGTGATCATAGACCACTAGATCATTTAACTCTTCATTGTCAATATGGTCTATTGACCCATAGAAGTTAGTGGCTAGCTTTCCAATAAATTGAAGTAGTGAGGGCATATATAGTGTGTTGGCTATGTCGATGTCGTGTACGAACTATTTGGACCTCGTGATGTAGACTCTCAATAGGTTTCTTTGGAATTTGTCAAAGTTATCAAGTCTGGTTTTACAGGCAAATACACATATGGGGGCTGCGTATATAATAGTAGGTCTAAGAATGACTTTATATAAACAATAGTCTATTGGTCATGGGGAGATTAGATCTGCGGTTCAGTAGCGGCATTAGACTGAATTTGACCTTACGCAATTGATGAATTCTAAGTGAGGTTCCCATGTCACTCTCTGGTCTAGGACCAGTCTTAGATACTTGGCCTGGATACTTAATTTTCATTTAATTGCTTTGTGACTTATATATATTTCAAATAAATATATCTATCTATTTTACTGGTGCATTTAATTTAAATTAATGTTCGCAACACTTGTGCCTATCTTTTTTTAAAATAAATTCGTCCGCAAACACGAAGAACTGATAATTATACTATTTATTGAGACTATTGTATGTAAAGTAGCTTTACTAGATGACATATATTTGCACAAACACATATAGTCAGAAAATTGTCCACTAAAGGAAAATGATTTTGTAAAATATAATACACTACATAATATATTAGCATGAATTATTAATTACTAATTAATATATATAAATAGCGAAATGTCACGTCAGGATAAGTATACCGTTTTTTAAATCGGTGTGGAATTGAGAAGAATATCGCATTAAATAGAAAGGTTCGAACGACAACATACTATCATGCTGTTAAATGTCCTTATCATATTTAATATATTTAACGCTTCTACTTTTATGAAGTAGCATTTATATAAATTCCACCGCTTGGCTTAAAGCTGCAGTTATTTTCCTTAATTTATAATACTTAATAACATGCAAGTTAATAAAATTACTGGTCCTTTATATTTAATTTATAGTGTTTAAGCCTTTTTTCTATCTTTTTTTAATAAATTCATCTTCAAATATGAACTCACAGTCATACTATTTAATAGCAATATTGTACTTCACGTAGCTTTCTCAGATGATATTCATACAAACACATGTTCATGACGGATATTGAAATAAAACGCTGCATTATTTAAAAAAAAGTTTTTAAGTTTCTTGCATGAAATTGCTTTCCTGCATATCTCTTTTCCCTACATTATTCAAATTAAAGAGTTTTTGAAGGTTTTTCACAGATTTTATGAAGTGTATTGAAACAAAAACCTTTAATAATTTCATAGATAAATGTATTTTTCCTTCCCACGCTCATAAAACCTTGAATTAAAAATTTTTAATGAAGGTTTTTTGTTGATTTTTTCACTAGGAAAAAGGTTTCAAAAATTGTCGATGTCTATGTTTTCGTAAAAACTAATTAACTACATTATATATTAGCATCAGTTATTAATTCCATATTTGAAGACGTAGCGACAATAAAGCGAACTATTTTAAAGAGCGCGCAATAAAATTTTTATTTTTTTAGAAATAGAAAAATCTTTGTCAGTTTTTTTTTTGTATAGATTATTTTCCTGTCAACTCCGTATGGTAAAGATTTCGTTATGTTTGCGTCTATGGATTCATAAATCACTTCCAATAAATATCGACAATTACAACCAAGACATCCGGGAATCGAACCCAGATCTGCAGGCACCGCTGTCCAGAGTCTTATCCGTTAAGCTACCAGGGCGAAATAAACAGAAGTAATGAAACGAAAGGAATTAAAAAAAATCCTGAAGAACTAACAGCCTGCCCAATACTCCTCCTGTTCAACAGTTATGCCAGTTGATCGGACCCTGCCTTAACCGAGATGCCCCCTTTCAAAGCTCATATTCACAATGGTAAACTTCATTTATGTAGCCTAGAGCTAACGTTATGTTACATTAATTGTCATACTGGAGGCAAAGGCTCTTCCGGAGCCATGACCTTCGTAAAACCTGAAGACTCCAGACAGGATAAGTATACCGCGTTGTAAATCGGCGTGGAACTGGGAAGAGGGTGGCTTCGAATCGAAAGGTTCGAACGACAACGCAGCGGCATGATATTAAATGTCCTTATTATATTTAATGCTTCCAATTTTATGTAGTACCATGCATATTGATCGGATCCTGCCTTAACTGAGATGTCCCGTTTAAAGTTCATATTCGCAATGGTAAATTTTATTGATGTAACATAGAGCTAATGTCATGTTAAATTACTTGTCATACTAAAGGCGAAGGCTTCTCCGAAGCCACGACCTTCGTAAAAAGAGTTATTGGCATTTAGTTTCTTTTATTGTTTCTACTGTGATACTGTGATATGGATTTGACCAAAGTGACGGGCCGGAGGCCCCATACTTTTTCATCGGAATTGTGCCATAGGCTACGTCGAAATTATTTTGTCTGATTGAAACTGGTAGGCAGTTTAGATAATGGAGGAAGGGTTTGCCAGTCAAAACTGGCTGAGGCTAGTTTCCATGAAATGGAAGAGATTTGCATACTATTTTACTTTATTAATTTATTGTATATGGAGTATATGATTTAAAATATTGGTCGCTCGTTATATGAAGGACATAACGGCATCTGACATGTAAAATGCCGCAAAGGGTCTTATATTTATGTCTTCCTTGAGAATTTCATATTGGATGGAGCTTCTGAAATCTGAGTCTCGTGCTAAGTTATTCTTATAAAATTTAGTATTAATCTTAGCCATAAAAGTGGCCAGAGAATCAATTTTAAGATCCCTGTGGATTAGGGTGTCACGAACATAACGTTCCGCGTTAACCAACTCTCTTAGAATAGAGTTTTGGCAACGCTGGAGGGCGGTGGATTCAGTCTTGTTAAGGGTTGTAAGCACTGGAGAAGCATACGTTAGTATGGGTCGGATTGTAGATGTGTATATAAGCCTTTTTTTGTTAAGGGGCATTTTAGATTTTCGACCAATTATGGGACGGAGATTTGACATTGCGGCTTTCGCTTTGTTTTTAACATTTTGAACGTGGTGCTCCCAGTTCAATCTATTGTTTATTGTCAGTCCAAGATACTTAGCTTTGTCTACAATTGGGATAGGCTCGCCAAAGAGACTAATAACTGATTTGATGGGACAGGGTTTTTTAATTTTCCTCACCAACAAGATTTTGGATTTTTGTGCATTGATGGCAACTTTCCAGTTTTCACACCAGGTCTCGATCTCATCTACTTTTTCTTGTAGTTTCTCTACTGCATGGTTTGGATTTAGAGATTTACAGACAACTGCGGTGTCATCGGCATAGAATGCCGTGAGACAGTTGTGGTCGGATCGGAGTTCATATTCGCAATGGTAAACTTCATTTATGTAGCCTAGAGCTAATGTTATGTTAAACTTCTTGTCATACTGGTGGCGAACGCTCCTCCGGAACCACGACCTTCGTAAACCCTAAAGACTCAACAAAAAAAACCACAGTACTCAACCCAAGTAGCCTGTGAGAATACACTATTTGTTAAAAAACCTGCGAATAATCACAAATAAAAAGCGCTCCCTGGTGGGTGTTTGTTGTTGGAAAAAAATGTAAAATCCACTAATAGAAAGCGCTTTATCGTACAGTGTGCAAGATATATTTGTCGACATAATATTATTGATTAACATTAATTAAATTCATTAATAATAGTTATAAATCCCTTGAATTTAATTCCTATTATAAATGCTTTTATTTTTTAATAATTTAAGAACAAATAAAGTTGCCGTACTATTTCATAATGTAAACTAACCATATGATTGGTAAAGCTTAAAGTAAACAAGATATACTATTATCAATTTAATTCATTGATAATAGTTATAAATCCATTGAATTTAATTCTTATTATAAATGTTTTTATTTTTTAATAATTTAACAACAAATGAAGTTGCCTTACTATTTCAAAATGTAAATTAACCACGATTGGTAAAACTTAAAGCAAACAAGATATATAACCAAGAACATATTTTTAATTTGTCGTTCGGATAATAAGGAAATATTTTATTACATATCTACCAGTATGTTATTAATATATTATCTTATATATATAAAAAAAAATCGATAATTAAAGTTATCTCTTATGTGAATCCTTTGTTAGAAACATTACTTTCGAACAATTTTATTGTTTAAGTAGGTTGTTTAATTTAAAAGTAGAAACAGTTTTTGACCAAAGATAATAGATCTCTCTGTGGCATACACTAGCATTTTGACGCTTGTATTGCAGTTCCATCAGTTATTTCCCCCTCCCCGGGAATTGCAAGTTTACAGCATATGGGTATTTTAAACTGCTGAAGCTTTTTATTACGGAATGTGTTATGTTTTTCCTTGGGCATTTTAAACAGCCGTCTAAGTTATTGTGATGCCAATATTAAGTTAAATATACTGTTTCGCAGTGTATGTAAAAAAATAATAATATTATTTTTTCATTAAAGACGCAACTAACGATTTAGGTTCGATTACAGCGCCATTTAAAGGCAGAAAGTTGACAAATGCATTCCTTTCGTGACCATATAAACAATAACTTCTGATGATCAAGTGGTGACATTTAAAACAATTTTATTTCGATATAGAAGAAATGGACGAATATTTTTTTCTGATATTTAAAATCGGAAATAGACGCGAGCTATTCGAAGAGTTGACCACTGAACTTTAACTGCTGGAAGGCAATTGAAAGCAGCCATGCTGTGCCCCAATATATTTTTTTAAAGTGATTTAGTGGTGGTTTTTATTGCCATAGCATTGTAGAAATATTAAACGTATATAAATATTATATTTTCTTCTTATAGAATTAATTTTTATATTGCCAAACAAATAGTTTTTGCTCTTGCTTTTTATCTACTTCGAAAACAAGAAACTTTAAACAAGAAAAACGATACGAATTAGATTCAATTTACGACAGATATTGTAAAAAAAAAATCAGAATTATGGGATATTTGCTTCAAAACTTTTTGCTTGAAAGAAATTCGATTTTTTTAAAAGTTTATAATTTAGAAACTAATTTAACGAAATCACATCTTTTTAAATTGACATGGTTTTTTTTTTAAATAAAAAAAAGACATCTCCATAATTTAGATGGTTTAGAAGTTTTAAACACACACTAACGTACCTTAGTACGTATTTAATGGGAAATGTATATACCATGGGAAAATAAAATATCCAATTTTAACAATTGATTTTGGATGTGATGCTTGAAATGACAAATTTTTAAGATACAATA
This sequence comes from Troglohyphantes excavatus, assembly GCA_963932185.1. Classification (NCBI taxonomy): domain Eukaryota; kingdom Metazoa; phylum Arthropoda; class Arachnida; order Araneae; family Linyphiidae; genus Troglohyphantes; species Troglohyphantes excavatus. The sequence continues at coordinate 33,374,364 of OZ010678.1, forward strand.
AAAACACATCTTTTCAACATTGAAAAATAATTTATTTGACTCAAGCTTCTGTAATACTACCCACTAATTAGTTTGAAAACAGGTTACAATAACAACTTTATTGCTTGTTTTTGAATCAATATTCAATTTGGATAGTGTCGAACAAAGAGCAGAATAAACCACAAGTTGCGAAAACATACAAGTTTTAAGTAGAGCCAAGGATAGTGAAGACCATATATATATAAGGTGTGCTCGTACTCGCGCTGCCTGACGGAAGGCGGAGAGAGCAACTATTTGACGTCATAGTGACGCCTACTTCGCCTTCTGTGGGCGTGTCTAATGCTCTCGTTTGAACCAATGGCAAGCCTGAACTAGATGCGGGCGCGTTGTTTGATGGTGCTGCCATCTATTCGTTTTTTTGTGAACTATTAAAAAGTGATAAGCTAACTTTATTTAGTTACTTTTACTGCATTTTATGAGTTTAAATTATATTTTAAGGATTGCATTTAGTATGGAAAAATTGCAAAATAGTTGCTTAATAAATTAAGCGCATTAAAATAATATTAGCTGCCACGAGAGCATGTTCATGAATTTTGAAAGAGTAAAATAGTGGTCGGAACCATCATGTCAATGCATTTTGTATTGGACATATTAAATGAGTTACAATTTCAATCAAGTAAAATACGGAGAAATAACAAAACAAGGATGGATTAGTAGTGAAGTTACCTGAACACAATTATTTACAGATATTTACATTATTTTGCTAATTAAAAATTACATCACCAGTTGTTACCCAACCGGAATCGAACCGAAGTAGCAATGCTTGAAACACACAGCCAATGAGAATGATCAAAAACCGATAGTAAGGCGGAGCTAAAATGATGTCAAAAGTAAGGCGGAGCTAAAATGACGTCATTTAGTTGCCTTTCCTTGCCCACTTTCAAAAAGCGAAAAACGAGTGCACCTTCTATATATAGTCTTTACTATCCTTGAAGTAGAGCGTCAAATTATATGTTTATAAACAAATTTGGAACAGTTCAGTCAAATGTATCTTATTTATTTTAATAATTTTTTTTCCGAGAAATTATCCAATTTCCATGTATATGTTTGTTTATTAAGGTCATTTGTTTTGTTTTTAAAAGATAATAATTAAACAATTTAAATACAATTTTCACAATACATTTTATTGATACAACCTTTTTTTTAACTAATATTAACCCTTTGCACTCCGATGTCGCCTCTCAGGCGCCAACATAACGACCAGTTCTTTTGTTTCCCTGTTCTTTAAAATAAACGAGAACAGCATGAGCTTGTGTTTAGAAGATCAATCTTTTTTTCAACTTGTTCTCTTGCAAATACAAAACAGATTAGGATTTTTTTCCCTTTATGAGTATAAAAAAAAATGTGGAAAAGAACGTAAAGAGGAATAACTGTTCCATAGAAAGAGCACAAATCGCAAAGTGTTCTTGGAGTGCAAAGGGTTAAAATCAATTCTAAATACAAAATTAAATAAATCAGATTGGATAGTTAACTGATTATTACAAAATTTAACATGTTTAAAGAAGATTTCCCAGATGTATTTCCCTCTCGTATCTGCAGGAAAATTACTAAGTGGAAATCGGTTTTAAAGGAATACTATGTAATATAAAGGGTGCAAAGATAATTGCAATAACTTCACTAAAATGACTTTTATAACTATATGCCATGATTGAAATTAAGATAAACAATCAACAACCATAATAGAAAGGGGAAAAAATATTATTTCTTAATATATAATAACATATTGTAATTCTATTCTTAACACTCATCAAAATGACAAGTTCCATTGAAATAACATTGGCAGCATGAACATGTTTACAAAGGATCAGCCCCTGTACTGAAGTCTATACAAATAAAATGCCTGTAAATAACCTAGAATTTTTTTTAAAACAATCGAAAACTTTTTATATTTTAACAGTTTTACAATTTAATAATGACAATAAATTCGTGATGCGCGGCAACCCTAAATGTATTTGCTTAAAAAACAGCCAAGATATGTAGAGATTATTTTCCAAACTTCATAGTTCACCAATCTAAATTATGGAGAAATGGCAGAAGATAAACAACACCTGAACAAACAATTATTCATAAAATAATGTTAATTCCGTTTCAAAAATATCTTTAATAGAATTTGAAATATAGAGAGAAAAATCCAAATTGAGAATGGCACAAAATAAAAGTAAATTAACAGATTGACTGTGAGCCCTACCAGGCACAAAGCGGGCACGTCGGCGACAACCGCGGTGAACATGTTAATATTTGCAGTGAAATAAAAACGTAAAAATTGGCACTAAAATGTTAGAAATTGACATAATGAATATCAATGAAATAACAAATATCTAAACATTAGGAGGGACAATAAGGATAAAAATTGAGAACTGTACATAAATTTGAGAATAAACAATTTTTAAAGAATATGTTCATAAATATGTTTTGTTAAAGCATCTATATGAAATTTGGCCAAGTAAAACATGCAAATAGGTTTAAGGTGTACGTACACACTTGAAAAATTTTATATACAGTTTTTTCATGTATGAACACACGTCAATATTCCTAATGATTCATAAAAAAAAAAACTATGAATAAAGTCAAATGCTAATTGGAAAATTAGAATTTTATTAGCAAATTAGCATGTTTTTTCAAACACGATTACCCAAGTTGTAATTGATCTAGAAACATAATTTTTGTTGGAAATTACTGGCAATATTCTTCTCAATGTTATGAGTCTCCAAAAAGTTTATAGCATTTAGTTTTGTTTTAAAAATAATTTTTGACTTCAAAAGTTAAAAGAAATTATATTTTTTGTTCTTTAAATTTATACTAAAAAATCAGCTTTTAACGGATATTTATGATGGAAGTTCATAACATCTCACAACTAATACAAAGTTGAATGAAAAAATAATTTTCTCAAAAAGTTTAAGAAATCTTGAGTTATCAAGTTTGGAATGAAATGACATATGGTAAAAATACAATTACTCAAAAATTGAGTTGAAAGTTTGCATAACATATTCCCATTGTAAGCAAGGGTATAGAATAACACTTTGTAAATAATAAAGTTTTAGGAATAATATAGAGAGCAGCAAAAAATAAAATCGCAATTTTTGGTCGATTCACGCATTTTGTAGTGTGTATGTACACCTGAAGATCTATTAAAAATATTTTTTTATACAACAAATGTAAAAATATCAGTGACAATTATACTTAAAACAATATGTAGATAATATGACTAATAACAGTTTAAAAAGGTTTTAAAAAACAATCAATAGGAAACATTAATACATATAAACAATGAGGCATTAGTTAGTTCATTGGGAAAAAGAGTACAACTATATCTTATGACAAACCTCAAATCAAATTGCATTCAGATTTACGCATTTATTGTAAAGATACAAATATGAAACTAAAATACACTTAGCACACAGATGTATCGTTTAGTAGTAATTTGACACAAATAAATATAAGACTTCAGCATTGGCAAAACAAAGCATTAAAAAGAATCTTACAATATACTCATGGTTAAAAATTATTTAACCTTAATAACAAATAGTGTATACTTTCATATCTTATTCTTTAATAAATTCCCTTAACATTTCAAAAACATTGATACATTCAGGTTACTAATTTGTTCAAAATAAAATAATACATCTGTATTTAAAATCATGTTTCAAATAGTTATGTATTATATACCAATCTATTTTACAGTGACTGAAAACAAAAAAAAATATTTTGTGCTCATTTTAATATTTGTATATTTGAAAGCTTCTCTCTTTAATTTTATTGTATAAAAATAGTCTAGAATTTTTTTTAATAAAATGAAATCTAATTATTACACTATTAAATAACAAAGTATTAATTTAAGTGAAATATTTGGTGTGATTCCCAAATACATATTGAAGAATATAGGCATCTACAATTATTTCTGTATCAAATGTAACATAGAAGAAAAAAAATAATACATCCACTGAGGATAATTTGGCGATCAACTGATCGAAATTTTGAGAAAATGAATTCAAAATTTAAAAACTTTTAACATGATTTGTTTCACCAGAGAATAGATCAGTGAGAATTAAAAAAAAAAAAAACACGAACAAGGTAAAGACTCTTTATTTTGTAATTCTATATTTAAAAGAAGTTTCTTTTCTAAGACAGCTTCAAAAAGAAAACATATTGTAAAGAAAGCAGACAGCAAAATCACTATGTGTGGCTAATTTCAAATAGAGATTTTTAAAGGAACTAACAGAAAAGTAATTATATTATAAAAAAAAAATCATGTGTTATAGTAACAGAATACGCATATTCTGTTTATTGTTTATAGTTTCCAAAATTAAAAAATAAATGTAAGTGTTGCTAAAAAGTAAAGAAATAATTTCAAAAGGAAAAATCCTTTTTCTACATTCCAATTTCTCTGCTGCAAGTTCTGGACATTTAACACAATTGCATATTTTAATAATATTACAATTGCTTAAGAGCAAAGGAGTATAACTTCTTTAAAGTCATGGACAAGCTATAATCTGTTAACCAGTATTCAAATAGGATTTTACAAAAAAATTTTAATTAAGAGTCCAAAACATATTTTACTTCTCATAAAGTTCATTACTTTACATATTTTAAGTTTACAAATTAAAAAAAAAATTAACATAAAATTATTTTAATTTGGTGTAGCATTTTTAAGTAACATAAATTTACAGGTAATGTAACTAATATAATAAGTTTAAAATTAACAATGATGTATTTTTAACCGATATAAGAGATAACAACTAACCGATCACTTTTGTGTTAGACAAGGATGGTTAAACATCTGTTACTGACATCCTAAAAAATCAATCTTCATAAAGAAGCAAAATCAAACTCTAGTAATAATGATGCCTTTTAAAACTAATCTCTAAAAATAAGAAAAATCATTCCGTGAATTAAAAAAAAAAGACTAAATAAATCATTACAATTGTAGACCTTAAATTATTTCTAAACAAATCACACAACAAATGTGCAAACAATACTAAAAAACAATAACATAGAATCAAAATATATATAGTAAAAAGAAAAGGAATGCACTAATCATTGTCTTAATGAGGTTAACTTTAGACAGGGTGGCAACAAATTTCTGGAAAAAAAGTTCCCTGATATTTCCCTGACTTCCATGATGGTGTCACAAAATTTCCCTGACTTTAAAATTACATTAAGAAACGTTGAAATATATGCTTTGTATAAAAACAAAGTATCCACGCTACAATACAATAAATTTACTGCATTATAAATAAAAATTTATAAGCAATACTTATTGTCAGTTAAAATAATAATTTAGGGATACACAAATTATACAATTGTGGCAGGCATAATAGTAATTAATCATGTTCTCTGTAAGCAGAGAATGCAAATTTTTCCAAATATTTCTTTTGGAGATAATTTTAAATGTTATTAATATTTTCTATTCCAATCCTCAATAAATCACATTCATTAGCCCCTCACATGTTGCTCACAATTTCAAGGTCCAATGCACCTTGCTTTTGCTGCTCCCTCAGCAGTGGTTCACATTTTTACAGAAATAAAACTGAAAATATGAAAATGTGCATAACCATACTTTTTAAAAAAAATTCTTTTTCAGAACTAAAAGGAAATATTTACAACTAAATTATCCAGAATAGAGTGCATAATGGAGGATAATTGCTGTTTTAATGATCCAAATCTGAAAATTCCCCGATTTTTTGTGAAATTTCGAAAATTTCCCTGACTTTTCCCTGATATTTCCAGAATAAAAAATTTCCATGACAATTCCCTGATTTCCCGGTTTTCCAGGTTATGTTACCACCCTGCTAGAGCATTATTTGTGCAATTTAATGGAATGCTAAGATACACAATCTCACTAATAAGGGATAGCAATAAAGAAATACAGGGAAGAAATAATATAAAACTAGTAGACCTCCAGGAAATATAAACAACCTAATCATCAAATCAAAACTTAAATCTTACAAAAGAAGGAATTGGTTGGGTGAACGTCGTATACCACGGCACCTAACACAAGGTGCCGCGGTACAAGATACACAAGGTTAATAATGGCTACGAGTGAACCATCAAATCAATCAATCAAAACTTAAATTTTATAAAAGGAGTTGGTTGGGTTAACGTTGTGTACCGCGGCACCTAACACATGGTGCCGCGGTACAAGATATGCGAGGTTAATAATGGCACTGAGTGAACCATAAAATCAATCAAAACTTAAATCTTACAAAAGAAGGAATTGGTTGGGTTAACGTTGTATACCGCGGCACCTAATATAAGGTGCCACGGTACACAAGGTTAATAATGGCACCGAATGAAAAGTTGTTACTTTCAAATGCTGTTAACCTGCACTTCAAGAAATGATTGGTCACTTTCATGAAATGTTTTTTAAATATAATTAACCCCCCAAGTAGTCAGAAAAAGGGCATAATTTTAAAGTAGTCTCTCTTTGTTTGAAAAATAGTTTATTTTATATATCCAAAGCATCTATATTATATATATTTTTTATTTTAATAGATATAGCTTCCAATAAATACCCCAAAGGTTAAGATTTGAAAAATATTTTATTCAATATGTTTATGAATTTAAAAATTATGTGTATTACTAGAAAAACTGGAAATCCATGGACGACTTAAATCGTTCTGCTCCGTCAAAGGGTTAATAGTTTAATTTGTCAACATTTATTTTACAAATTGTTTAGTAAAGATTAGGGAATTTGTTTATTTTTTAAGACAATCATTTCATAAAATGCTTCAGTTTTAAAGTAATTTCACGACATGTTTTAAACAAAATTTATAAAATGTTTAATTATATTGTATAGTCATTTCTCGAAATGTATAATTTTGTAATTATCTGGACATTTCAAGAAAGTTCCAAATATTGTAGAAATTATAACAAGAACTTTCAAATTTTAATAAACACATACAGTGAAAATATATCCTAGTTGGGAGTTTTCTGCTAGTTTCAAAATAAAGGAAATCACATGCAAATATTCTACTCCACCTATTTAATAAAACGGTCACCACTCAAACTTTAGTCAAAAAAAAAACTTCAATTTTTGTTATAAAATTGTGACACCAGATTTATAATTAAAAAGTTCTTCTTAAAAAGTAATCTTATTTGATTTCTATTGAGTTTCAAAATTGAATGTTTATATGTAATTTAATAGCTATCACTCCATTTGGGTAGCGTGTTAATTATAGTACTAATATATTACAATGCATATAAAAAAAATATCTACTTAATTCCATATTTTAAACAACTATTTAAAAATATATTCACTTCACCATTACTTAATTTTTAGTTAATTTTTCACATTGGATTTCGAAAGAAACAATTAACTCAGCGATTCAAAAAGCGAAATTTTTTAAAATAATCCCAAGTCTAAAAATAATCGAACTACCAAAGATGATCATAACTGTGCAGTTAGAAACCGCAAAAGGAAAACGTCTCAAAAGTCGACAAAGGAAAAGGAAATCGTCTCAAAAATCGCCAAAGAAGGAAAATGTCTCAAAAGTCGTCACAGGAAAACTTCTCAAAAGTCGCCAAAGAAAAAGGAAAACATCTCAAAAGTCGCCAAAGGAAAATGTATCAAAAGTCGCCAAAGAAAAACGTCTCAAAAGTCGCCAAAGGAAAAGGAAACCGTTTCAAAACCCGCCACAGGGTAAGCTGTCTACAACACTGTTTTCGATGGATTCAAGATCCATTTAACACTAGAACTGTTTTAATTTACTTCTGCAGAAGAAGAGAATCTCTTTGAGTTGTTGCGACAAGGGTTCAAAAGCGAAATTTGGCAGCATGAATTTGCCAGAATTTTGGATTTTAATAAAAGATAAATATCCCATTTTAAGTGATATAGCTCAACGGATTTTAATTCAATTTTCGACATTGTGTTGGTGTGAAGATCGGTTTTCAGCGGTCCCTGTGATAAAAAGCAGGTACCGGGCAAAAATCAACGTAGAAAAGGAACTAAGAGTGGCAGTGTCCAGTTTGATTCTACGATTTGAAAATATATGAAGTGATTTACAAGCTCATCCACCCCATTAATTAATTATTAATATTAATGAAATGAATAATTGAAGAACAAATAAATGAACGAATTTGTTCAATAACGCAGGCACACGAGTTTTAATTATTTTTTGATCTTACTTATGATTAGTGATACTTTTACACAGGTAGACCGACGTGGAAAAATCCTAATTAAAAAAAAAGGCGCTGCAACTAGAAAAGTTTGGGAACCAACTGGTTTAAATTACCAATTATCAACTTTTTTAAGATATTAAATTAAAAGAAATATTATCAAATAAATTTGATTAGATATTTAAAACTGTTATGAACAAATAATTTACAATATAAATAATTGCATTCTTAGTATATAGGAAAATATAAACAATGATGATAACGGCATTAGACTTTTTCTTTCAGTAATTAAAAACAATTGCTAAAATAAAAATATTTGTTTATTTAAATAATTTGATATTAGTGATTTAACAGAGGAAATATAATAAAAACTTATTTGGGATATTGAAGTACATACACATTGTTTCTACCTTCCACACGGAACATCTTATTATTGAATGCTTCTTTGGAATTGTGTTTCAAGGTCAAACTTTTCTCCTTCTTTTGATATCACTCTTTATTCAAATGAATTTGAAAAATAAATTTTGACTTTTCAAAATATTCCACATGATATTTAAACATAAGGCTGTGAATGAAATGACAATGCATAAAAGTAACTAAATACATTACAGAAATTAAAATGTCATCAAAAACAGCACAAGAAATATAACATGGATTACATAATTCAAATATTAAGAATTTTTTAGATAATTTCCCTTGATAAATTCCAGTTTTTCAAGAACATAAGAAATCCGAGTCAGAAAAGAATATGTTAACAATAGGAATAAAATCAGAGACCGTTAAATATTTTAGAAAATACTCATTTTTTAAATCGTTTTCATTTTTACTGATAATTCAATATTTACCGATATTTAGACAGTTTTCCCTAAGTGGAAAAAGTAGGATCTTGAAGCACTTATTCTGCTAACAATAGAATACATGGCAGAAGCTTAACAAATATATTTTCATTTTCTCAAAGCAAAATATTGTGCTACGAAACTCATACATCCACACATAACACTCAAAAGCACCAACAGAAATTAATCGACTTCCATCAACACTCACTCGACATACAAAGGCTCATCCAATCCCAAATGGATTCATTCGCTCTCGGACTTGTCCGGGCTTTTACCGCCGCGGATTGCCTCGTCCAGTTTCCTCTGGATGTTCTGGAACGAGTCTCGGTTGAGATAATCGATGTTCCCCTTCTCCCAATCGTGCAGTCGTTGCTCGTCCTGCCGTTTTAGTTCCTCCTCGGTCGGGGTGTTCGCAGGGGTTGATTGGTTTGATTTCGAGGAAGCAACAGCGACCGGGGTTATTGAGACGTCCGATAAGCTCTGTGTGATTGACAGCTGTGAGAACAGGGTTTTTAATTAATTAGAATGACTGTATAATAAACAATTTTTAAGCCGACTCTGTGAAATAATAATCACTGCCAATTGTTTTGTTCCTATAGTGATGGATTTGTAAACACGCCACATACAGGTTACACAAAGGCCTTTATTCAAGAAAGCAGGTAGCAAAAAATTTTAAGACTTCTGAAATTTATTGCAAACACATTTATTTCAACCAAAAAATATTGTAAAGGTACATCATGTTTTTGCCGACAGAAAAAATTTAACTGTCAGAGGTACAAAATTTAACAATAAATTATCGCTAAAGATGGGCACTTCATCAAAATAATACTAAATTCCAAGCTGGAAAATTTCTACACCATTCTGCAGCAGGGTAGGCAGAGTTTTAAATCAAATGTTGTTCTTTTCACACAAAAAACAACAAAAAAGTAGTTTATTTTATATTAGAAGGCTCATCCCCTTGTTCCGGAATGTAGTTTGCAAAACTAACAACAGATGGCGCTGCCTCAATTTTTAATTTGTTTGCAGTTTGGAAATGTTTTACAATTTTTTTAAAAATATATAATAAGGCTTATATTCTTTCTAATTTAAGCTGGCATCATCCCAATAATTATTAACCAATGAATTAAAGGGGATAATTATCAAACATACATAAGGGTAAAATGCAAATGCGGAAGCAACAGATTTTTTGTAAACAAACATTGATGTTGCCATTTCACAGAGATATACAGCATTTTTCTATCATTGTGCAAGAAAATTATATATAAAGGTTTTTCCTGGTTTTAAAATAAAAATATTTTCATTGACAGCCTGTGATCCCTACAAGGCACGAAGGAAAAATGTTGGTATGTCGTCGATAACTACAGTCAAGTTGTTAATATTTATAATAAAATAAAACATAGTAATTGGCACTAAAATTTTTGAAATTTACATAATAAATATCAATGAAATAACAAAAATATCTAAACATTAGGGGTGACAATAAAGATATAAAATTAAGAACTGTACATAAAAGTGGAAAACAGATAAAATCTTAATTTTATATATTACTATTTTATGGAAAAGGTTTCTAAAATGGTAGAGAAATTAAAAGATTAAAAAAAAATTATAATATTGAACAATGTAAAACTAAAACCAAAATCACAAAAAAGACTTGGAGTTGAAAGGACAAGGATTATTTACACAAGTTTTTTACATGATTTTTTTTTTCATTTAATATATTTTTAAAAAGAAATTTTAATAAATTTCATTATTACTTAATTTAAAATGCGATTAATTCAAATGTGAATTGGAATCTATTACAATTTAGCAACGGAGCTGTTCTAATGATATAAAAAAAATTGACAAAATATTATCAATTGTAGTATTCCCATCTTTTATTTAAAAAATAAGTTGTTTTTCTATGATATATGTATTTTAATAGATAGCCCAACAACACTGAGTCCCAAACCTAGTAAATATTTAAAACAGGAAAAGTTATTAAAAAAAATGGTTTTAAACAAACAAAAAATTAGACAAAAGAAAAGCTTGTTTTAAAAATAATGGATTTTTGCCAACCCTGTTCTTCAGGTATACAATAACCAGTGTTCACTCTATGCGTTTTTGAAGGGCGGCCCACCCTGCCCGTCTTTTTTTACTCTTGATTGCGCCCCAATGTCCCTTTTGAAAAAATTCTGCCCTTCTGGCCCTTTTCAGTCACGGCACAAGCGTCAATGCTTCCCTAGCTGTCTTTAAAAAAAGGATCGATTAAATTTTTTTTTGTGTAAATTGTAATTAAGTTAATTGTGACAGTAGAAAAACAAACTCCTTTATAACTACGCGTGTTATGAAATCACGATGATTCCGCGGAAATTTAGAGCACAGGGCACGAATCCTATTGGTTACCTGTGCTGCATATGAAATGCTAATTTTTGTTTCAGTGTTTTTTTTAAAAAGAAGATGGTTTGGGGCGAAGTTGCAAGTCTAGGCATTTCATTACCAAATTTTGAATTTAAGTTTCATTTTTATCAATTTTGTAAGGGTCTGATTAGGTCTACTTACAGATTTGGTTTTTAGGGAAAACATTCAGTTTAAATGTCAAATTTTAGATTTTAAGGTAATATTTTCATAAAGAATCATCAATTTTGTTCGGGTCTTTCCTGCGCAATGTCAATCAATAAATCGGCACTTTTTTTTGTTTGGTCACTGGTCCGATGTGTGGCCATGCCCACCCCATAATTTTTTTTTGAAGTGCACTTTTAAAAACAAGAAGTGCCTTTTCTAAAACGGGGTGCCCTTTTACTGCCAACTGCGCCCTGCCAATAACAAAGGACAGTGTGCACTCGAGGCGTTTTTTGAAGGGCAGTCCGCCCTGCCCGCCTTTTTATCATCTCAACAGCCCCCTCATGCCCCCTTTTCAAAAATGCTGCCCCCTTTCTTAAAAAAAATCTATCTCTCTTGCCCTTTTCAGTCAAGCACAAGCTTCATCATTCGTCCTTGCTTAAAACATTAATTTTTAAATGTCAAATTTTGAACCTGAAGTAGTATCTTCATAAAGAGACATCAATTTTGTATGCGTCTTTCCTTCAAAATAAGCACCGAACTTACACCAATAGAACAATATCAATAAACAAATCAGAACTTTTTGGTTTGGTTACGGGTCCAATGTATCAACAAATGGCCACGCCCACCCCGTACTTTTATTTTTAAAGTGTCTTTTCAAAAACGAGGTGCCCTTTTACTGCCAACAGCGCCCTGCCCCTTTTTATTTCTAGAGTGAACACTGGCAAAGGATAAATACATTTAGAGGCAGAATTTGCAATCAAAAGTACGCAACTTACAGTATGATCATGCCAATCGCAGTCTTCATTGAATATCTTCCACCAAAAAGATAGGTACTCGTACAGAGGGTAGTTTCCACGCGGGGCATCCACCGACCCAGAGGACTTGTCATAGGGATACATCCAGGGCTTCTTCTGAGTACCCAAGAAGTGAACAACCTTCACATCTTTACCAAATCTGGAAAAAATTTAATTGTCTTTATAAAACTTACATTTTTATTGTCCTTTTATACTCTATTAAGAAAACGCGTATCATGGGTGAAAGTGGACCTGGAATGAAATTCAAAACTTTATATTCTCATTCACACCTCTTCGTTTAAAATTGAAAAAGGTAGAATTACATTTGAAAATTTTCTATGATTTTCATTGTTCCGGTATCATATTTAATATAACTTTTGATTTATTATTGTTCCATTTTATTAAATATTTAACTAATTTTGTAATGTAATTATCCTTATTTGCTCTGTAAATTTAAAATTATAATACAAATCTTACGGAAAATAAATTCCAACAAAAGCATGAGTTTTGTGGTTTTGCTAAGTTCCATTTTCTGTGATCTTATATCGTTTTCGAGACATTGTCAGACTAATTCTAATTATAATAATTTAATTTAAATTTGGTACGTCCTGGATAAGATAAAGGCTGAAACCTGTCTCTCGAGACTGAAAACTTTCACTCATGACATACATAGTTCGAAAGTTTATTGTAATGCACTCGATTACTAATAAAATCTCTAGTGTGTAATAACATCTTTATATATAATTCTCTTATGCGGTGATTGAAAAAACCAATACCGGTGAAACCAATTAAATTTTTTTTGTTTTTCTCTATGCGGAATGGCAACAGTTACTTCGTTTACAAAATTCTGTTGCGCCCGCATTTTTATTTTGCCATTATGTAAGCCATTTTGACGATTAACCCCTTCAATTCATTGGTAAATAATTATTTTGATGATGTCAGTTTAAATTAGGAAGAATATGAACCTTATTAAATTAAAAAATAGAAGTTTTGAAAAACGCTTTTCCAAACTTTAAATGAAGGAAAATTGAGGTGGCGCCATCTGTTGGCAATTCGGAAAACTATTTCTATGATACTTCATTTTTATGACGTATACACTCAGTAAATTACACACTTCTGGTAGGCAAGATTTATGGTAAGCTTAACGTCAATTATGGCCAAAACAAACTACCAATATTGTTAGAAATTTTACTGAAATGCAGGAAAATAATGTGGAAAATATTAAATAATGGTAGGCTTGCCAGTGGTACCATTGTTTTTATTTGTAGTTAAAAAGAAATTAGTTGGTGGAGTGTTAGCGGAACAGGGGGCGGAGCCTCCTAGTACTATTAATTACACAAAATCCAAGTGCAAGGATGAGATTTACTGTATACGTATAAAAGACAACCTTTCACTCAACCAAGGAGATAAAATTTTATATTCACTTTTATATTCACATTGTGGTAGTTTACAAATATACAACAAATTTGATAAAGATTGCTTAATAAGAAAATATATAAATGACTTTTCTCTTTATAGTACTTTTTTTATATTTATTAATGCCCAAGTACTATTAAATATATTTTTACAGTTGTAATGTCTATGCTACTAAAGGAACAAAACCTACAAATTATTTTTCAAATAAAAAACAATTGAAGTTGCAAAACTTATTTTGATTATTTTTCAAAAAAATTAATGCAAAACAATAAATTTTAAAATTGTCCTGAAGAAAATTTTTAGAAATTAAAGAACTCCTCACAGAAAATAATCTTTTTTTTTTTTTTTAAAAAGGAAAACAGACTATAAGTAAAATGCGCTAGGAAGTAAAAAATAAGTTTTAATTTTACGAACAAGTTGAAAAAATTCAATTATTTAATTTCATATTTATACTTATTTCAATGTTTTGAAATCAGCTCCAAAATTTAAGTACATTTTTTGTAAATTGTCACCAACTTCAAAAAGTTGTAATAAATATTAAATTTTTCCAACTTGTTTGTAAAATTAAAAATTATTTTTTACTTTTTAGTGCATTTTTTTTAAAGATTATTTAATTTTTCCTTTTTAGTTTCAAATTTAGCAATGGGCTTCATAACATGCAATTATTCACCATGTATTCATATTATCACATGCCACGAGTAGTATATTTTGAAAACATAACTGGTTTAATAACAAAATCTGGTAAATGAAATTTCATTGTTGTACAACCTCTATCTAACAATGAAATACTTTGAAATTGGAGTTGTGTTAATCGATATTTCTGAATAAATAAAAGGCGGATAATCAATTATTTTTTGCAGTTTTTGTTAAAGTGGATTTTTATTTATAAAAATTGGGAAATGGGACTGAAAAATTGGGTTTAACTGGAAATTGCTATTCTATATATTGTTTGGCTTGAAGTTAGTAAATTTATTTACTGATATACCCAACAATATATAGAACAGCAATATCCCTTCAAACCAAAAACACTTTTTAATATCAATAACAACTTTATTTTGTGAGTGGTGTGTGTTTAAAACTATGCAATATTATTCATTCATACTAAATATATATATATTTTAAATAAATGGTTTGGTTTTAATATCACTTTTTTTTAAATATACAACACATAAAAAAAACACAGAAACTATCCTAAAATACTTGTTATATGCAGGTAGGTAGGTGTAACTGGCATTCACATTCATGTTGTAAATGAATGACAGATGGCGAGAAATGTCCTTTGTGGACCAGTCCTTAAAATACATATTCAGCAAACCTTGATCACCACCTGGAATATAGTTAACCATCAGGGGAATACCAACATATATTTGTCAATTCATGGATCTCCATTTTTCTCAGTAATACATATTAATTTTAAATGCATAAAAGTATTCAATGTTGAAACTGTTTTTAACTCTAAATTATTGTGGTATTTCTATAATGCAATATGCATTTAAATAATTATAATTATTTTAATAAAAAATGCTGGAAATATAAATTAAAATTTCACATGGTGAAATTATTTAAAACAGCACAGTAGTAAGATCAATGGGCAGAAAAGTGATCAATGCAGTTCAACAAGAATGCACTTGATTCCAAATCCTCTCCTTCTCCCATATTAAAAAAAATATTTAATAAATATTACTTATATTGTAATTCATGTACAGGGTTCCATTCTTCATTTGTGAAATCATTCGACTTTAATTTCAATAATATTCACAATTAATGAACATTTTGAATTAAATTTCTCGGCTTATAAGCGAGTATATACAGTGTTCACTCTAGACGTTTTCTGAAGGGCGGCCCGCCCTGCCTACCCCTTTTAAATCTTGATAGCGCCCTCATGTCCTTTTTGGGAAAATGGCACCCTCAATTTGAAAAAATTCTGCCCATTTCAGTCAAACACAAGCGTCCTTGCTCCCCTAGCTTTTTCAATCAAGAACAAACGCCCTTGCACCTCTCGTCTTTATAAAAAGGCATTGATTTTAAGAGTAAATCAAAATGAAATTAATTATGACAACCGAAAAAAACAACTTTTTTACTATAGATGTTGCGCATTCGCGATGATTACGAGGTAATTTCAGGCAAAAGGCATCCTGATGTGTTAACGGGTGAACACGCCCACCACAAACTTTCTTTTTGGAATTGCCCTTTTAAAAACAAGAAGTGCCCTTTTCCTGCCAATAGTGCCCTGCCCCTTTTTATTTCTAGAGTTAACTCTGATATACAGTAATAAATTTGTTGCAGTTTCATGACCATTTTGCCTTATAAATGCTCTTATACGATAACTAAAAAACCCATAAGACAAAATTCCATAAAGTGAGACATTGTCGCAACATTTTTGAAAGATTTCATATTTTTATAGGTATTGAGACAATTTTGGAATAATTTTACTTACATAGCAAAATATTTTAGAGTACAAAAAAATTATTGAAATCTGTACTTCTACAGACAAGTTGCTCAAATCTGTGTACAACACTTGAAAACTTACCATCAAAGCTTCCGTCTTCTCCGGCCATCTTCAGCAACCCGTTGTGGGTTTCATTTGAAGGAACAAACACAAACACTCCAGAATTGAAGCAGTCCGGCCACCCAATGTCGGGAACAGCAGAGAGCTCAGGCTTCTCGAATAACTCATCACAGTTTTTCAAAACCTTAAGATGCAATTTTTAATTTAATGATACTTTACAAATAAAAACATCAATATAAAGATGCTTTGCAAATTTACATTAATTATATTTCAGGCATTCATTTTAAATATGGCAAACCTACTAATATGTAAAAAATCAAATATGCACAATAATTTTTTTAAATAATTTTTTTTCCATAAGAAACATGCACGAATTGTTTATTATACAGGGTGGCAACAACAGTCTGGAAAAAAAGTTCCCTGATGGTTCCCAAAAATCTCTCTGATTTTACAATAATATAAAGAATTGTTGCCATACATGCTTGTGTAGAAACAAAGTATCGACGCTACAATGATCCAATGACAGTATTGCATTATAAATGTAAAATAAGAAATACTTCTTCACAGTTTAAATAATAATTTATGGAAACAACACAAATTATGCAATTGCGATAGGCATAATAGTAATTAAACATGTTCTCTTGAAGCAAATAATGCAAAAAAAGCAAGTTTTTCAAATTATTTCTTTTTTGTAGATAAATTTAAATGTTTTATATGCTTCATATTTCCTATTCCAATCTTCAATAAATCACATATTCATTAGCCCTTCACATGTTGCTTACAATTCAAGGTCCAATACCACTTTTGCTTCTCCGTCCAGGAGAGGTTAACATTTTTTTTAAAAAATCTTTTTCAGAAATAAAAGGAACTATTGACAACTAAATACCCAGAATAAAGGGCATAATAGACGATAATTGCCGTTTAATTATCCAAATTTAAAAATTTCCCTGATTTTTCCAGAATTAAAATTTTTCATGATAATTCCCAGATTTTCCAGGTTATGGTCACTTGTTAGGCCACCTTGTTATATGTTTACAAAAAAAAAATCAAGTTTATATATAAACAAGTTATTAAAACTGTCCATTGTATATTTTCAATTAAGTTGTAAATTCAATAAAGCATATAAAATTATTAACTCAAAACAACCTTAAATACAATATATTATTTAAACCGTTTCACAGCTATATGTTTGAATCAAATTTTTAATGAAACAAATACAAAAGAATAAAATCCTTTTAAAATAATTCAACAAAAAGAACTTTAAAAAAAAGAATCACCAGAGTATCTGCATCTAGAAATACGCATTTCGAGAACTGAGTCAATTTCCAACAATGAATTTTGGTAAAAGACACCCCCAACTCTGGGCGGCCCAGCAACTGCAGATTGCCCTCGTCCTTGCTGTCTAATTCGCTGACACTTTGCACTACGTCGAAGACCTTGTTCAGCTTATCTCTGGAAGAATATTGAAATGATTACACAAGAAAAACCATTCTAATTGACGGATAACTAAATATCGCCAAATAAATAAAAACTTTGGCAAATAAATAAAAATGTTGCCAAATGAATAAAAATGTGCCAAATGAATAAAAATGTGCCAAATGAATAAAAAATTTATAACAGTTGTTCATCTTTAAATATATGGGATGTTAAGAAAGATTAAAATATGAACGCTAATCATCGCAGGGAGCACAGTATGCATGCCCTCATTATTTTATCACTAACTTCTCTATTTAATTAAGCTTTCCAGTTCTGACGGGACCTTGCTATTAATATTCTGTTGCAAATCTGAAATTTAACACTTTGGTCCTCCTGATGGGTGACAAATTAAGAATATTATTTATTTCGCTTAAAAATATTGTAGTTGTTTATAATGTGAACATTAGTAACATATGCTTTATTATATAATCAATCAAAATAATGACAAACAAAGATTTAGTGCATTAAAATTTTTAAAAAGATAAGAATCTTAAAATGCTAAGGCATTATTTTTTCTAATAAAGAAGCATGTCAAAACTATTTTCATTTCAGTTGATGAAGGGAGATGCATCTCACGAAACATGTCTAGATCTTATGTATTTTCTATTGCATATTTTTAACGTTGTATTTGTATTTTAAGATATGCGATATACTTCACCAAAATAAATTTCTATGCAGCTACAACAAATTTATAACACTTACTGGACGGTGTTAGTAACGCCATCAGTAACTAAAACAGCTAACTTGACTTTAGTTTCTACACGTCTTAAAGAATGTGCCAAGACTATAGCTCCTTTACTGTAATTATCATCAGTAGCTAGCGTAACAAATGCGTAATTTCCTGAAACACAGCAAAAGTGACATTTTTTATTAATACATGGTGATGCAAGAACACTCATTAAATGATTTAACAAAGATACAAATATGATATAAAACTTGCTACTAATGAAATATTTTGTTTCACTACTCAATATTTATTAAGATAAAATTTCCTTGACTTTTCAGAAAAATTTCCAGATTGAAATTATTCAAGGGTGTCAACAAATCCTGGGAAAAAAAGTTTCCTGATATTTCCCAGATTTTCATGATGGTGTCAAAAAAATTTCTCAAATTTTACAATTACATTAAGAAATGTTGCGATACGTGTTTTGTATAGAAACAAAGTACCCCCACTACAATAATACAATATATCGTATTATTTAAATGAAAAATTATGAGCAATAGTTATAGTCAGTTAAAATTATAATCTAAGGATACCACACAAAATTATACAAGTGCAACAAGCATAAAAGTAATTAAACATGTTCTCTGGAAGCCAAAAAAACAATTCAAAAGCAGTGAAATATTTATAGAATTATCTCTTCTGTATAGATCGAAGAGCATTCGTTTTTTTATCTGAAATTGCTGACTTTTAAGTAAGTTTTTCCAAATTATTTCTTTTGTGGATAACTTTAAATGTTTTATGGGTTTCCTATTCCAATCTTCAAAAAATCGTATAATCATTAGTCGTGCGCATGTTGTATACAATCCAAAGTCCACTAGATCCGTTGCAGCCCTGCTTTTTCTAAAAAAAAAATTATTATTCCAGTGCTTACTCTAGAAATAAAAAGGGGCAGGGCGCTGTTGGCGATGAAAGGGCACCCTGTTTTTGAAAAGGCACTTCTTGTTTTTAAAAGGGCACTTTAAAAAAAAAAGTTTGGGTTGGGCGTGTCCACCCGTTGACATATTGTACACGGGCCCAAACAAAAAAAAGATCCACTGTTGATTGACATCGCACTAGAGCTGCATATTGGGCTATTGTTAACGGTTTGGGGTCTATCTCGAAGGACAGACCCATACAAAATTGATGTCCCTTTATAAATATAATACTTAAAATAAAAAATTTAACATTTGTAAATTAATTTTTTCCTTAAAAACCAAATCTGTAAGGTACCCTAATCAGACCCCTTACAAAAGTGATGAAAAGGCTACTTAAATCCCAAATTTGGTAACAAAATGCCTAATCTTGTAAGCTCACCCCAAACTATCTTCTCTTTAAAAAAAAAAAAACACAGGAAAAACTTAACATTTCATATGCAAGCACAGGCAATCAATAGGATTTGTGGAATGCCCCATGCTCGAAATTAAAGCGGAATCATTGCGATTGCACAACACAATCAGTTAAAAAAGGAGGTTGTTTATCAACTGACCTAATTCCAGTTTACACAAAAAAAAAAAAAATATTCGATGCCTTTTTAGACAGCTAGGGAAGCAAGGACGCTTGTGCTTGATTGAAAAGAGCAAGAGGGTCGGAATTTTTTCTAAAAGAGGGCGGCAGTTTTGAAAAAAGGGCAGGCATGGCGGACCGCCCTATAAAACTCGTCTCGAGTGAACACTGATTTATTTTTTTTCAGAACTAAAAGAAAATATAAAAGCAACTGAACTATGCAGAATATACCATAATAATTTCGTTTTAGTGATCCAAATTTGAAAATTTCCCTGATTTTTTGTGAAATTTTTCTTGACATTTCACTAGGGATGCAACAGATCCGAAATCAAAGTGACAGATATCCGATTATCATGCCGGACATCCGGGTAAATAAAACACAGATTTTTTTTTTCAATTATCATTTGTTCCCTCTTTAAGTATTTTCATGAAAATATTACCAATGTACTCTGCTGATTCTTTTTTGAATTTTTCTCGGGCTGTCACAGTCTAAATGGTTTTCCCATTAAGACTACAATTTGATGCGCAGTACGGTCTTCAGTTGGCAAATGTGACTCACACTCTCCGTCTCGGATTATAGGAACGTGGGTAAAAATTCACTGCACGGTCACCCTTGGCGACTTTTTCAAAATCTCGCCAAAAGTCGCCATATTGGCGAATTTTTGAAACATAGGGTTGCTGCAATTCCTTGTCGGGTCGGAGGGGGGTTGCCATTAAAAAAATTATCGCCAAATGTGGAAAAAATTGCGCCAAGGGTGACCGTACAGTAAATCTGACCCGGAATGTGACTGCCGCAGATTCTCGAATCCAACTATCACCCAACCTATTTTTTTTGCGAAATTATATTAGGATTTTAACCGACTCTTGCACCAACCGAACCTCTTACTTTTTGAAGAACATTTTTACTGAAATTTCTCGGCTTATACGCGAGTATATATGGTAGATATCGTATGGTAAGAGAAGCATGGTGACATAGACTTGAATATTTTTTTTTATAAGGCTGGAAGTCTAGCAAGTTTTTAATTTTTTCGGACTTCCGGAAAAAACCTTGGAATTGTCTAGAGATTTGCCATTAATTTTGCATCCTGATATTGAAGCAAAAAAAAAAATGAATGGAGATACTGACTGTAGATTAAACCAATGAGGAATGAAAATGTTACCTAACGATATAGTTTATAACTTATATGAAACTATTACTAACTATACGAGGTAATAAGTAATTACGAAATAGCTAATGGTAAAACTAGAGTAAACTAATCACAAAATGACAATTGGAAAACTAAGAAAGTACAATTTAGACTATAATTTACTCATGCTTGTAACAGTGTTCACCCTTTTGAAATAAAAAGGGACAGGGCGCTGTTGGAAGGAAAAGGGAATCCTGCTATTGAAAGGGCACTTCCCCCCAAAAAAAGTATGGTGTGGCCACTCATTGACACATCAGACCCCTGTCAGGAGGAATGGATACCCAAATAATAGTGAGAGATCTGATAGGCGAGTTTGGTTTTGGTAAATTGATGTCCCACTAGAACTGCACATTTGGCTGTTTGCGACGGTTCGGGGCCTTTCTCGAAGGAAAGACCCGGGAACAATACCTTGTATTTATTAACCTTGGTCAGATGACAAGGACAACACGCGAGTTGACACCCGACGCAACTTCAATATTTATGATTTGAAATAATTACTGTAGAGCAATGGTTCTCGATCTTTTTTCTCTCACGTACCTCTTGAGAAAATTAAATAGGTTTTTTTTGGTTTGGTTTTGATTAATTAACGTTGCACTAGAACTGCACAGTGGGTTATTGGCGACGGTTCGGGGCCTATCTCGAAGGAAAGACCCGGGAACGATGCCTTGTATTTTAGAACCATGGTCCGATGACGAGGAAACACCTGAACTATGTTCTGGACGACTTTTCTAGTATTTTGTAGCGAAGCTGTCAACCCTCCGATCACAAGATCACTACTTTTTACTTTTCTTTGTCAAGTCCATCACCTGGCATCGAATCGGGAACCTTCGTATTCCTAGCTGACGCCTTTAACCGTTCGGCCACGGAGGCCTCCTTCAAAAATGAACACTGCTTGTAATATGTGTTACTCAACCATTTGCACATGCATGTAAAATGCATTATACAAGTATTGCGCAGGGTTGCCAATTTGAATACAAATTATGTTTGGTGACATTAATTTTGACGCCTTGGCAGACTGCCCCTTTATTCATTACTTTAACCTTGATCAACAAGCACTACTACTTTTATACTTTCAAGGTCACAGCTACCTGCAATTGAACTTACACAATCTGATTCACTTGCAAAAACTGCCCGAGAATGAAATCCTCAACCTTTTATTCTAGCTGCAATGTTTATTGTATTTAAAGAATTACAGGAATAGAAATGAGTTAATACAGTAGTTAGCGAGTTCAGTAACAATCAAAATGTCAAAGCACTATGCAGACAACTACGAATGTTATTGACGATTAAAATTTATTTAAATCATAAAATTTCACAAATAAAAACAAATGATTTCGCAAAATATAAATACAAAAAATTTTGCTTCATATGATTAATGATGATATTTATATGAAACGATGTGGAAACAAAAGTATAAAAAAAAATTTTTACCTTTTTCCATCGTGATCAATAATGTTAAATGTAGATATTATTGGATAGGAGCAATCAAATATTAAAACATTTTTTTTAATGTCAAAAGTTTAAAGAATATCCCGAAAGAGCGACTGACACTGAACAATTCCACTTGTAGCAATGCTACACAGGTACAAAGGTTGAATTAATTAACTTTTTACACAATATATTTTAATAAATTTAATTCCCTATTTGCACTTTTATAAGTTTTTTTCTTTTAAAGTATAGTAAACTTATATCACTTCACTTCAAGTTCCGAAACACATGACTAAAATGTTGTAAACACTACACGCCAGACGTCATCGAACGAGAGCCCCAGTTGCTCAGTGGATAAGGCGTTCAGCCACTAATCAGAGGATTGGATTCAGCCACTAATCGAATCCGTGCGATGGACTTGACAAGGAAAAGTAAAAAAGTAGTGATCTTGCGATCGGAGGGTTGCCAGATTCGCTACAAAAATACTAGAAAGTCGTCCAGAACATCCAACAAATTATAATGGCGTGTATACGGGATTGGTGCACGATAAATTGATCGGGGTCCAATGTCCTGACGCCTATTGAGGTTGCGTCGGGTGCGAGCTCAGGTGTTGTCCTCGTCATCTGACCATGGTTCAAAAATACGAGGCATCGTTCCGGGGTCTTTCCTTCGAGATAGGTCTCGAACCGTCGCCAATAGCCCACTGTGCAGCTCTAGTGCGACGTGAATTAAACAAACCAAACGTCATCGAACGAATAAATAAAAACATTTGGCATCCCACGCACCGTGCGTGAAGAAGTTGGGACTACGACAGATTTAGCATAACCAGTCCCTTGTGCGGATGCTCAAAATGTACTTAACAAACTGTACTTAATTAATCGTCTAACCAAATTCATACAAAGAAGCTCTAAAATTTATGCTGTGTAGGAGCAACAATGGGGAACACTCTATATGAAGCAAAGAGCTCACACTTTCCTCCTGTGTAAATCTTGTGTGATTTCTTAAGTGATCAAGTTCTTTTTAAACTTTATCCCCTGTAGTATTTTATGGGTACCCCCCCCCCTCCCCTTTAACACTGCTTGTGTACGTGGCCGTCATATCTAATCCAATAGTTTGGTTTTTGTTTGGTTTTGGTTAATTAACATCGCACTAGAGCTGCACAGTGGGCTATTAGCGACAGTTCGGGGTCTATCTCGAAAGAAAGACCCGGGAACACATACAGATTCACACACACATTCATACATGCACCTCGTTATTTTAGAACCATAGTCAGATGACGAGGAAACACCTGAACTGGCACCCAACGCCTTCAATAGACGTCGGGACTTTGGACCCCGATCAGATTTATCGTGCACCAGTCCCGTATACACGCCAGTATAATTTGTTGGATATTCTGGACGACTTTCTAGTATTTTTGTAGCGAAGCTGGCAACCCTCCGATCACAAGATCACTACTTTTTTACTTTTCTTTGTCAAGTCCATCGCACGGGTTCGAACCACCAATCCTCGGATTAACCGCTCGGCCACGGATGCCTCGCAACCCTATTAGAGTTCAGTGGTTACAGGAGTGCGGTTCCCAACCTGTAGTCCATCACTGACCAGTGATCCGCAAAAGGGCCCGAAGTGGTCGTGTTTTACTTAAAAAAAAAAGAACAGTCTTGTATGATATGTATTCTATTTTTTTAGGGCCTGAATTAGAAATGTCAATACTTAGCACAACAGCACTGGTGGAGGCCCCTTTTGAAAAAAATAGTCGAAGACTGAAAAATTTGCTGGGGGGGGGGGGTCCTACCGTAGCCTAATGCGACCACCTAAACTGTAGGTGGTCGAAACTTTCTCTTCCACACTACATATTTGCTTTATATTAACCTTTAGAACCTAAAAGTAAAGTTAACAAAAATGCAATTATGGTAGGGGAATAAATTTAAAAGCAATCAAAATGTGCAAAAGGCCGATCAGCAGGAGCTCCAACGCAGGGTACCTCTCTATTTCGTTAAGCCTGCCCAGTGTTTGGTGGAACACGCCAGCTGACTCGTCAGTCAACTGGCGCTGGCTGTCGGATGTTATAGACAATCTAAGCAGTACACGTTTATTAAGTCAAGTAACCTATAAGGCAAGTAATAAGTCAAGTAATAAGTTTCAAGTTTCTAAGATATATTATAACAATACAGATACAAGTCCTCAATGCTGAGAGAGTTCATGCTTTCAAGTACAACTGTTTCGTGACTTTCAACACCCTTCGCCTATCCAAGTCACACGATTGCCGACCGATAGTGGGTCGGACAAATACACCCTACGTTGAATCTCAACCGCCAACCAGCCCGAATTAGTATGAATGATAAATGGATTATAAAGTGAAATTGAATTAAGCAATCAAAAAATTGGTACTTATTTATTTGAAAATAAATAAGAACCGTAGCCTAATGCTACCATCTAAACTTTAGGTAATCGAAATTTCCAAAAATACAATAAAAATATTTTAGAAGTTACACAATTGAGTAAAACTGTGCATAACATACGTACTTAAGTAATACATGTGTTTTAGTGTTGTAGCCACAGAGAGAGCGCAAGTGTATTTAAAATGAAAAAAAATTAATTAACCACAATTCTTTAAATTATAATAGCTTTAACAAGAATAAAACTATTCATTAATTTGGGTTAATTCTTTAACTTAAGTATAAATTTAAACCATTTTACAAAAAATATTCATTAATATAGATATTAATCTCATTTATTGGTAGTCTCTAGTCTTTAAATAATACCTCAACATAGATATACTTACTACATAAACTGAGATAGATTGTACTCATCGTTTATGAATTATTTTTATGTTGAAATAAAAGTATTTTTCAGTATTTAGTTGTAATTCTAATTATATACAAATATAATATAAGTATTTCTGTATTTAAATTTATTGATATATAGAATAAAAATATTATTTATTTGGGAAAAACAAATATTATAAACAAACTTTCCCATAATTGCAAGCGTAGCTACTACAAAAACAAAAGCAAAGTTGTCTGCTGTAGGGAAGAAATCGAAACTACTAGTAAGTTACCATGTTGAAACGTCACGTGAAACTCTCCCATTGAATTTATTTATATTTCAAGTTTAATATACTACTAATTTAAATTATTTACACTCTAAACACGAAAATTTCATAAGCTAAACGTTATTGTGCTACCCCATCTAGCGGTCATAGATGTCCCTACTCTAAATTGGATTTCGACACCATCTGGTGAGGCAGTTATCAAATAAGGCAAAAGAAGAATCAAAAAGTCCTCACATTGGTCACAGCAGAGGACTGGCATATGAAACTGGCCAGGGAAAAGTTTAAATATTGGCATCTTATATAAAGGATGTTTTACTGCATAATAAATACCAGGCACGTAGGTAAGGGGGGGGGGGGTTTAGGGGGTTCAAACCCCTCCCATTGTAAGTAAAATAAAAGAAAAATTAAAAACCGAATTACTGTAAAAATCATAAAAATAGAGATTTTAGTTGGGGGGAGGGGGGGTGCCCCACTGTGGGCATGGGGTATTGAGACCGAAACACGATGACTTCATGTTAGGTTTAATTTGAAATAAAGATAACAAAGGGAATAGATCGTCAAACGGGGTCGTAAAATAAGACTTAAAAATGACAAGACTAAGATGCTCCAAGACCACATAATTTAGTTAATCTTAAAATACTTCAATAGAATTTGCCAGTTTATTCTAAAACAAAACCATCTCCCATGTTTTCTATAACGGTTTTTAATTTATTGTTTTTGTTGGCCTGTGAAAATACCTGCTCTTTGAGTATTATCTAAATTTCGCGAAAAACAATCGAGCGTTTTTTACTTTTTGTACGAATCAACCCAGGACGCAGACCAGTCGGCTCGTATCGCCTTTTTTATTTTTATTTAATTCTAAAAATAGATCAGACACTCTTTCTTTCATCAAATATGTATA
Organism: Troglohyphantes excavatus; assembly: GCA_963932185.1. NCBI lineage: Eukaryota > Metazoa > Arthropoda > Arachnida > Araneae > Linyphiidae > Troglohyphantes > Troglohyphantes excavatus. The sequence continues at coordinate 33,400,864 of OZ010678.1, forward strand.
TGAAACTTTTTACATTAAAATGTAGTATTGCGTAATCTATAGGCGCCGAACGACTGAGCATTTTCCTTCGGTCCTGGCATTTTCAGCGTTATTTCGTAAATAAATCTTGTTTTATTACTCTTTGCGGTTCTGTTCCGTTCGACCCCCCCCCCCCCCCCCCCCCCCCCGGGGAAGTTTGGAATTGCGAGTTTTAAAAATCTCTGATTTAGGAACATTTAAGCCCAAAGAAATAGCAAATGAAACGAGGGAAGATTAAATTGCCCAACTTGTAAGATTAAACTTAAATTAGACCTCTGAACAGACACTGCATTGTGCATCGCTGCATATTGGAATATTGGCGACGGTTCGGGGCCCATCTCGAAAGAAATACCCGGGAACAATGCCTCGTATGTTTGAACCATGATCAGATATAGGACAACACCTGGCGCCGTTAAGTTGATACATTTTTTGTTTCTTTTAGATCTTTGAATTAAAATGACCTTTACAATTTAAATTTAATTAATGGAAGTTAATATTTATTGGTATTAAGTAAATAATTTTCTCTGTATTAAATTATGTATATTTAATGTTTAATTTAAAATTAGCAGTGGCGATTGGATTGCACAATTCCATGCAATTTCGAGTGTTTTTACTTCCACTATACTTTTATAATTTATAATATGTGTGGTAACGATTAGTTAGATAATTTATAGTTATGATAGTTTAATTATAATTAATAGTTTTTTATAATTTATATTATTCTTTACTAGTTTTGGTCAACTAAAACGCTTATTAGATCTTTAAACTATCATAACTATAAATTATCTAACTAATCGTTACCACACATATTATAAGGATTCTCAAACTTTAAATTTGTTCTCTAAATTCATTTCATAATTAAGGAGTGAGTTACTAATTTTAAAAGTACAGTTATTGACAACTGTTAAAAGTAGTTAATGACAGTGATAACTGTTGCTGCCTTGATATTCAAATGCCAACGTATCCCTTTTTACTAATGAAAATTTATAAATTTTGTTGAGAAAAAAAATAGGGGGGGGGGGGAGGGGGTTTAAGTATTCCCTCTCTAAGGGGGACCCCCCCCCAAAAAAAAAAACGGATTTCCTTAGGTACCTTACCCCACCCCCCCTCGGGAAGGGGGGGAGATTAAGTAAAGAAATCCGTTGCTCAGTCAGTGAACCCCCATGAAAAATCTATACCTACGTGCCTGATAAATACACAAAATAAGAACCTTAATAATTTTGCTAATAGTTCAATTCTAATAATTGTGTAGTCTTTAGATGATTGTGACAATTAGCATTGTTCCACAAATTAATTTCTTGCATTTTATAACGTGTGATTTTTTCATATGTATTAATATGTGCCGTTTTGACATAAAAATTGTAGTTTCTTCAAATAACCTGGACTTCCAAAGGCCGAAATAATGTCATTAAATGTACCCATTTTCCTTCTTCTTGCTTTGAATATAAGTATTGATCGGCTTCGGATAGAGAAAAACCTTCTTCAGTGAAATATTCATGCAGTTTCTTGTTTCACGCTCGAGCAGACTTAAGCTGTAAATGCTCTTATGAAGTTTACACACTAAGTGTTGTTCCCGTCTTTTTGCAAAACCCCTCAGTTTGTTTTTGGAAAAAGGTTTCTTCAAGATATCCATTTAAAAAAACAGTTTTGTTATCTAAATGCTTTACTTGCATTTTGTATTTTCCAGCAACAGAAAGAAATTTTCTGAATGTAGTCTGCTTGTGCAAAAACTTCGAGTTAAAAGAATGCATTTCATCTTTCATGGCTTTTATTAATTCTTCTTTTTCAATAGCATTAATACTGTGCCTCTATAGTTCGCCGGTTCACTTGCAAGCATAGCTATGTTGCAACTCTTAGTTTTTTAGGTGGAATGCCTCCCACACATATCTTCAAGGAAGATGGTATTAAATGCCTTATTCCAGACAACATTCAAACAATAATAGACGGCGACCTGAATGCCAAAAATATTATCTGGGGCTGCAGATCCAACAATAAAAATGACAAAGAGATGCGTACACATCTTAAAACATTTAGCATAAAAGTTGTTGCCACCAAAATATCTCATTCTCCCTAAACAAATTTAACAAATAATAAGCAACATAAACTGGGTGCGTAACAGACAGCAACGAACACTGGACCCCAATCTCAAAAGGAAAGTTAAACTTAATAAAGAACTCTATGAAAATCACATACGGGAAATGTGGGAAGACTAGGTCGCCTATTTACGCACCACGTTCAACTATACGGAAAATGTCCAGAAGCTTAAGGATCCCAAGCACCATTATCAGGCCAATACGTGGTCAGCAGGGCCTCGTCTATTCAAATGATGAAAAACCATAGGCTTTTGCGGATGAGACGGAACGTCAAATTTCGTAAAATGTAGATTCTTCAAATGACGATTTGGGGAAAATTAGTCAGAGGAGAGATGTGTATAAGGACTCATAGATTTAACTGCTGATATACAGGGTGCGGCAAGTTAACTTCCTTTTTTGAAATGAGTGCTCTGAAGCTTACAGGAGCAGGTGGGCGCGGTCTCGTTCGAGAGAGGGGATCATAAAGTTGTGTGACCTTGTGGTTCAGTCGCCATCATGAGTTGGAGTAACGAACAGCATGCATTTGCCGTCGAGGCCTATTTTTCCAACGGAAGTTCGGTGGTTTCAACCCAGCGCGCTTTCCGAAATCGCTTCAATATTGAGCCTTTGGGACATATCCCGGACCGTAAATCTATTCTTTGGTGGGTGACAACGTTCAGGGAAACTGGTTCTGCGCAGAGAAAGACTCATAGATTTAACTGCTCACTAGACCCAACAAACCTAGACAACATTAAATACATAATTCATAAACTTGAAGAAAAAAAATCTGGACAAAACAATATCAACAATAAAATGCTCAAAAGCCTGCCAGAGAACTCAATTCAAAAGCTTCTAAACATAATCAATACAAGTTTAGCAAATACGTGCTTCCCAAGCTACCAGGGTCTGATTACCGAATAGGCCCGTGAAGCCCAGGGTCTATTTTTACACTTTACATTTTTGAGGGGCCCCAAATCACACCTTTTATATAAATATTTAATACCCCTATAACATAGTTTGCTGCTAAATTTACCTAAAAAAATTGCATTACGAACTTTAGAAGAAAAAAAAATATTCCTTGTGTTAAATTTGTTCGAAAATTGAAAAAAAAAAAATCAAAACATACAGAATATTAGGAATACTTATTAATATATTTTATTATATTATTTATGATATGTTTCATTTTTAGGTCATTCAGAGACAAGGATTTAGTATTTCTAAAAACTTGATTTGATGTTCCAGGGTTTATTTGAGAGCAATAGGTTAATTAAAGAGCATAAGCCGGCTTCCCCTGATTCAATGTCTTAATCGGGCCCTGCAAGCTACTGGAAGGAGGTCACAATCACAGTGGTGTAGCCAGCATAGGGCAACCTGGGGTAGGACCCTATGCTGGCTACATGCCCTTTCCCCCCATAGCCAGTTTAAAATCAAAATTATTCTTTTATAAAATAACAGTTGAAAAAACTAAGATTTTTCTTCGATTTCTATAGAGACAAATTACGTCGCATTTCCTTGGTCTAACCCACAGGTATCTCCTGCTCCCTTCTGTTCTCTTGAAGGGTTTGAGTATAAAGGAAGCAGTGGTCAAACAACCTTGAAGACAGGAAATTCGAATTTTTCTGGGGGTGACGATGGGGTAGTAGACCTGTATGATTGTCTTCGTGTCCCGTGTCATTTGTTTATTACGGGATTTTAAGTAATGAGGCCTTCGTCAGGTGTATAGATATTCAGTTCGCGACATAAAAGATCATTGTAGGTTGTTTGTACATATAAAGGGTTGCTTTTCTTAACACTTGAAATGGGGCGGCAGTTGAACCAGAATTCACAATGCATCAATCGAGAAATTGCTTGCTTTGAAGCAAGGTATTTTCCCTGAAAAGACCCATTCATCCTCTACGTGCTTCAAGAAAGGATTGTACAGGTTGTGGCAAGTTAACTTCCTTTTTTGAAGTGGTGCCCTGAAGCTTACAGGAGCCCCAGGCAGGTGGGCGTGGTCTCGATCGAGAGAGGAGATCATAAAGTTTTGTGAATTTGTGGTTCAGTTGCCATCATGCGTTGGAGTAACGAACAGCGTGAATTTGCAGAAGAGGACTGTTTTTTCAACAGAAGTTCGGTGGTTTCAACCAGCGCGCTTTCTGAAATCGCTTCAATATTGCGCCTTTGGGACCTGCACCGGATCGGAAATCTATTCTTTTGTGGGTGACAAAGTTCATGGAAACTGGTTCTGTGCAGAAAAAAAAGAAGTGGAGACGTCCCATCAGATCACCTGAGAACACACACAGTCACTTCAGACCGTTATGTGAACATGCTCGAAGAGGTTTTTTTGCCACGACTCGATGAAATGGACTTAGGAGAAGTATGGTTTTAGCAGGACGGAGCAACAGCCCATACTTCAAGGGCATCGATGGTTGTGTTGCGAAATCACTTCCCAGGGTGCCTCATCTCACTGAGAGGCGATTTGGAGTGACCGGCGCGTTCTCCCGATTTGGCTCCATGTGATATCTTTTTGTGGGGATATTTAAAATCCCGTGTCTATACTGACCGCCCACAAACTTTGGAAGATCTGAAAAAAAAACATTCAGGGAGAAACAGCCAACATACCCATCAAATATGCTTTAGAGAGTGATAAGAATCAGCAGAATTCGGTCACCCAGTGTATCGATGATGGCGGGCGTCACTTACCCTATATGATTTTTAAAACTATGTAAACCACAACTTTAAATGTGAAACTTTTGTATAAAAAAATAAATAAAAAGATATTTTTACTACTTTTTGTTTTATTGCAATACGAAATAAGGAAGTTAGCTTGCCGCACCCTGTAGTTACTGTAGAAATATAGATGATGGTAATCTGTACTTGTTCAACTTTGTAAAATCCCCTACTATTCCCATTTAGACTAAAATAACCACATAATATACATTTGGTCTGAAAGTCCGAATTTTTCCTAGGTTTGGAGGAATAAAACGTGTCGTTTTTTATTAATTAAAGTAAGGAGGAAAGATCCGCTCTTCTTAAAGATTAATGTAGTTTATAGTAATATCTATTATATTAGTAATATTATGTGGCACAATAGAATAATAATTTTCAAATATGCGCTAGAGACTGAACAGGAAAAGAAAAATTGAGTTTGTACGGTTACGATAGTCACAAAATTTAGAAAGCAATACCAATTTTTTGCATTTCAGTCCAGTGAAAAACCACGAATGGCGTAATGTTAAAACGGTACCTATAGAAACAAAAACAAAACCCTCGTGAAATAATATATGGATACCATTTTAAAATCTTTTCCCTTCGTCGCTGAAATTCGAATGCTATATAATGCAACACGATGACGTCAGGTTACGCTTAGTTTGAGATAAAATAACCTCAAAACATATTTTTGGAGCTTTTGAAAACTATTTTCCGGGATAGGCCCCAATACAATACCAGGTTGTCCCTCATGCAACGCAACAAGAAGTATTATGTTAGATCCATTGAACTTCGCAAATTTACAATTTCAGAATTTAACTTTGAAGCTAAACACTACCATGAACTCATATATTGGCAGAGTTTGGAAACAATGGAACCTCCATTTACCATGGGAATTTCAGAATAAGCTTTGAAACAAGTGGTGCTTGATGGCGTACCTGAAGTGTTTGTGTTCTGAAACTACCCATGTCATACTCAATCGGTGGAACGATGGGTTAAATTAGTGAAGGAGGCATCAGCCCGGTACAATCTACTCAACTTATATGTTGAGTAGATTGTACCGGGCAGTTTGTGTACCTCTCTGTCTGGCAGGGCATATTTTAACATAGAGTTGGTGGGGATTTTTCCCTACCAGTGTGTAGAAATGCCCCACCAGTCATACAGAATTGCCCCACTTGACTTTTTTTTTATCCATTTGCCATCGTAAAAACATAAACTTGAAGTTGTAGCATATGAATGAATGACGGTAGACAGAGACAGATGTCCCTTCCTGTGAAAAAGCCCTATTTCACCGCGAGGGAGAAAAGCTTTCACACCCCTCCACCGTACTGGCTATTTCCCATCCCCAAAAATTCTTTTGTATTGAGAATTGCCTTATTTGTGAAGAAGAACTGTTCTTTGTTGATTACGAATTACACACATACTCTTCAATTTTACGACGCAATTTCCGACACAATTTGAAATATACATCCTAATTTTAAAAGAATTCAAAAGGCTGATCAGCAGGAGCTCAAGCGCAAGGTGTTTTCTCGGCCTTTCTCTGTTAAGACTGCAGTGTTCGGTATTTCGCGAACTGCTTTTACTGACTAATACCACTGCTTATACGACCCACAACCAATGTGGTGTCTCTACACGTCATAAGATTGCCGACCTTAGCAACACAGTAAATGGTCGGTCAAATACACACCTTTACCGTTTATTCTCAACTACTAACCAGCCCAAATGTACAAAGTTACATATTCATTATATATGATATATATGATAAAATAATTCATCTATTTAAAAAGTGGTAGAATATGTCTATACCTTAATTTGATTTGCATGAAAAATGTATTGGATTGAAATAAAAAGCGCTGTTCGGGAACGTTTCATATTATACAAATGGATTACAAAATAATATCCCAAATTTGAAAGGCTAAATCTCTGTAAACACACAATCGAGAACGCTTTTCTGTTATCGTGAAGTTTTTTTTTTTTGTCAATGAATATCTCTTGGAGAGTTTTTCATTTTTCATTCCGAAACACGAATCGGTTAAGACTGAAGATTGTTCAACAAATTAAAGTGAAGAAGACCCATAAAAGTAACAGTAATAAACTTTAATATTCTTCAGAACCCTGAGTGACGTGAGTTGACACAGGACAAGAGATAAAGAGCGAATGATCTCTGGATGGGGAAAATTGATATTTAAACAAGGGAAAACAAGGAAATTTAGGGATTGTTACCTGGGCCTCCGTGGCCGAGCGGTTAAAGGCGTCAGCTGGGAATACGAAGGTTCCTCGTTCGATGCCAGGCGATGGACTTGACAAAGAAAAGTAAAAAGTAGTGATCTTATGATCGGAGGGTTGCCAGCTTCGCTACTAAATACTAGAAAAGTCGTCCAGAACATCCTCAAAAATGAACGGCATGTATACGGGACTGGTGCACGATACATCTGATAGGGGTCCAAAGTCCCGACGTCTATTGAAGGCGTTGGGTGCCAGTTCAGGTATTTCCTCGTCATCTGACCATGGTTCTAAAATAACGAGGTGTATGTATGAATGTGTATGCGTTCCCGGGTCTTTCCTTCGAGATAGGCCTCGAACCGTCGCCAATAGCCCACTGTTCAGCTTTAGTGCGACGTTAATTAACCAAACCAAACCAAACCTAGGGATTGTTACCAGCGAGTGATAATTGGCAACGTCTGCCATTGGAAGTGCAGAAAGGGAACAATTAGTTGTGGGAATCTTTGAAATCCCCATGGGAATGGAACGTATGTGGGACTGTTATAGTTTATTATAGTAGTATTGCTGTGGTCAGCAGAAATGGAATAGGAATGGATTGAGCTATGGAATGAAATCATGTGAAATCATGAATTGGATAGACAAAGCTTTTGGTGGTTAGGAAATATTCCAGGGACGGAATATACATTGAAATGAATTCTTTATAGATGTGAGTGAATTAATAGGGGATATAATTTAAAGAAATCAAATGGCCTGGTTGAAAGAAGGTGGTGAACTAAGGATCAATAAAAGTAAAAAATTAATCCAGCGTGGAGTCGAACCCGGGACCACTTGCTTAGCGCACAAGTGCTCTGCCACTGAGCTATCCGGACGACAATCCTTCAGAAACTTTTCACTCAGAAAACAAATCGGATGAGTGGACACATGATATATAACATGAGCTCCTGTGAAGCACTTAAGCTGCATTAACACAAGGAACCGTGAATCTATATCATAATAACCATGAAATAAACACACAGATTGAAACACACATATTCCTGTGAAGTGCTTTAAGCTGCGTTAACCCAAGGAACTGCGATTAATTTATGTAAATCAATAAGAGTGAAAAGTTTTTCCAGCCGGGTGTCGATACCGGTTTAACCACTCTCTACCATTGAGCTATCCGGAACGACACCAACCTCTATACTCACAGTTTTTTGAGTTAATGCAGCTTATGCGCTTCACAGGAGATCGTGCTATGTACAGCCGCGGAAAAAAAAACCGAACCACCGATGATTATTTCGTTAATTTTTATAGTAGAGCTAAACTTAATATACCATTTTGTAGGAAATAAAGTCTACTATACATTGATATACAAAAAATTTGCATAGGGGACTATCTTCATACTCGAATCCGCACCAACTTTAAAATTTCCAATAGCAACACCTACTTTTGATAGAAATGTTCACCGCCCTCAAAATAATTTAAATACAAATTTTCGTTAATTTCCTACATTTATATGCAGAGATATTAGATAATATGTATCGATCTTATTTGAGGGGCTACTTCCACAGTGAACAAAGTATTAGTGAGACTTTGAAATAAAGTACGCTGGTAGAAAATGTTTTGGAGTTAGCCGTGGTTCTTATTTTTCCGTGGTCATTCATTCCCCCACTCCTGTATACCCTTCGCCTCTATATAAGAATTTAGAATTTTTACCAACGCGATCACAGCGCTTTTAATTCTCAAAATTCGTAGATTTCTGTTAAGTTCTGCAGATTTTAAATTTGTGTATGACCCCTTAAATGATCATTTGATGCACATTATAATATTGCCAAAAAACTACAAAGAGGAAAATCATGAAATTTTAGATATGCATATAAAACGTTTTTCTGAATTCATCACTATCAAAATATAGCATGGTTGCTATTCATAAATTTTATGAATATTAATATCCTAATTTAAATAAAATTAAAAAATATACATATAAGTAATGAAAGTTAGTGTATTTTATTTGGGTCGTTTAGAAGTAACACGCATAAAAACTTCAGCTTAATAAAATTATTATTTCGAAAGATATGATTAAAAGTTTAAGAAATTCATTAACATTACGAGTTCTAAACTTTCGATATTCATAATTAAAAAACTACTTAACCAAATGACTTGCAAATTGATATTCAACGATAAATTTTGTCGTAGATTTTAAATATTGAATCAAAATTGGGTGTTATTGGAAATTTTAAAGTTGGTGCGGATTTTAATATGAAGATAGTCCCCTATGCAAATTTTTTGTATATCAATGTGTAGTAGACTTTATTCCCTACAAAATGGTATATTAAGTTTAGCTCTACTATAAAAACTAACGAAATAATCATCGGTGGTTCGTTTTTTTTTTCCGCGGCTGTACTGTATGTCTGTGTCTACTCTTCCGATCTGTGTTCTGATTGAGTTCTTCAGGGTTTACGAAGGTCGTGGCTCCGGAGCAGCCTTCGCCTCCAGTATGACAAGTAATTTAACATAACATTAGCTCTAGGCTACATAAATACCTATCAGTGGCGGCCCGTGATCGAAAATGTTAGTGCAGCCGAAATTATGTGAATTCCCCCCCCCCCCCCCCCTCCCTGCTATTTTCCATAACCATACATGAACGGAAATTCTTTATTATTTACTCCTCAAATCAAAGTTTTCTTTCAATTTTTACAAAATGATAACACGCGAAAAAAATTAGAAAACACATATTTTTTATAAATTAAAGCAATCCTCCTTTTTTTTAAAACATGCGAATCGGTCAATTTAGATATTAACTTAAATAACGAAACAACAGCACACAGTACATTTATCACGAAAACTATTTCCGTTTGGAGAGATTCTCGGTTCTCCCACCCGTCCCCGCGATTCACGTACGTGCCAATCAGCTTATCGAATACCAAGTGCAGCTCAAATCTGAAAATTCATTTCGGGCTGTATCGCGCCATACATGCAGTGCAATAACAGGGAGAGAAATCTTCATACTACGTAGAGGTTGCCATGGCAACGATGCAGCAGATTTTGAACTTCGCTTTTTGGCTGCAGTTTTGATTGAATGGAGTTTTTTCCCCTCCTGAGTTGTGCATTACGGCAACAGGCTTGGTATTTAACGGAGATTTTGTTTACTCAACGTAGAAATTTCATGTTCAATTCTAATCTTCATTTAAGAAAATTAGTAAAATATCAGATATTTTAGTTTTTAAATACACTAATAAATTTAGGTGCAGCCCGGCTGTAATTGTTGTCCACTGGTTTGGAGAGATTCTAGGAAATTTTCGGTTCTCCCACCCATCCCCGCGGTTCACGCACAAGCCAATCAGTTTATCGAATTACCAAGTGCAGCCCAAATCAGATAAATTATTTCGGGCTGTAACTTTCCAGAAATGCAGTGAATTAGCAGGGGAAAAATCTCCATACTACGTAGAGGTTGCCATGGCAACGATGCAACCGATTTCGAACTTCGCTTTTTCGCTGCAGTTTTGATTGAATGGAGTTTTTTCCCCTCCTAAATTGTGCATTACGGCAACAGACTTGGTATTTATCGGAGATTTTGTTTATTGTCTACTTACCGTAGAAATTTTTATTTTCAATTCTAATCTTCATTTAAGAAAATTAGTAATATATCTTATTTTAGTTTCAAAATACACTAATAAATTTAGGTGCAGCCCGGCTGTACTTCCTGTAGTCTACGAGCCGCCACTGAGTACTGCAAGCAAATTTTCCTCTGGGAGGTGCGTGAAACTTCAAAACTAATCTGAAAACGACCAGAAACACATTGCGGGGTCCGAGTCATCATTGCGGCGACCGGTGTAGGTTTTGTCGGCCACGCTCTTGTTGACTCCATTAAGTTTAAATTCAGAAGGTTAGGTTTAAAGATAATAAATAAGTTGATGGATGCCATATAGTATTTAGAAAACAACTAAAATGTAGTGATGCAAGTTTAACAGCTAAAGATTTACATTTAATGGTTTTACAATTAACATAAGGAGCACACGAGAAAAGCGTGTTGTTACTTTGGCTGCCAGTCTGGAAATGTCTGAGTTTAGTCAGTGTTTACCGGAATCGGCTGCTCCTTTCATAGGGCTTCATTTGTTGTCGATCTCCCATTAGGTATGTGTGTAAACACTGATGCACTGGGAATGATTTCTTGGAATTGCTTGAGCAAGGCAGAAAGGTACACGAACTGCCAGTGCCGCTTTAACATATAAGTTGAGTAGATTGTACCGGGTACCATAAGCGGCCGAAGATTATATATTCTGTCATGGTAGATATTCTTTAAAAAAAATATCTATAAGCTAACTGTTCAAAACCGGAATGCTAAAGTATTTTATGTGTGCTTAGGATTAAATTAAAATATCAAAACTTAAGTAAGAAATTATTCTTTTGGATAAAATAAAATTATAGTTAGGTATTAATCTGTTAATTTTTATATACACGGCAATATTCCCTCATAGTTATCTCGCCACTGTAAAATGTTACCTTTTAATAAGTATATTAAAAACTAATATAGTATTTTATTATATTTTTGTGCGTTTAAAGCATAAAAAAAATCTTGAAGTGGGACGGGTATTCAATTTTTTTCCAGTTATTTTTGTATCCAGGTCCGCCCTTCACCAAGACTAGGTTCAAATGTAGGTAAAAAAAAACTAGCATAATTGGAAAACTTACGTTATGTGAGAATATTTTAACACAAAAGGTTTATAGGATATCTATATCTTATTTTTTTTTTCTCTTGTTAATAGGTCAACACTGAACCTGAATAAAGATACGAACGTGTATACCGGGTGGGGGGGGGGGGGGGGGAGCGTTTGCAGCCGCACTTTTTTCGGATGTTGCCTCTTACTTTTTTAATATTGCACTTTTTAAAAATAAAACATATAAATAAACAAAAAAACCAAGCCATTCCACCCCTCTGACGGTTTTGTACCACGTACGGGCAAGCAGGAGTCGTCGGCAACTGCAGTATGCGATTACGCCCCCATAAATCTCCGTGGGATCATTTTATGGGGATAAATAGCATACCATCATCTAGAAGGCGGTGGGCCGCGTCTACCAGACCTATTATAAAACCATTACGTCCTCTGACTTTTGTGAGTAGAAAGTCGGACTTAACTGCAGAATACGATTTCACCTTCATAACTCCACGGGTTTAATGGCAGATCAAGACATGGAAATCTACAATCGTGTAGATGATAGTGGGATGCATCGACTAGGCCGATTATTAACTAATTTCCCTATTAGAGCTTTGCACCGTCTGTAGGGGGTTGTTGCCTTTGACTGCAGTATGCGCTTCCTTCCCTCTCCCCAATAACTCACAAGAATTCTGCCTTTGTGGATAAAAAACCTACCATCGTGTTGAATAAGGCGGCCGCGTCAACCGGGTTGGCCATTAATCCACTCCCTCCTTTGACCTTTATACGGCGGCCCAAAAGTAGTCACGAATAAAATTTTAAGACAATGATTATGATAATTTTTATTTCAACGTTAAAAAGGATGGTCAAAATATTTACTCTCTCCCCCGCCCCCCACCCCCCTCTTGTTTCCTCTTGATCTTTTGCCCTCGCACTTTTAGCACCCAATCGCCGCCACTGACTGTAAGCAGCCTTACTGTAGCCCAACTAATTTTTAAAAGAGATTTTGTGGATATTTTCTTCTCAAATCGTTATAGAAATGTTAAATATGTTCAAACATTTTATATTTTCTACATATAGAATCAATTTGCGTATCGCCAAAAAAAAGGGGTTTTTTTTTTGCTACTTATCCACTTATTATTGGTTAAAATGTATTTCAAAGAATAGGTTTTAAGGTAAAATTAAAAAAAAAATAGCCGAAACACTACAATTCGGCATATTTATATGTATATGAAATATAGAGGCATCAAATAGTTTGGATACCATACGAAAAAAATAAATTATTCGTGTTGTCGTAACAACGGAAATTAAACTAACTTTCAATCATAACCCCCCCCCCCCCCCCCCCTGGCTACGGCCTTGCTTCGTATCGTTTAGTTTCAATAAAAGGAACTTGTTGAAATATCGAACACGTGGTCTGTTTCTCATCTTAATGTTGAGCATCATTCCTCTAACTTAATGGTTCCCAACCAGAGAGTTGTAATATTAAATAGAGAGCGCCTTTAATGCCAGACTCTCGTAAGGCCGAGGTGTCAATATTGAAAAAAAAAAAAAAAAAAAAAAAAAAAACACGTGGTTTTAGCGCTGCCACATTTGGCGTTCAGACATCTGCAGGAGTTCCAAATTTGACGCACGTTCTTCTTTTTTGGTGATAAGGCGTTCTGTTCGTATTCAACTTCTTAACATATATGTAGGTATTTACTTATTTTCAAACAATTTGCTCTAAATATTTCCTCATCTTCATTAACGAAACGAAAATATAATTTTCTTTGTGTTCAATACTCGAAAAAACGAAACTCTTTATATTTCTCAGGTTTTATTGTTCATATTTTCTTATTGAACTATACAAAATAACAATTGAAAGAACTTCGCTTATGGTAAATTTTGTATATAAAAACGTAACGCAATTATTTCAAAAGTACAAAGTAAGAAAAATATCTTTAGTATATCTGTTAAACTCCCTTAAATTATGCCACTCGTTCAAAAAAAACGATATTTAAATACAAAATTAAACACAAAACCATATTACAATACTTCGATCTCGCTTAGTTCTGAATGTCGCCAAGCAGTGGCGGCGATTCGGGGGGGCAAGGGGGGGCGGTTGCCCCCGCACTTTTTTCGGATGTTGCCCCCGCATTTTTTGTATGTTGCCCCCGCAACTTTTTTATATATTGGACTTTTTAAAACTAAATTACAAGTCAATTGTTTTTCTGTATTGCCTATCAAAGAAAAAATTTTGAACCCCAACTTCATCACACTACCATAGGAACGTAAATAGGGGGGGGGGAGGTTTCAGGAGGATCAAACCCCTCTCATTGACAGATTTAATGTGCACTAGTCGCCTCCAAACGTCAAACGTTTGGACGATGGGAGAACGGGCTTGCAACCTCCCGGTAAGGAACTTGGCGCTTTAAAGAGCGTCAAATTGCGAGTTCGAATATTAAATCAAGTAGTATATTTTAATAAATTTTGCTTCTAAAGTACCAGTAATTGTTAAATTAAATCAAAACAAAACATACATTTGCAAAGTCTAATCAAAACGATTAACTTTTTTAACCAACCATATAATTTCTATAGTTTTTCTGAAAGAAATGGTTTATAATAATTTTACTTATGGTTACTTATTAAATAGTTTGGTTATGAAATAGTTTATTTTAGTCAGAAAATCTCCGATTTTAACATTTTTAAAACACAATCCACAAAAGTATATTTGTTTACTTTACTTATCAGCGAATGTTCTCAAAGATGATGGCAGAAAATATTTAATAGTTTTTTTTTTAATTCTCAATGCTTTGATTTCGTAAACATCAAGAAAATAGTTTATTGTAACTACGTATTAAATCTACAAAATACCCAGAATCTAGCAGAATGACTCATTCCCAAGTTTTCTCAGTTTTACATATAAGCAGTAGGGAAAAAGGCGGGAAAAAGGCGAAACGGCGCCGAATATGACTTATGACTCGTTTATACAGTCATTTTGGAGTCTACAGAGCAAACTGTATATGACTTATGACTACTCCGATAGATATTTATTTGTTTTTAAATCAGCCGTTGATTTTTTTTATTCAATCAGGGCCATAGCTCAGTCTTTTTACACGTCGTAGCCTTCGCTTAAGGGTCTAGTTAAATTGTCTTCGACTATAGCTAAAATAGCCAAGTGATATAAAGGTGTTTTAAAAAGTTCATACTTTTTATACTCCTGAAAATTGGAGTTTAGTTTTTGTGGCCCTTTTATATAGTATTTCTGAAAGTTATCGTGCTTTTTTTTGCCTTTTTAAGTCAGAATAACGAAAAAAGAAAGCTTTTAACATGTCTCAAATCAGCTTTATGGTATGAAAATTTATTTTCTTAAATTTATGTTATTAAGTTTTTTTACTGTGTAGTTTAAGTTGGTATACTTCAAATAACACAAAATAGTGAGTAAATACAAGTGTGCAATACCATAGTTTTTTTATAGCAATATAATAGCACATTTTTTTTAGGTCCACCTTCCCCCCCCCCCCCCCCCCCCCATTTGGGGGACTTCTTGTTTCCCCTTTATCTTGCCCCCCCACTTTCAGCACCCAATCGCCGCCACTGTCGCCAAGGCCTGCCAAGTAATATTGGCGCATGAATGAATTGGCATTTCCACAAATCACGTGGTTTCAATGATGCACACACGGAAATCAACATTTTTATTTCTCTATTTGTATCATTACTCTATGTTCCCAACCCGTAGTTCGCGGACAGATGGTACGTGGTCTGTGAAGTCTAAAGCGGTCCGTGGAGCTAATATTCCATCACCAAAATGTTTTTGTTTTGCTTTAAAAAATGTTTTTAAAAAATAATACAAAATTTATTTTCAAAGACGCCGAAAAGGAGGGATGAAAATATATACACTGCACAGGGCCTGTAGGAAGTAATGCCAGCAAATCTATTTAAATGATATTAAAAAAAAATTAACTGTCCAAAAATTTATTTTCATTTCTAAAACTAAGATATTTTATTACAATGACAGCAGCGACGCGTTTTCAAATAAAAAAAAATGGGAGTGTCGAAAACAATAGGTTCACCAGTAGAGCAGCTCTGCTTTATTTAATGCCCTACGGTGAGGACCTATATAGTTACCCTATCTACACTAGTTAGTGGTTATAGTGTTAATTCAGATGGCATAGGACAGCGATTCTCAACCTGTGGGGCGCGCCCCCCTAGGGGGGCGCAATCACACTAGAGGGGAGGCGCGAGAATATCCAAGAGAAAATATTATTTTTAAAAAAATTGATTAACTGACTGAAAGGAAAGCACACATACACATAGAAAACAAATAACGAAAACAATAAGACGAGTGTGGATGGAAGAGTTGGAAGCTGTTGATCTCAGCGAACGCACCTCAATCAGATTGAGGAAAATTTTAGCAAAGGCCAGCATAGGAGTACCCTAATTAAGTTAATAACAATGTATCTACCTATATAGTTTAAGTTTAAAAAATGTGGCTCTCAAAAAAATTTTCAATCGTTGTTCTGTTGACATTTGGCTCCCAAAAGAAATTTCAATCGTTGTTCTGTTGATATTTGGCTCTGTTGATTAATAAGTTTGCCGACCACTATTATTATAGGTTATCATAAGCAATTCGCAAAAATTGTAACAACAATATTTTTCTTTCCGTCACAGGGGAGAAGTTTTAAAAATGATCAAAAAATGTGTCGAGTGTTTTATGAATATTCAACTCATAAAACAAAAATCCAGCCAGAGGGAACCCGAACACGTGTATTTCATCCTTCCCTAGCTGTTAAGAAACTGTCATCGTGTTTGGAAGGCGTCAACATACATCAGCATTGCCAGAACTAACGTTGCTGACAGAGACAGTCGAAGGCAGAAGACGTATTCCAATGTGGAGAGGCTAGGTGAGTGGTTAGTTGCCCCCTTCTAATCTCGACACTATTGCCGCCGAATGGCGGTCAGCACAAATTCGGTGTTTAGGCTCACCTTCTACTGGACAAAACATTGTAAAACGTAATGTAATTTATGACAAAATTAAATTAGAAAATTAAAATACTGGTAGCTTTGATCACCGGTCTGGATAAAAATTTTTAACCTTCAATGAATAAAAAAATACGCTTTGATTTATAACTTGCAGATGAAAACTTGTATTTAAACTAAGCCTATCTAGTTATTGCCCGAAGGATCTGACGATTTTTTGTTGTTGTTATGATCAAAAAATAACTTTTTACAGTGAAAAGAATTTTAGTCTAAACCGCTATCTCTTTCGAAAATTACTTGATTTGAATTAAATATTAAAAGTGTGTTTGGCTCTTCTGGATTGGAATCTACGCCTAATTCACGTCGTATCATCGAATGAAATATAAAAGTATCCCTTTTCTCAGAAAATTGACTACTGCCCAATTGTGGTTATACATTCAAAATTTAAATTTTGGGTTTGTTAAAACGTTGCACTAGAACTGCACACGGGGCCTGTCTCGAAGGAAATACCTGGGAACGATGCCTCGTATGTTTGAACCATGGTCAGATGACGAGGACAACACCTGAGCTGGCACCCAACGGCTTCAATAGACTTCGGAACTTTGGTTGGTTTGGGTTTGGTTTGGTTAATAAACGCCGCACTAGAGCTGCACAGTGGGCTATTGGCGACGGTTCGGGGTCAATCTCGAAGGAAAGACCCGGGAACACATACACATTCATACATGCACCTCGTTATTTTAGAACCATGGTCAGATGACGAGGAAACACCTGAACTGGCACCCAACGCCTTCAATAGACGTCGGGACTTTGGACCCCGATCAGATTGATCGTGCACCATTCCCGTATACACGTCGATACTTTTTTATGTATGTTCTGGACCACACTCCCAGTATTTTGTAGGGAAGCTGGCAACCCTCCGATCACAAGATAACTACTTCTTTACTTTTCTTAGTCAAGTCCTTCGCACAGGATCGAATCAGGAACCCTTTGATTCCCAGCTGGCGCTTTTATCCACTCGGCCAAGGAGGCCTCTTAGTTGGGTAGAGAATGGCTGCTTAACGTGTGGCTTCAACCCAAAGATAGAGTATACAGAACATGATTTCTTTTAATGACATGAAATTTATTGACTGTCATACATTATACTGCATCTGTATGATGACGGAGGAGTATGAGGCAAATTGTTTTTTCTAAATAGGTCCCGAACCGTCGCTAATAGCTTATTGTGCATCTCTAGTGTGACGCAGTGCACTGACACTGATTCAACCAATGGATAACTTATTAGAGTTCGGAATTTGGCAATAGCAAAATCGTAAATAAATTGCGTTCGTGCTTATATGTGTTGAAGTCCGTATTTTCGTTTAAACAAATGTAAAAATGTTAAATCTAAAGAATCTCCAACTGGGACTAATAAGAAAGTATCCCAAGTATTTTATAGAAATACGAACAATCTTCATGCATATTTGTCCCTAAACATCGCATCTGTACGAATTCTAAAATTAAGGTCAGCATCAGCTGTGACAAAAACCAAACTGGAGGATGTTAAATTACAAAAATGCTTGAAAAACTGAAAACGGTAATTAAATTATGTTTCCTTTCAAAGTGTACAATTATGACGAGTTACCTCAAACTGTCGTTTCACAGCTCGCCAATGGACCACTTTCTACTGATGCACATGTGACTGCTTATGATATTTCTCCCGATCATTACTTGTTATTGATACCTTCAGATGCCTCACCCTGTGTAGCTGTTAAAGGAGCCGTCGATGCAAGCTGTAAAGCAACTGTGGTTCATTTGAAGCCTTTTAGTAGTCCAACAAGCACTGAAAAACAACACTCTAATGTTAACCCTGGCGCGATGAGTAATCCTGATGCGAATTCTGACGGTCACAAGGGTTCTAAGGATAACACCGGAGAAAACACTGTTGACTTTCAACCAGTTAAAGTGCCAACACACTGTGAAATGAAAAAATACCTGAGGAACTCTGAAGTTGACTTTGACTCCATGAATGAACCTTATAACTGCCATTCTAAAAATGACATGATGGAAAACACTGCCAACTGTGATCCAGTAAACACCAAAACAACTTCAATTGACTCTGATGGTTCTAAGGATAACTCTGTGAACTACGGTCGGCCGTTGAATGTCGTTAACAGCAACGATGTCGTTAATTTTGGATCAATGAGTACCAAAAGAAAGAACCTGTTTGTGAAGTTGGATGCTGTGAATATTATGGAGGGAAATGATAGTCCTATTGGTAGAGAAAAAGCAAATATCACTAATTTGGCTAGTGATGTTGAATTTGGTGTGGTGAATACATCAAGTGGGGAATTTGATGTTGACTTTGACTCCATGAATGAACCTGATAGCCGCCATTCTAAAACTGACATGATGGAAAACACTGCCAACTGTAATCCAGTTAACAGCAAAACAACTTCAATTGACTATAATAGTTCAAAGGATAACTCTGTGAACTATGGTCGGCTGTTGAATGTCGTTAACAGCAACGATGTCATTAATTTTGGATCAATGAGTACCAAAAGAAGGAACCTGTTTGTGAAGTTGGATGCTGTGAATATTATGGAGAGAAATGATAGTCCTATTGGTAGAGAAAAAACAAATATCACTAATTTGGCTAGTGATGTTGAATTTGGTGTGGTGAATACATCAAGTGGGGAATTTGATGTTGACTTTGACTCCATGAATGAACCTGATAACCGCCATTCTAAAACTGACAGGATGGAAAACACTGCCAACTGTGATCCAGTAAACACCAAAACAACTTCAATTGACTGTTGTAATAGTTCAAAGGATAACTCTGTGAACTACTGTCGGCCGTTGAATGTCGTTAACAGCAACGATGTCGTTAATTTTGGATCAATGATTACCAAAAGAAAGAACCTGTTTGTCAACTTGGATGCTGTGAATATTATGGAGAGAAATGATAGTCCTATTGGTAGAGAAAAAACAAATATCACTAATTTGGCTATTGATGTTGAATTTGGTGTGGTGAATACATCAAGTGGGGAATTTGATGTTGACTTTGACTCAAATGAATATGATACTAACCCTGGTGTTAACTGTCATTCTACAAATGTGGCAGAAAACATTGTCAACTACGATGTAGTGAATACATCGTTAAACACCGAAAGAAATATATCTGATGACTCCTCGACTAAATCCGTCGTAAATCATGATACTACAGAAAACTCTGTCAACTATGGTCAATCAGTTAATATTTTTAAAGGAAACCCAGTTGATAATAATTGTGGCTCAATGGGTATCAAATTGAAGGACAATTTTGTTAAATTTACTCGTGTAATTATCGCAGACAAGGATCCTATTCCCAGCAATAACGTTAATATCTCAAACTTGACTACTGATATAGACTTTGATACAATGAATGCAGCAAATGGAGAATATAATGTTAGTTTTGACTCTGTGTATGAACGCTGTACTATCCCTGATATCAAACGTCTTTCGGAAAATGACATGCTGAAAGACACTGACAATCGGGATCCAGTAAACAAAAAAACTTCCGACTCTATTACTAAATCTGTGTTTAATTATATTGATTCTTGGGAAAATAACTATGGGCATTCAGTAAATATTATTAAAAGGAACCCTGTTGCAAACTGTGGTTTGATTGCTATCAAACGGAGGAACCCGTTTGTCAAATTCTATCCAGCAGATATCGCAATAAAGAATCCTATTTGCAGTGAAAAAATAAGCATTTCAAATTCGACTACTGATGTTAATTTTGACACGGGAAATAATTCAACAAATGGGGAATCGGAAGTTAACTGTCATCTGATGACTGCTGAGAATCAGGTTAATAACTGTGATTTGATTAATATCATAAAAGGGGTCAATAATATACATTTCGGTGTAATGAATACTGCAGAAGCTAACCATGATGTTAAGGAAAATCCGATAAATGCAGAAGAAATTCCCCATTTTGACAATGTTACAACAGATGAATTGGTGACTTGTGATTCTAAGAACACTGCAAGCTGGGACCTTCTTTACAATGCGGATCTAATAAGTCGTTTTACAGAAGATAAGCTCTTGGATACTAAGAATTCATCTAACAGTGATTCAATGTGTGTTATAGGAGACGACCGCAGTGTTGATTGTGATGCCAAAAACACTGAAAATCCTATTGATATCTGTGATCAAATAAATACCGAAGAGAAAATTTCTTGTGATACCGACAGTAATATATGTATGAATTCCACTAAAAGAAATCCAATGTGTATAACTGAAGATATCCACAGTGTTCATTTTGATTCTAAAAATTTTGCAGGTAGGAATCCTATCGATAGTAATATTATAAATATTGAACAAGAAAATTCTTGTGATCCCAAAAACAACACGGATATGCATACAACTGTCAACATAAATCCGATGTCTATTTCAGAAGATACCCACAATGTAAACTGTGACCCCAAGAATTCAACAAAACGACATCCTCCGTGTGTTATAAGAATTAATGAAGATGAACTCTGCCAGAATTCAGAAAACAGAAGTGTTATTAACAATGATACAACACTCATTGCAGGAGATAATTCTAATTGTGATTTCAAAAACACTGAAAATTTGGATCCTATTGACTGCATTGATCAAATAAACTCTGCTCATGAAGATTCTAGTGATCCAATAAATAAATCGGAGGTGAATCCTACTGTTGACTGCAATTCAATGCCTGTCGCAGAAGATACCCATAATGTAAATTCTGTTTACCAGAATACTGCAAATGGAAATCCTATTTATGACATTGATATTTTGAGTTCTGCCAAAGAGAAGCTTTGTGATACCAATATTTTAGCAAACAAGAAGGCAATTAACAATGATTCAACACAAACGGCGGAAGATGACCAGTGTGCTGATTGCAATTCCAAACATACTGCAGATTATAATCCGACTCATGACAGCAATCTCAGAATTGCTGGACAAGAGAATTGTTACGATTTCAAAGGTATCACAGATAAGAACCCTACTATTAACAATTCAATCCGAATCGCCAGAGATACCCACTGTGTGAACTTCAATCCTGCCAATATGGTAGACAGAAATCCTATTGATAACACTGTTGCCCTGAATGGCAATCCAAGGTATTTTGTAGAAGGACACCCTAATGTCCATTTTGATCATAATTATTCTTCAGAGTACAAACATATTGAAGACAAAAATTTAGGAGATTTTTCTGATGAGAATCCTATTGCTAAGAGCTATCCAATGCATATTGCAGAGCACAACTACACTGTTAATTGGGATTCTAACAATACAACATATAAAAATCTCACTCACAACAATGATCTAATGAATACCATAGCAAAGATGCCCTGTGTAAATAAGATTGCTGAATCTTCTATTGACATGAATCCTGTTGTCAACAGCGATCCATTAAAAATTGGGGGAAATATTGACGTTAATTATAATTGTGAAAATTCTTGTACTGTTAACAGAGACCTCATAAGTATGGGGAAAAATAACTCTTGTGATCCTATGAATCCTGATGGAAGTAATCCTACTATTAATATTAATCCAAAAAACACACCAAAAAAGTTTCATAATAGTAAATCCCAAAATGTTGTGAATAAGAATTCATTTATTAACATCAAACCAATAAATAGAGCAGAAGATAATCCGAACAAATGTGACCCCTATAATGCTGCTGACAAGAATTCTCGTATTGACACTAAACCAATGAATGCAGCAGAAGGGAATCCAAATAACTGTGATTCTCATAATACTGCTGATAAGTATTCTCTTATTTACAGTAAACCAATGAACACAGTAGAGGAAAATCCAAATAACTGTGACCCCCATAATGCTGTTGACAAGAATTCTCGTATTAACAGTAAACAAATTAATGCAGCAGAAGGGAATCCAAATAACTGTGACCTTCATAATGTTGCTGACAAGTATTCTCTTATTTACAAGAAACAAATGAACACAGCTGAAGATAATCCGAACAACTGTGACCCCTATAATGCTGCTGACAAGTATTCTTTTATTAACATTAAACCAATGAATACTACAAAAGATAATCCAAATAACTGTGAATCCCATACTGCTGCACACAAGTATTCTTCTATTAACAGCAAACCAATGAATTCAGCAGAAGATAATCCTAATATTAGTTGTCGCCCCCAAAATGTTGCAGATACATCTTCTTTTATGAATGGAAGGTTGATGAATACAATGGAAAAGAATAATAATACTAGCAGTCACTCCCAATATGCTGCAAACAAGTATTCTTTTATTAACTGCAAACAAATAAATACAACAGAAAAAAATTATAACTGTGATCCCCAAGATGATACAGACAAGAATTCTTTTATGAATTCTAAACAGATAAATACAGCAGATGATATTCCCAAAAGTAACTGTAGTTCCCAAAATGCTGCAGACAAAAATACTTTTATTAACCGTAAACCAACAAATACAGATGAAAAAAGCAAACTAAATACGACTGAAGATCCAAATATTAACTCCCGAAATGTTGCCGAGAAGAATTCTTTTATTAACAACAAGCCAATGAACACAGCAGAAGATAAACCAAATATTAACTGTGACTTCCAAAATGCAACTGCAACAGACAAGAGTTATTTTAATAACAGCAAACCAATGTATACAATAGAAGATAATTCTAATAACTGTGATCTCCAAAATACCACAGATAGAAATATTGTTATTAACAGTAATTCCATGATTACAGAAGAAGATAATGCTAATATCAACTTGAATCCTCAAAACGGTACAGACAAGATTCTTAGAAATACGAAGAGAACAGGAGAAGAAAGTGCCGTTTTGCACAAGAATACCAACCGGAATATTACTGCTAATAAATATTCAACTGAAGAACATTTCAATGTTAATTGTACTACTCTGAATAACACGAACATTGAGCTTGAAGTCCAATTGAATTCATCAAATTCTGTTGCATTGAGTAAAAACAACAACTGTCCTCCAATGAATAACCTTCAAAACAATCCAGATAAATGTAACCCAAATAACTCTACTGATCCAAGCGAAAGTGATTCTGAAATTTGCTTTTTGGAAGAAAACACATCAAGGTTTAAAGATGTTGATAACAAAATAAGTGGGGAAAATTTATTGGATCTTCACAGTTCAGAACTGCAATGCCATTCTTTAAGACATAATATACCAACTTGCCTCATTGAAACAGAGTGTGGGCGTAATCCATTAGACCAATGTGTTAATGGGCTGCCTATTGCTTCTGCTAACTCCCTATTGAAAGAAAAATATGAATCCCTGTTTGGAATGAAACCCAGCTTGAGTGCCAATTGTGCTTCACATTCTGAATGTCACAAGAAACAATCCGTAAAGTTTGAGCCGAATCTGGAAAAATTAAAATTACTGAAGACAAAAATTGATAATTTGAAATCTGGAAACTACCCTAGAACCAACTTAATGAGTCAAAGATCTGTTGCCACAGTAGACTTATTAACCAGTGTGAAGTCTAAACTAAATTTCAATGCAAAATATGAAAATTTGTCCGTTTTAAAAGAACGCTACATATTGTTGGCCTCGAAGGGTAAGGATACTGTTAGAAATACACGTTTTGAAATGGATAAAAATAAAATGGAGTCATTCAAAACAAAAATAGCTCATTTAAGATCTATTGTTTGCTCTAATCGTAATTCAATGTATGAGAATGGAATATCTGCAACCAACTTGATACAAAACAAAAGTGTATTGCAGTCACAACAAAGTAATGAAACTAAAATGAAAGAGTTATTTAGTTTAAAAGAAAATTTCAAATCGCAATTAGCTGCTAAAAACAAATTAAACAATAAAGGTGCAATAGCTAACAATATTCAAGGAAGTAAATTCGTCGACTTGTCCCCGCAACTGGTGCAGAATCTGAAAGCCCAGAGAAAACGACAAATCTATGCGACATTTCTGTCTGCATTTCATCCGCATAACAATAAGGCGGAATCTCTAAATAAAGAAGCTCATCCAAGTTGCAGTTATGTTGAGCAAAGGAAAATGGTTATAAGGAAGACAATAGCTGAACAACTGAACAATTCACTGCTTAAAAGGAATATGCCAGATGGAGCCTCAAGTCTCATCCAGAAGAATAAAGAACAAATTGGGATTCCAGGTATGGCTTCAACTAGCAAGCTTTTGCAGTTACCATCCATGCATTCTGCCATTTTCAATGAGCAGTGCAAAGAAAACAGTTCAGGAGAAGAGTCTTGTTCACAATATAATTCTGCTGCAAAAATAGTTACACTAAATAAACCAGTTTCTATTAATTCCCCTAAACCTGAGCTTGACACTATTCTACATAACCAAAAGTCAGAAATTCAAAATGCTGTTTCTAAACCAGAAAAAAATCATACATTTGAAAACAATTCTAAACTGCTTTCTGTTCGTCGGTTTTCGAAAGCTTCGATTCGTCCTGAAATGAATTTAAGCCAAATATTGATTTGCAATCGTGCACCGACTAACATACCTTCTGGACAGTCAATGCACATTTCTTTGAATTTGAAGTCTAACGGAAATTTCTCGAAAAAAGAATCTGATTCTCACCTGAATTCGGTTTGTATATTGAATAAACAAGTTCCGGCTAATTGCAATCTGAAAGAAAAATCCAAGGCTGCCAGTATTCTGTATAAGCAAAAGCCTGAAATTTGTAGTGTAAGAAAGTGCAGTAAATCAGAAAAATATCAGTTTAAAAACAGTTCTGAAATGCATTTTTCACTACTAAACTCGAAAGCTTCTGAAATGAATTTAAATCGGATTTTAAATTGCAATATTGCATCAATCCTCAAGTCATCTGAACAAGCAGCACATACCCCCTTATATACATTGCCCTTGAATACACCAGTTTCTGCTAGTTGCAATCTGAATAAAATGCCAAAGATTGTCAGTAGTCTTTGTAAGCAAAAGCCGGCAATTTGCAGTGCTGAAGATTCTTATATCAAGATTTTTAAGTTAAATAGACCAGTTCCTCCTAATAACTTAAATGAAAAATCTGACTGTGTCCAACTTAACCAAAAGCTTGGAATTAGCAATTTTGTTTCTAATCCAAAAAAATGTGAGGCTTATAAGAATGGTTCCATACTTTTGTATTCTAAGGCACCAGCTGAACTTAATATTGAGAAAAATCAGAATTTGAGTTCCAACTGTGCATTAACTTTCAAGTTTTCAGAACGCTCGCCATCTATCCGTTTAAATGCACTGACTCCGCAACTTTCACAAAAGAGTTCCGAAAATGCATCGGATTCTTATGGGAATGTTATACTCAATCAGTCATCGGCTCTTCGTAATCAAAGCTTAACTGAAAGATCCAAGTTTATTAGGGTTCAACATAATCAAGATTTTAGATTAGGTAGTGTCACTTTCGAAACAGATACCCAAAATAAATGTTCCTCGCGACCTTGGGAACTTTATTCCAAATCTTCAACCCATTCTTATTCAGAGCTCAATGAAGAATCAAATTGCAACAGTGCATCAATCAATAAATCTCCTTATTCTGAAATTGTGGAACTGAATTCGAAGGTGAATTGCAATAATTCTTCAGACAGAAGGTCTCATTCTGAAATAGAATTGAATAAGAAGTTGAATTGCAACAATTCATCATACAAAACTTCTTCTCATTCTGAAATAGAGCTGAATGAGAAGTTCAATTGCAAGTGCAGCAACCCTTTAGAACAGAGGCTGTTCTTGTCCTCAAATGCATTTAATCCTCAATGCACAAAGTGTTTAGATACTAACTCTAAATCACAATTAAATTCTGACCGTATTCTAAATTATGGTATTTCTCGATTGCCCCGCAAACCCATTTTGAAAAACAAATTTAGACTTGTCACTAATAAGCAGGAACAAAGTAACGGAATCACCAAACAGAATTCTACAGTTAAAAAAATCAAATTTCCAGAGCCATTGAAAATGCAGCTAATTGACAAAGGTGCGACTTTACGAAGTTCCGTCTTCCAAAATGTTGACAACTTGAGTGCAGATTGTGAAGAAGATCTGACAATGCAACATTTGAGTAAAGATAGTGTTGTTGCATCACCTGGTGCAACTAAACCTTTCTACGAAGAAATTAACAAAAGTGAACTTTGCAACTTGAGAAGCTCTTTTGAAAGCTTTGTTTCAGAACTAGAAAATAATAAAATTATCCATGAGGACAAAAGTCCAAAACCCTTGAAAAAATCAGCTGTCGGCTTACATAATAGTACTTCCATTTCTCCTAATTATTCCTACAAGAAAAATAAATATGAGAATTCTAAGATGAAATATTTGGGTGTGCAGTTGCAAAGACTTCCCCCAGAAGTTATAAAGTGTTACTTATCTGGTAATAATGCTGGGGCAAGGTCTTCCAACGGCAATGAACTGGCTATGGTATTTCAAAAACAACCCGAATACATTTGTGATATGACCTTGAACAATGAATGCAGAAAACAGCAGCTTAAAAGAAAAATAATCACGAATGAAATTACAAATCAGCGGGAAAAGATACAAAGGATTGAAAAATGCAGTGAAGATGGTTTTGTTAGAAAAGACTGTTCCTTTATTTCAACAGATGTAAATAATTCTTTGGTTGAGGTTGGTAGGGACTCTTCAGCAAATAAAATTATTTCTTCAACTTTAGGAGTGTCAAAGGAGGATTTCTTATCGAATCCAAACCTCCCTCTGATGAGTGATTCTGAGTATATTTTTGATTTGAACTCTTACAAGGAAGACAGAAATAAACAATGTAAAAGGAAAAGAACAATACAAGGAGCTGTTAACTTAATAGAAAATAAGAAAAAGATTGATTATGGTTTTGAATGCAGAAAAAATGTTTGGGATGATGTTGATTCGGACAGTTCCTCTACTTCAACCGATTCAACACTTTCTGCAGATGAAGGTGCTTCAATGGAACCTTTCTTATCAAATTTTGAAGAAATAGAAAATTCTGGAAACTGTGTTATTGCCAAAGAAGTTTCCAGTACTATATCTCAAAAACTGCCTGTTTTTATCACTGAAAGTACTTCTTATGAGAGCACATTCGATTCATGGTGTACTAGAAAAAAACTTGAACATTTGCGGAATCGAGTCGCCTCGTACAAAAGGACCCTTAAGGTTGTTAGTGAAAATCGTAAAAGCGTTTGGCGTGTTGCAACTACACACAAAGAACTTCGAGTGAAGCTATTCAAGCTCCCTTATTTGCCCAATAAAATTGAAGTTCCTTTAGTCCAGTTACCTGACTTAATATATGAAAAGCACAGAAAAGGCAAACCGATCATGCTATCCAATGTCATGCCGTTACTTGGAATAGACTCTGACATAAATGCTCCTGGAGTCGTCGGAATTCCTGAAATCTCGCCTCAAAGTGAAGCCCCACACAATGATTCAACAGTGAGCGTAAACAAGTTGCCTTGTTTGCCTAATAAACTTAAAGTGGACTTGTTCAAGTTACCTGACGATATATATGAGAAACACTCTAAAGGCAAGCCGATAATGCTGTCCAATATTTTGCCTACAATTTCTAAGGTAGAATCCGTACCTGTAAATGAACCTTTTCAAATTTCTGACATTGTAGTAAAAATTGAAAGGATGGAGAGCAACAGTTTATAAAATTAATAAACCACAACGGTATTCTTCCAATGTATTTGTAATTGTGTATTACTTTAACACCATTTATTATGTGGTATATAGATATTGTGATGATTTTTCTGAAGAATGTGATTTTTTTTTGCATTAAGTTTAAGATTTCTAAAATTTGCATTTGTTTGTTAGATTTAAATTTTTGACTATTCAAGTGTATGGTTAGAAATCAAATTTCATAAAGGGAAATTTACGAGGAATCTTGTTACCAATTTCTTATAGAATGTAGCTGTACCAATATGTTTGTATGCTTTGACTGGTAATCATGCAATATAATGTAGCCAGGTTGCAAAAAAGGCCTATTGCCAAGAATAACAAATTAATACAAATAATTAAATTTGCAACTGAAACAGTTGTATGTGATGTGTTTATTGTTTGCTATAAACATCTAAGATAATTTTTCTCGATGTGGCAAAAAGAAGATTCCAGATGATAAATCTAATAACATTTCTTTGCCTTAAAAAGTGATCAAGGAATTTTTTTTATATAAATTTTTTTCTTTTCCCTCGTTTAAATATTTACTAACATACAAACCATCCTAAAAAATCTTTTTTATGACAAGTTGTTTCTAGTTTATGGAGGCTTGTGCCAAAGAGAAAGTTCCTTGTATAATATTTTAATGTTATGAAAAGTTTTGTGACGTGCTAGTTTAGCTTAAATACAATTCAAATTAATTGAGAGGTGGAAATGTACACTAAAACCACCATGAAAGGATTTTATTTTAAGGTTTTTTTTTTTTTAATAAACTCCTCTCGCACAGTTTCTGCAATGAATAATAAATCATATGACTTGCAGTAATCATGGTATCAATTTTTTTTTTAATTTTCTAAAAGAGAGGCAACAAATTAAAAATATTTTTGTACTTATTCATATGACCTGGAGACAGTGTATTTGATGTTTATTTTTTTACATTACATGTAAAAAAAAACCAACTAAAAAGCATATAAAGTAATTTCGTGCTTATAAATGGATTTACCATAATATGATTTACAGAAAGAGAGTGATTCTTTCTCATTTGATGGTTGAAAGGGAAAAAAATCAAATAGTTTGGATTTTAGTTCAACATAAAGTGCCTTCCCATTATGTTATTCAGTGCTACTTCCTTGAATTTCTTTGTAAGTACCGAAAAAACTCTGCTTTCGGCCCTCTTTATTTGTCCTATGACATATGTATATTAATAACAGACATTTTGTATGCAAAATCTGGGCCTGCGTGCAGAGAGTGAACCAAATGACCTAGAACAAAAAAAGTTATTGAAAAAAAAGTTGAATTTGTTGGTATTTTCAAATGAAAATGTATTTTTAAAAAATCAAATATGACATAAATAGTGCCCTGTAATGTTATGGAATCTATGCAAGAAATTGTTTTTCATTGCATTGATTTAAATTATTTATTCTTATGTGATTTGTACATAATTTAATACAATACAATTCTTTTGGAAGTACGTATAGTGTCAAAAAAAAGTACTTTTTTCTTTAAAAAATTACAATTTTTTTTTAAACTTAAATTAACTAGTCCTATTACTGCTACTCCACATTTCTGTTTAATTGTAACTATTTATGTGTAAATTGTTTGCAATCTGTCATTTCACATTAAATATTATATAAAATATGTTTTGAATATTAAAATACTTGGTTTATGCTTGAATTAGTAATAATTTCCCTCCTTTAAAAAAAAATTAACAAATTTGCATTATGCAGGACCACTTTTAGTAGATGTGAGGCCCGGCGTAATTTCATCTTCCACATCAACTTATAAATAATTTGGAATGAACATACATTATAAATAAGTGTCAGATATTTGAAAATCCATTCTGGATTTTTTTTATCAACTACAGATATTTAATTCGACTACATTTTATTAAAAAAAAATATTTATTAGAGAACTTCGTTGCATAGGAAATCAGTGTTTTGTGCTTTTTATTTAATTTCTGATTTTTAAGTCATAATTTCCTATTAAACGGATAGTCTTTGAATATATCCAGCTAAAAAAATTATATTGTGTTTCGATCCTCATACCTCCTGTGCTGATTTTAAAACCGTTTCACGTTAAAAGTAAAAACAAGAACGCGCGGGTCCGTTTTTAAGTATATTTGCTGTGCACAAATGCTTTAGTTGTAATAATTTGGTTTATAATTTTATACTACATATTAAGTAATTATAATTTAAAACATTATTCATAACCAAATCACGATTCAAAAAGTTTGAAAACATTTGGGTCGCGTATCTTGAGTTTTCAGAAGCAAATGGTACTACTCGAAGGTCCGTTTTATACGAACGGGAAAAACGCTCGTGAATTCGTACCACGTGGACAAGATTTGCATAGCACCAAGCATTGTTTACGTAGCATAATGCCTGGTTATGTTTAAGAGAATTTATGCGGGAGATTTTTTTGGGGAGAAGGTTTGTTGGGGGATATGGAATTTTATTGAATGAAAACGAGAGATGAATTTATAACATTACATTTTAGTCAAATCACTAGATCAGATATTAATAAATACACACCATTTATCCCGCATAATACGGACGATTAAGTCTAACTCATTAAATTTGTGAACCCGCCGCTCATTAAACAAGTCATGCATGCCTATTGTGACGAACTAGAAGAAAATTTATGTGTTAGATATCTTAGTCACTTGCCGTTGTTTAGTGAGTGGAGTACTACCTGAGGTGTTAAGTGCCCTCATTATCTGCCACTGTCCAAAACAACGAAGATTTCAAGATAATAGCTTCAGACTAGATTTTGTACTAATAAAGATTATATACGTTGGTTTTCAAACAATAAATTTTTATTTATAAATTTTACATCATGAATAATGATCACGGGACGTGTACCCTCGTGATATGGCAAATAATTGATCAGGATATTCCATAAAGATGACCACTTTCATTGTGACTTCATAGAATTTAATTTGAAGTTTAAATTTAGAGGGAAACTTTCTCTACAAGCTTTCTAAGATCCTGTTATTAAGATGCAATAACATTTAATTAAAAACGGTTAGTTTCCATTTTCAAAACAAGAACTAAACTTTTACATAGCTCGTAAATTAAAATGGCAACAGTTTAATCAATGTTTTTACGTTTTTTTCAATGGCTGGACTCCTGACACTTCACAAGCAACATTGATAGATCTTGGTTGACGCCTCATGTGAATATATATTTACAATAATTTAACGTAAGATTTATTATTTACTTCCCTTAAAAGTTGTAGATTAAAATTAGACTTTTGTCGGCTTGTTTTTAAAAAAAATGTAAAGCGTAATACAAATTTCACACAGTTCGTCATGCCACTTGTTTAATTGATATATTTTAATATATTTTGTTTAAAGTGCAGATTTGTTATTGAATATTGAAAACTACAACCGAATGAGGAGTGCTTTAGTAGTTTGTTTTATTGGTCTACTTGGATTTCTAGCATATGCACAGTTAACTAGTTAAAATTTAATGTTCTGTTAACTTCTGCTAAAAATACGGAGGTAATTTAATAATTTTAAATTCAGAAACTTCATAAGATGAAGTATTAAAAATGAATAAGGACTGATTAATTTCTTTTAAATTGTAGATTAATGTAAATTGGTGTAATGAGAACAACAGCCTCAAAAATACAGTCGCTCATACATAATTTTTGAAAAATTAACTCAATCTTGCACATTTGCATTACAAATGAGTTTAAAAAAAAATTGTAATAAAAAAGGTTTTACTTGGGAAAATAGTTAGTAATAAATGTATTGTTTTCGTGTTATTTTCAATGGGGCTATTTTGGAGTGTTCACATAGTTTTAAAAAAGGGCAGGGGGGATTTGTCAAAAAGGGCACTTTTTGTTAAGTAAAAGGGCGCTTTTTGTTATGTAAAAGGGCAAAGGGTACTATTGGGATACCAAGGCAATCCTACAGACCTACGTTTTTGCGGAAAAATACTTTTTTAATTACAGGGCGCAAAGAAGATATTGAAAAAAGGCAGGGTACATTTTTCCCTTCTAAAAAGGGCAGGGCGCATTGGCACTTACAAAAAAGGGCAGGTCACGGCGCCCTTTGAAAAACGCAAATCAGGAACACTAGTTTTCACATTATCTTCCAAAGTCCAGAAAACTGGGTTCATCTTCAAAAGCTTTGTGTGCATTCTAAGTCTCAAGAACAGATGGTGCTATGACAGCCAAATTATGTAAAACAGTTTATGTTATATATTAGATGTGACCATTGAGCTAAAAAACTGTAGTATTACTAGGTGTGGGTGGCATTGCACACTTATGAGCCAATAGTGCTAAAAATAGCCCTTTCGCATGACATCACCAACTGAGCTAAATTAGAACTGGAGAGAAAACTAATCCTACGACCACATGGCGATGCTAACCGTGGGATGTTTTTATCGTACATGCTTTGGAATTGTATTTATCCGTGCCCCATGGTAAAGTCCAATAGGAGTCTACTCTACAATGATTTTTTTTTATACCTAAGACATGCCCGACTCGGCTTAAATAGGTATTTGAGCTTGGTGTATGTGACAGACGGTGATGTATTTTACAAGAGATTAACTTTGAGAGGGGACTGTTGCACTTTAATTCATAAGCCTTTTTGGCAGTTATTATTTTCATGGTTGTCATTCATGAAAATGACATAAAATGTAAGGAGAAAATGAAATGTTTTTAAATTTTCGAGAACAGTTGAGGGCTTTTTCTAAACTACGGAGCTCTGCACAATGATCCGCTAATGCTCTGCCAATCCATGAGGATTGATATTAGGGATGAAATAGATATCCTGTTGATTTTTAAATATCCGGAAGCAAAATACTGGATATTCAGATCTGGCACCTGGGGGAAGGAGGGTTGAGGGGTGCACGATCCCCCCCCCCCCCTACGAGTCTTGAAACCCTAAAAGTTGGGAATTTCAAGTTTTAAAAATCCCCGAGTTAGAAAAATTTATGCCTGAGGAAAATTAATATTATTAACAAATGAAAGCTAGGGAAGATTAGAAATTGCTCAACTAGTAAGATTACATTTAAATTTGACCTCGGAACGAACACTGCATTGGAACATACATGCAGCAAATCAATGCTTATGAGAGAACTGCTTTATATAATCTATTATATAAAAAAAAACGATAAAAAATGTGACAAGTTGGAACTGGAAATTTTCAGCACTGTTGAGTTGGGAATTTCGAATCGTTAAGTTGGGAAATTTCTTGTTAAACTCCCCAAACAAAATTTTGTGACAACACTGATCCGGATGAATAAAATGCCACAGATTATTTTGGGGGTGATCAATTATCTTTTTTTCTCACTTTAAGTATTTTCCTGAAAATATTACCAAGGTATTCTGCAAATTATCCCTTGAATTTTCTCGAGCTATTCAGGTGGGTAAGGAATGAAATTATAACTTTCTCATTAAAACCCTACCGAGCGCGTTGCAGAGAATAGATAGTAAGAAAGATATGCTACAGACATTAGGAACCAGCCACTAGCTATCTTGGAGTATCTTCGAGTTTGAGCAATCCATGTTGGTGGTGGTGTGTAGGATGCATAGCTACATCTCTGTTGGTTATGTATTTGAAATTGTTTTATTCTCCAGTCTAGTAAGAGCTAGTTTTTGCATTTAAATATAGCACAATTTAGATCAGCAATTTGAAAATATTTAAAAATTACATTTTCAAACGCATTGTACAGTTCAGCTCTGGCTGTTTCATAATCAGCATGAATATGAATAGTTTCTTAAAGAACTGTTAAGAGAAGTTCTTTTCGTAAAAATACCTGCCTGATTTCCGGCAAAATCCAGTTCAGATGACCAATATCCGGTTCATCCTTAATTGCTATGCAATCCTATGTTGTTTACTTTGCAAATTAAAGCACGCTTTACTACGCTCGGATAGAGAAAAATTAAAGTGAGATACTTTCCATTTCCTATGCAAATCAACTTGAATTACACAAAAGGTAACAGTTGTAATTTACCATCCGTAAGAAGTTTTTATACTAAAGAGGGCATCAGCAGGAGATAAATCCCGTTTCCAAAGCAAGCGGGGCAGAAGCTAAATCAGACAGTGAATAATATTCACAGTGATTATACAAAATTGGAACGTTGAACTGGCTAAGTACTCGATTCCCCAATCAGAACAACAAATAATGAAAAATCAACGTTGATACGAAAATAGTGAAACCTTGGCTCTGTTGGTTAAACGCTGTACCAAAACAAACGTCGAAGTAAAAGTTGAGAAGTATGCTCCTGCTCCCGGTATCAAAGGATAATTTTTTTTTATCATTTGGATTTTATGTAAAGTTAAAAATATTAAATGATTTCTGTGTTATATTCCATTTTATTGTTGTTCCTGTATATTATTTTTTGTCGTAAAAATATAAATCGTTAAGCAAGCCAAATTCTTAATTTTGTATGCTGAGTTTTACATGTGCTTCAATTTTACTGGCTCCAATATTAATATTAACAAAAATAATTTAATTCTGCATATAATTCTCGTTGTGAATTTTTTTAAAAACCTTCCATTAAAAATCATGGGATTTTCATTGTAATTCCTGTATTTTGGTTAAAATTGCATATACTGTTAAAATTGCGACCAAAAATTTTTTACGAACTTTTAATTTAGTTTATGGAAAAGATGGGGAACTCTGTTCCGTTTTGAAAATGATCTTGACCAAATCCCAGAAATAAACATTTGTTGTTCTGCAAACTTAATTTCGGCTAGATTTACAGAACATTGTCATTTATTTTGATATTTCGTGAATTAATAGACCTTTGTCTTTGTGGCAGATCATACGTTGCCGGTCATGCTTTTTGTGTGTTTCACTATGTAGACTGACCGTCATGGCTCTTAGTTGGGATTAGAATATTATTTGAAAGTAATGAAATATTAATTTTACAGACTAAACTTAAGAAGCGACTATTATTTTCTAACCATTTTATATAAAATTCTATGATGGTTAATGTTATAAAATTAAGCTATATTTTATTTATATACAGTATTCACACTCTAGAAGTAAAAAAGTGGCAGGGTGCTATTTTGAGAAAAAGAACACTTTTTCCCTTAAGAGCACTTTAATGAGAATGCAAAGTCAATTTTCGCTAAAATCTGCATCAAATTGAAATTTTTAAAAC
This sequence comes from Troglohyphantes excavatus, assembly GCA_963932185.1. Lineage (NCBI taxonomy): Eukaryota > Metazoa > Arthropoda > Arachnida > Araneae > Linyphiidae > Troglohyphantes > Troglohyphantes excavatus. Next base: position 33,436,181 of record OZ010678.1, read on the forward strand.
ATTATCTTGAAATTTATAAATTAATTAGCTCAGTTATAAAACTTTGTAAATGATGTATTAATCTTAAATAAATTAATCTTTAAAAAATAGAAAATTAATTTTAAATATGCAGAAAATCTTTCCGTCTTTAAAATAGGAAAAACCGTCATGCTAAATTCCCAATTTTCACTCACACAGGCAATTCTAGTTAGCTGATGATGACTACTAAATACTTAATTAAATAAATTAAAACTGAAGAAAAGCGTGATACTTACCGAAAACGGCCATAACTATTAAATTTTCATGGAAAAAGGGCAAGCAGGGTTGGCCGCTCTTTAAATAGTGCCTAGAGTGAATGGTCACTGTATACAGTGTTCACTCTAGGCGTTTTTTGAAGGGCGGTCTGTCCGTCCATTTCTCCGCCCTTTCTTGTCCTTTTCAGTCAGGCATAAACTTCCCTAGCTGTCTTCAAAAAGGAATCGATTAAAAAAAATTGTGTAAATTGGAATTAAGTGAATTATGACAGAGAAAAACAAACTCCTTTTTAACTATGCGTGTTGCGCAATCATGATGATTCCGCGGTAATTTCGAGCACAGAGTATTCCACGAATCCTATTGGTTGCCTGTGCCCACATATAAAATGCTACATTTTTTTTTTTTTTTTTTTTTAAGAGAAGATGGTTTGGGGAGAGGTTATTATATTAGGCATTTTATTACCAAATTTTAGATTTAAGTAGCCTTTTCATCAGTTTTGTAAGTTTCTGATTAGGGCTACTTACAGATTTGGTTTTAGGGGAAAACATTAACTTTTAAATGTCAAATTTCAGATTTTAAGTAGTATCTCTATAAAAATACCAATTTTGTACAGGTCTTTTCTTCAACATAGACTCTGAACCATCAACAATGGCCCAATATGCAGTTCTAGCGCAATGTCAACCAACAAATCAGAATTTTTTTTGTTTCACGTGTCCGATGTGTCAACGGGTGGCCAATGACGGTTTAAAAACAAGAAGTGCCTTTTCAAAAACGGGAGGCTCTTTTACTGCTGATAGCACCCGACCCCTTTTTATTTCTAGAGTGAACACTGCTGTGTATATTTATACACACAATCACATTGCTTTTATAAAACAAGTTAATAAGACATTGCTTTTGTTTAAAAAATTACTTATATCAAGATTCTTTTGCATGGACCTTTAACTTTCATGAAAATTATAACTTGCATAACTTTAACTTGCTTCCTAATTCTTAACTAAGCCAGCATTTCAATGTCCTTCTCAGCGTATGAAGCCTTACGCGAGTGTTTTCTAATGAATGTAGACCTAGTCATGGCGGCTGAGATCAAGCCCGTTCCTGGCACCAGCACGCAGTTTGCCAATGCCCGCAAGCCCCAGCTCATCAGCAAGCTGGAAGGCCACCAAGACGTCATCAACATGGCAGTCATTGTGCCCAACGCCGAGGGCGTCATCAGTGTTAGTGATGACAGGTGAGTGGTTGAACCACGGAGCAGTTTCGTTCTTTTTTAAGGCAAGCCACGCACTGGCAACTATCAAACATGCAACTAAACTATTTAGTTGCAAGCAACTGAGAAAATTGTAATTGTATCTGCTTACTAAGCAACTTTTAATTGCACAAAGTATCCATTCGCTTGCTACTTTGGAAAATAAAAAACCATTTGACGATTTCGTGTGGATTGTGGTAATGGGGTGTTTCACACCGAGAAGAAGAAGACCGCTGTTCCAGCGGAACATGGAGCAAAATCCGCGACGCCGAAAAAGTTCCGTAGGATTAGCATTGAACTTCAGTTCCTGTGCTATAATTTTAAGTTTTTGTCATTAAATAATATCTCAATATAAAAATATTTACTTCATATACTGAGATAGATTGTACTCATCGTTTATAAAGCATTTTGTGTGTTGAAATAAAAGTAGTTTTCCGTATTTCGTTGTAATACTAATTAAAAGCAATTATATACATATCTAATATAAGTATTTCTGCATTTAAATTTATTCACATATAGACTAAAAATATTACTTATTTGAAAAAACAAATATTATTAACAAACTTTACCATAATTGCCAGCTTAGCGACTAAACAAACAAAAGCAGAGTTGTCTGCTGTAGGGAAGAAATCGAAACTACTAGTAAGTTAGCATGTTGATACGTCACATGAAACTCCCGCATTAGAGTTTGGTGACTTTTCACCTACACTTGGCAAATTGCAAAATCTGAAAATTGGCAACCCAGAGTTGAATACAATTAAATAATAATAATCCGTTGGTGTCAATAGCGTATTCAAGAACAGGCCCCACCTCCCCCTCTATTGGTCTATACGTGTTGAATGTTTTAATATAATATAAATACTAATATGGGAATTGCCCTGAATAACAAATTTCAGTTTTATAGGCACAACATCGCTGATGGGGAGCCCTTCTCGTAAACAGATGTCAGAAAAAGTGAAAATTCATCTAAAAAATAAAACTAATAAAAGTTTTGTAAGAATAATAACGATTTTTATTCAAAGTACTGTATGCAACTTTCATACAATTTTTGTGCGAATAAATAGAAGTCAGAGCCCCTAAAGTCTGAGATCCCTTGGCCTAATATGCCTGACGAGAGGTGTTTAGGGTGAAATCATTCAATCTAATTTTTGTTTCCGTTATTTTCGTTTTTAAGCCAATCTTATCTCTGTAGTTTGTGAGCTCATATATTAGAGGTTAATGCATTTTGCATTCGAGCTATAAAATGTATAATGTAATATTAATATTTAGGAAATATTGTTTTCTTCTGCACGATCTACTAATATTTTATTTTAATTTAGGACAGTGAGAGTGTGGCTGAAAAGAGATACAGGACAGTATTGGCCCAGCATATGTCATTATATGCCTTGTAAGAATTTATGTATCTTTTTTATTATTCAAATGGTAGTATATGTCTACTAAACAGTGCTATCATATTTAATTATACAGTCAAACCTCGGTATAACGAACCCGGGATATAACGATCCCTCGGTTGTAACGAACTTTTCAATTGGTCCCAACCGAACTCCTATGTCACTAATGTATTTTCAAATGCTTATAACGATCTTCAAAAGTAAGGAATTCGGATGTAGCGAACTAAAATTCACACTTTTCCAGTTTAGTTTCAGATTTTTCAGAAAATTGTACTCGCCCCGACCACATTCCTTACCCTTTGTTCCTTTGACAGAAGCCAGGTTCCTCAAAGGTGACAATAGACTCCCATGCTGAGCTCCTCCCCTTCCCCAGTTCAACTGGTTTAGCATACATTCTTTGCCTATTCCATTCATTCTACTGCTGAAGATTATCGTTTAACTTGTGGACTTCGCGTAGGTTTAAAATCGCTCATGTTTGCTAATGCCTTTTCCATTGAGGATAAAGCGAAAATTATTAAGAGAATAGAAAACGGTGATTATCGTTTATTTACAGATATTGCATTCGAAGGGGATGTTAGTTCAGGTCCTTCAATTTCTGATGCTAAGGGTAAGGCATCTGTGGACATTTTGCATAATTTCTTTGCAACAGAAACTGTGGATAAGAATGTAATGGACTCTTTTGATGCTTTCAACAAAAAATCAAAACTTATTTTCATACTTTAGATAAATAAATTTAAGTAGTATTAAAATTAATTTAATTGTTTAATTTGTTATTTAAAAACAAATATTTCTTTTACTTAATTATTGCCCATTACTAATTGCAATTCAGTGTTCAGTGTAAGTAATTTGTTTCGCACAAATCGTGTTTAAAGACTTTAGGAAGTTTTTATATCGTCAATATTTGAAAATTCGGATATAGTGAACCCTCGGCTATAGCGAACTTCTGAACCAGTCCGTTGAGGGTTCGTTATAACGGGGTTTGACTGTATATACTGCAAGATATTAACAGTATCCAATAATTTTTTATTTTATGTTTTGTAAAAAAATATGCTTTGTAAATTATTTTTTTTATTTTTAATATTCAGCTACAAAAAATTTTGGCATAATACTATAGCATTTTAAAATGAAATTAATTTTCAACCCTTTAATGTGCTTTTGTATATGTACTTCATTTATAAAACAAATAAATTATATTTAAATTGGTTAAAAATAATTGCACGGACATGAATGCATTCACTTATGAAACTGATCAACAACCTGTGGAAATTATTTTTATTGCGTATGACTTTAATGCTTTGTATGTGAATGTACTAAAATTGCTTATTAAAGTGCTCAGATTTTGTGGGAAATGCCTTTCGTTAGTTTTAAATTTTCAAAAACAATTAAAATGTAGCTATCCTTATTTCTCCATTAAAAATGCCCCCTACTTGAAAAATATAAACGTTTACTATTAAAACATGAATATAGCATAAGGTTTGTATTGACCTTAGAAGTTCTTAAAAACTTCATCTCTTTTTCATTTCAATAAGGATCCTTATAATGTGCTTAGAAACTACTTGTTTTTGTTCAAAAGGGCCTTAGAAACTTTCAAGTAACCGAAATGTTCTTAGAACAGGGTGGCAACATAACCTAGAAAATCAAAGAATTTTTTCTGAAAATGTCAGGGAATTTTTCAAAATTTCACAAAAAAAATCACGGAAATTTTCAAATTCAGATCATTACAACGGCAGTAATCGTCTATTATGCCCTCTATTCTGGGTAGTTTAGTTGTCAATATTTCCTTTTAGTTCTGAAAAGGAATTTAAAAAAAAAAAAGTGTAATTATGCACATTTTCATATTTTTATTTTTGTAAAAATGTGATCCACTGCTGGAAGGAGAAGCAAAAGGAAAGTGCATTGGTCCTTGAATTGTAAGCAACATGTGAGGAACTAATGAATATGCGATTTATTTAATGAATTGCTATTTATTTGCGAAATATGAAGCATATAAAACATTTCAAATTATCTCCAAAAGAAATAATTGGAAAAAAATTGCTTTTTTCGCATTATCTGCTTCCAGAGAACATGTTTAATTACTATTTTGCCTGTCGCAATTGTATAATTTGTGTTGTATCCATAAATTATTTTAACTGACAATAAGTATTGCTTATAATATAATTTTTTTTAATAATCCAGAATTTTAACCTTGTACCTGAATGCATTACATTAATAAATAAAAACTATGCAATTAAACTTTTAAACGAAGTTTTTAGAGCTATTTGTGTAAAACCTTTCTATGTCTGTCTTTAGCTCCTGCCACATGTATTGTATATAGCGAAGAAACAAAGCGTTTATTTGTTGGTATGGATAATGGTACAATATCTGTAAGTACATTTTAATTTGCTTTTCATTATTTAACTCTTAAATTTTAAACTGTCTTCCTACTAGGGATGAACCGGATAGTGGTTTTGCCGGATATCAGATATCCGGCGCACATTACAAACCGGATATCCGAACTGGATTTCGCCGGATATCCGATCGGATATCCGGCAGTTTATTATTTATGAAAATAACTTCTCGTACCCACTAGAAAAAACGGAAATCGGTCAAAAATTTAATTTTTTTTTATTCTGTAATATTTCCCAATTCCTTAGCTTTAAAGTGATACCAAAATTGAATAAACATTCAAAAAACTTTTTTATTTACAAAGGGTTATTCTAGGGTGCTGCTAGCAATGGTCGTATGTTTTGTACATTTTACACTCAATTTCTGAATAATTGTAATTTTACCATATGCCCTTTCATTCCATACATAAAAACTCAAGTTTGCTTAAACTTTTGAGAAATTTATTTTTTAATTCAACTTTATATTATTTGTAAGATGTGATGACCCTCCACCATAACGATTCGTTAAAAATATCATTTTAAAGTTAAAAATTTGAAAAAAAGTGGGTTTTTTAAAGTCTCTATTGGTTAAAGGGAGAATCTGCACACTGTGAATACATTGGTAGAATTTTCAGGATAATAACTTAAAGCAAGAACAAAGAAAATTGATCGCCACAAAAAAAAAAATCTTGGATGTTTTATTTATCCGGATATCCGGCACTTTACTTCCGGATATCGGATAGTTAAAAAGCAGCCGGATACCGGATAGTTACCGGATATCCGTTTCATCCCTACTTCCTTCCACATAAGAAACACAGCCTTGTAATCATTTTATAATTTCGTTTTAGGAATTTGTATTATCAGAAGACTATAACAGGATGAATCATCAAAGAAATTATCTGGGTAACTAACTTTTTGTTATACGTTGATTGTTATTTTAGAGTGCTTAATATATATACTTCAATTCTCACAATATTTATTACTTTCCCCTATATCTAATAATAGGATAATAACATTATAGCTGTTGGGTGAAATTTTCTTTTTCCAATGAATTTTTGCTATTTATATCATCCTGTTAGGGATCATCCTATTTATATCATCATAAGGAATTATACACAACTTTGTGTTTAAATAGAAAGCCTGTGTCTTCATTGCACCCAATAGATTTTAACTGATTAAATTTTCCTCATTTATTTAAAATAAATTCAAATTTTACTAAGAAGCATATTTGCAACTTTAAAACTAATTCCTGGCTACACATTTTTGCAATTTTTTTGCATTAAAAATAAGGTCCGTATAAATTTTTAAGTACATGAAAGTTTCTTGGTAACTTCTTACTTATATCCTTGTAAAATGCATTCGAACCCAGTAAAATGTATTATAAAGCATTAACCCCTGTTTCAGAAATGTTTTTTGAATTTCCTTTACAAAAAATGCTTTCTTATTATTCTTGAAAATTAATATGTTATATCCTGAATTCTAATTGCCTGGAGAGGCCTTCGTGGCCGAGTGGATAAAGGCGTCGGCTGGGAATCAAAGGGTTCCTGGTTCGATTCTTTCCGACGGACTTGACTAAGAAAAGTAGTGATCTTGTGATCGGAGGGTTGCCAGCTTCACTACAAATACTAGGAATATCGTCCAGAAGATCCACAAAAATTATCGATGTGTATACGGGACTGGTGCATGATAAATCTGATCGGGGTGCAAAGTCCCGACGTCTATTGAAAGCGTTAGGTGCCAGTTCAGCAGTTTCTTCGTCATCGGACCATGGTTCTAAAATAACGAGGCATTGTTCCCAGGTCTTTCTTCGAGATAGACTGCGAACTGTCGCCAATAGCCCCCTGTACAGCTCTAGTGCGACGTTAATTTATTAAAATTAGAGTGCTTAATATTTATTTATTTTCAATTCTCCCAATATTTATTACTTTCCCCTATATTTAATATAGGATAATAACATTATAGCTGTAGAATGAAATTTTATTTTCGTAATGAATTTTTGCAATTGATATCAAATACAACCGTGCCTGTGCGATAATTATCACATGAACTACGGGTTGTAAGATATTAATGAATCTTTTATGGTCAAAAAAGTTAAAGGTCCATTCATAGGTTGCAGCATTATCAAAGTCTTGTTTCGAAGACCCCATTAAAATGAATTGTTTTTAACGCATTTTAATAAAAAAACATTGATAATCGTGAGATAAAAATACGATTCATCACTGGTAAATGAAATTCTCTTTCTTTTGATCCTGAACTTTATCACAGAATTCTTAAGCATGATTTTTTTATAAGAAACATATTATTACATATATAAAGAAATAATTTTTCTTTATTGGGGGGGCGGGGGGGGGGGGAAGAACACCCCTTTTCACTTGCAGATAAAAAGCATTTGTCTTGGTGTTTTCTATCATTCCTGAAAGTTCATTACGTTTAGTTTTAAAACAACCTGTATAATATCTCTGTATTTGTAAGAAAATTCATATGTCCTCTTTTGAATCTTAACTAACCTGGCGTAATTCGTTTCATCAGCACATCAAGGCCGTGTAGCTGACATTGTATTCTCCCTATGGTCAGAGTGGGTGCTGAGCGTTGGTCGAGACAAGTACTTCCAATGGCATTGCTCCGAGACAGGCCAAAGGTTAGGGGGGTTCCAGTGCAATGCTTGGTGCACTGCAGTGCAGTATCCTTTTTACATGCTGTTTAATGTGCGTTTGCTTTTATTAAATTCCATTGCTTTTATTAAATACTTAAATAAAAGAATAAAAACTAAACTATTGTTTATTTATTGACACATTATGAAATGGTTTTCAGTTATGCACTCCTTGCTTTTATCGTAATCGTTTATGTCGATAAATAACAATAACTTTTTTTATTCTTTTGTGCACCTTAAATAAACTATTAATTATTTATATATATAAATCTTATTGTTGCATATCATTTACTAAAACAGGGTGGTAACATAACCTGGAAAACCGGGAAATCAGGGAATTGTCATGGAAAATTTTTATTCTGGAAATATCAGGGAGAAGTCAGGGAAATTTTCGAAATTTCACAAAAAATCAGGGAAATTTTCAAATTTGGATCATTAAAACGGCAATTATCCTCCATTATGCGCTCTATTCTGGGTAATTTAGTTGTCAATATTTCCTTTTTGTTCTGAAAAAGATTTTTAAAAAAAAATGTATGGTTATGCACATTTTCAGTTTTATTTTTGTAGAAACGTGAACCACTGCTGAGGGAGCAGCAAAAGCAAAGTGCATTGGACCTTGAAATTGTGAGCAACATGTGAGGGGCTAATGAATGTGATTTATTGAAGATTGGAATAAGAAATATTAAGCATATAAAACATTTAAAATTATCTAAAAAAAAAATAGTTGGAAAAATTTGCATTCTCTGCTTACACAGAACATGATTAATTACTATTATGCCTGCCACAATTGTATAATTTGTGTATCCATAAATTATTATTTTAACTGACAATAAGTCTTGCTTATAAATTTTTATTTATAATGCAGTAAATTTATTGTATTGTAGCGTAGATACTTAGTTTTTATACAAAGCATATATTTCAACGTTTCTTAATGTAAATTTAAAGTTAGGGAAATTTTGTGACATCATCATGGAAGTCAGGGAACTTTTTTTCCAGAATTTTGTTTCCACCCTGTAAAAGCAATGTGATAATTTGATTTTTATTTTTGATACTAATTTATAACTTTCATGAAAGTGATTTAGTTCTTTTTCTTTTGTGCTCAAAATCAAAGAAATGATATATATAACTTCATTTGGTTCACATTTTAAGATTACCATATTATGCAACATGCTTTACTAAAAAATTTATTATAGCTTATAGAATACTTACAGAACTATAGCTTATAGAAGAAGTCTAGTATTCTGAATTTAACAAATATATTACATTTGCCTGGTGCCATAATTCTAAATCATTATATAGTAATTGTGTAAGCAAATTATATTTTTAAAAAATCAGTAGATAAAATATTTATGTAAAATTAAAAAGTTTTTGTTTACCAAACTTTGGTCCAAGTCATGCAGAGAGTGTGCTACATGAACTAGCCAAATAAATGTAAAACATAGACCGTTTAATAACTTATCAAGTGATCAAAAGTTTACGATAGTTCTCTAATTTAAAGCCTTTTTATAACTAACATATTTTTTTTATGAGTAATTATAAAAAAATACTTTTATGAAATTTTTAATATAATATAAAAAAAATCACAGTAATATGGGGCAAAATTAAATAAATGTAAAACCTAGTAGTGTGCAAATGGTTGGATTTTAGTGAGAATTGCTATTTATATATAAAAAATATCAGCCATAACAGCAATGAAATGGGTTCACAATCTATATAATTTCTGCACCATTGTAGCAGCAGGAAGAGTTTTGGCTTATTAAAATAATTATACAGCATTTTAATTTTAAGCAAAATAAAATAATTTTTTATGCTCTTCTAGATTTAAAACTGTAAATTTCAATTGGGGGGGCCTGTGTCCTCAAAGTACTGTCGTCAGCTAGCAACCAGAGGGTAGTGAGTTCAAATACGGCTGATACCAGAGACTTCGCAATTTTTTTTAAAATGCAGTGAACTTGTGATCGGAGGGCTACCAGATTCGCTGTGAAGTAACAATATGTCAAGTCTGAATTTACCTCCAATTTCTATGGCGTATATATTCGACTGGTGCATGTTAAATCTGATCAGAGTCCAATCTCCTGACACCTATTGAGGTTGCGTCTGGTTCTAGCTCAGATGTTGTCCTTGTCTTCTGATCAGGGTTAAAAAATACAAGAGGCATTGTTCTGGGTCTTTCATTCAAGGCAGGCCTTGAATCGTTGCCAATACCCCAATGTGTTACTCTAGTGCAATGTTAATTAAACAAACCAAACCAAACCTAAATTTCATTTTAGTAGTTAATCTGTATATGTATATATGTTAAAGTAACGAGTTGAAAAGAATATACAAAAATTTTAACTATACCTAAATCCTACAACTTCACTCTTTTTTATTTATATTTACAAGTAGTTATACATAAATTAAACGCAAACACGAATTTCTTAATTTTTAAAACTTACTCTGCAGTTTCTCCAACTTTAACTTAGGTAATCACTTTACCCAGTCAAGCAGGGACTCATTTTATTGCATTTATTATGCACCAAGAAAGACTATTTTTCTTTTAAAATGAGTGATACACATTTTTACATGTTGCAATTTGTCTTGTATTATTTACCTTCCATGTACAAAGTGGGTTACTTAATTCCAGCTGTTGTAATCCTTAACAGTTCGCAGATTTGATTCTCAATCTAAACATGTTTTTATTGGAGATTACTCGGGCCAAGTGACTATGTTAAAAATAGAAGAATCTGGCTATAAACCAATAACTACATTAAAGGGTCATTCAGGTAAGCATACTATCAGTAGCATACGCAGAAATTGTATGGGATCTTGTAAACTCTTTTTATAAGAATCTACATTTTTAAAATGCTTACTCATTTAAAAAAAAAAAATTATTGTCGCTTTAGACGAAACGGACACCTGAAATATTTCGTCAAATTGAAGAAATTCATTTTTTTGGCGAAATTTATTTCGTCAAAAATGAGGACTATTTTATAAATAAATATCAGTGGTCTTAAATCTGTTCATCTGAAGTCATGAGCAACGGCGACTGAGCCAGGAAAGCTCCTAATTGTGGCTATATATATATATTCTTTTATAAGAATATACTCTTTTTATAAGAATCAATACTGTTAAAAATGCATACTCATTTAAAAAAAATATTCTTATTGTTTTTGAGGAAACATATGCTTGCTCCGATAAAATATTTTGTCAAATTGAGAATATTTTTTTTGCCAAAATTTATTTCTTCAAAAATGAGGACTATTTTAAATGAATATCAACGGTCTGTAATCTGTTAGTCCGAAGTCATGAGCAATAGCGACTGAGCCAGAAAACCTCTTTTTAAATTGTGGCTATATATATATTCTTTTATAATTAAAAATTCTTGTCGTTTTTGACGAAACAGACGCTTGCTCCAATTGAGTATTTCGTCAAATTGAGGAATTTTTTTTTGGTGAAATTTACTTTGTCAAATATGATGACTATTTCAAATAAATGTCAATGGTCCGGATTGAACCAAGGATCTGTTGGTCTGAAGTCACGAGCTATAGCGACTGAGCCAGAAAATCTCTTTAAAATTGTGGCTATATGTATTAAAACCAAAATTGGATCTGATGAGCTGATACCAACAGAAGGGGATCGGAGTAAATTATTTGCGTTAAAAATAAGATTATTCTTATTTTGTTCAACGTTAAGGATTTCAATGACGAAACGATTTTTTAAATTAACAAAATTAGCCTTGACGATCGCTGAATGCTTGCAGAATGAGAGTATATATAAACTAAACATTCTACATCTATAAACCAATGGGAGGGGTTCCGATCCCCCCCCCCCCTGGATATGCATACAAGTAATGTGATGGCAACCCTTAATACCGTATTTAATGGAAGTATACAAGGGAATTTACAAGTATTTGAGAGAAAACTAAATACCTGCTCTGGTATTATTTTTAAGAGAATACAGATTTGAAAATGAATGAAATAAAGGATTTAACATTTTATTTTTAAACATGATCTTGATCTCAATACGTTTTTCTAAATTCTTTCTGTATGTTACTTTTAATTAGAAGGGTTGCATGTCCACATATATTTGTAATTTTGTCATTCTTTTAGGAATCAAATTTACCAGAAATAAAAAGTATGTGATCTTTTCAGGAAGCATACGCTGCTTATCTTGGGATCCTGATCGGAAGTTGCTTTTCTCTGGCAGCTTTGACCAGTCGATTATCGTTTGGGACATTGGCGGACAACAGGGTACTGCATATGAATTACAAGGACACCAGTAAGAAGATAAAAACATCTTTTTCATTGAATTTTTTTTTTTACTGTTTTTAAGATATAATCTCCTTATTTGTGTCCAAAGAATTCTTAGAAATTTTTAAGATACAGAAGCGTCTTTGAAATTCCTTAAAATGACTTTCGGTTAAATCATTTTACCATCCCTCTACCGAAAATGTGGGCCTCCGTGGCCGAGTGGATTAAGGCATCAGCTGGGAATCCAAAGGGTCCCCAATTCGAACCTTTGCACGGACTAGACTAAATAATAGTAAAAAGTAGTGATATTGCGATCGGAAGGTTGATAACTTCGCTACCAAAATACTAGAACGTCGTCCAGAACATCCACAAAAATTAACGGCGTGTATACGGGACTGGTGCACGATAAATCTGATCGGGGTCCAAAGTCCCGACGTCTATTGAAGGCGGCGTTGGGTGCCAGCTCAGGTGTTGTCCTCGTCATCTGACCATGGTTAAAAAAAATACGAGTCATCGTTCTCGTAAAATTTTAGTTTTTAACTATACAAGCACATTTATAATTTTTGACTAATCAATTTTTTAATTACTGACTTTATTGTCTTTGTAAAAATATTTTTTACCTTTTAAATGTATGTATATAAAAACCATAATTTATTTGCTGGATACCGAGTATGTATTTCTATTATTGAGCTCCAATATTATGTATTCTTACCTAGGTCTAATATTTCTTTTTAAATACTACGTAATCTGTAATTTTTAGCCATCTGATGTTTTGCAATATATTTCATATTTTCTACTAGTACAAATGAGAATGAAGCTGCTTCTGTACAGTTTTCATTTTGCAAAAAGATTAAAAAGTTATATTGTTTGCACTTAATTTTATACTCGACTCCTTTCTTTCAGCAATAAAGTCTCCTCTCTATGTTTTGCTAATGCATCAAAGCAATTGATATCCGGATCAGAAGACAGTTCAATTGTAGTTTGGAATATGAAAATTAATAGGCTAGAGGTAAGGAAATAAACTTTGTTTTGCATTAAATTTTAATTTCTTTTTGGGCTGTTCCCACCTGAATAGAGATATTTGAAATAAATAACATTTATATTGTATTTTTGTTATTCAATTTAAGCGGTATGGGACACATTATCATCAAAAATATCCAAAAATGTTTTATTGCTTTAAAAAATAGTTCATTTCATTTTTAATCGAACAACATAAAAATTACATTTCTACGTTAAGTACCCAGGGTGGCAACATAACCTGGAAAACTATGAAATCGGGAATTATCATGGAATTTTTTAATTCTGGAAATATCAGGTGAAAAGTCAGGGAAATTTTCAAAATATCATGGAATTTTCAAATTTGGATCATTAAAACGGCAATTATCGTCTGTTATGCCCTCCATTCTAGGTAATTTAGTTGTCAATATTTCCTTATAGTTCTGAAAAAGAATTTTAAAAAATCATGGGTATGCAGATTTTTATACTTTTCATTTTATTTTTGTAAAAACTTGAACCACTGCTGGAGAGAGAAGCAAAAGCAAAGTGCATTGGACCTTGAATTGTAAAGCAACATGTGAGGGCCTAATGAATATGGGATTTATTGAAGATTGGATAGGAAATATGAAGCAAATCTAATATGATATAATGAAAAACATCTAATATTATCTACAAAAGAAATAATTTGAAAAAACTTACTTTTTTTGCATGTTCTGCTTCCAGAGAACATGTTTAATTACTATTATGCCTGTCGCAATTACATAACTTGTGTCGTATCCATAAATTATTATTTTAACTGTCAATAAGTATTGCTTATAATTTTTCATTTATAATGCAACATATTTACTGTATTATTGTAGCATGGATACTTGTTTCTATACAAAGCATGTATTGCAACATTTCTTAATGTAATTGTAAAATCAGGGAAATTGTTGTGACCCCATCAGGGAACTTTTTTTCCAGAATGTTGTTGCTACCCTAGTGTAAAATCATTCGCTTTTTTTAGCCACGAAAAAGTGAAACATATTTGCCACAAAATCATTTACGAAATTTAAAGATGCATAAATATGGTAGTATTTTCGAAAACTAAAAAGTAGGCAGTGTTCACTCTAAAAATAAAAAGGGGCAGGGCGCTGTTAGCAGTAAAAGGGCACCCCGATTTAAAAAGGCACTTCTTGATTTTAAAAGGGCGCTTTTAAAAAAAAGTTTGGGGTGGGTGTGGTCAAAAAAAACAAAACATGACCAAATAAAAAAAAGTTCCGATTGCTGGTTGATATTGTGCTAAAGCTGTATAATGAGCTATTGGTAACGGTTCGGGGATTACCTCGAAGGAAAGACCCGTACAAAATTGATGTGTCTTACTTTTAAATAAGTGCAAATAGTACAAAACAATTTTTTTTTTCACTTAACCAAATCGATAGGTAGTCCTAATCAGACCCCTTACAAAACTGATGAAAAGGCTACTTAAATCCAAAATTTGGTAATAAAATGCCTAATCTTGTAAAATCGCCCCAAAAAATTTTCTCTTTAAAGAAACACATAAAAAAACTTAGCATTTCATACGCGGGCACAAGCAACCCCGTGCTCAAAATTACCGCGGAATCATCGCGATTGCACAAAATGCGTAGTCAAAATGGAGTTTGTCTTTCTAGTGTCATAATTCACTTTAATTATTATTTACACCAAAAAAATCGATGCATTCTTTAAAGACAGCTAGGGAAGCAATGACACTTGTGCTTCACTGAAAAGGGCAAGAGGGGCGGAATTTTTTCAAAAGAGGGCGGGATTTTTTAAAAAGGGGCACGAGGGCGCTATTGAGATGAAAAGAGGGCGGGCAGGGCGGGGACCGCCCTTCAAAAAATGCCTAGAGGGAACACTGAAGTAGGAAATGTATGTTAAAATTTTACCTGAAAGAGCTTTTTTCTCTTCAATTTTTATTCTTCAATTGGATTTTTATATTAGAAAATCCAACATTCTTTTATTAAGCCACTTGTTGAAAACTAATTATATAACTTGTTTACTTTTTATATTTCAGACTCCTGAATGGGCTGATAGTGATTACTGTCAACGTTGTACAAAACCTTTCTTTTGGAATATAAAAGCTATGGTTGACCAAAAGACAATTGGTATTCGTCAGGTAAATACATAAGAATTTAGGATATCTTAGTCTTATCAATAATTAGCCTCAAACACTTATTAACAATGTTTGACTGGTCCTAAAGATAGATAAAATAGCAATCTTCACTGGAACCTAAAATATTGTGTAATCTTTTTTTCTTGCTTAATTTTTTTAATTTTACAGTATTTTTAAAAAAAATTATTTTTTAAATTTTAGTCTTTGTGATTTAAAATATTTCTTTTCAATTTAAAATATTTTACTATTTGCTTAAAAAGTATGTTAAAACTTTCTTCCCCTGTCGAACGCAGCACCATTGTCGCAGATGTGGAAAGGCAGTGTGTGACAAGTGCAGTGGGAATAAAAGCAAAATCCCCATCATGGGCTACGAGTTCGACGTCAGAGTTTGCGACGAGTGCCATACGGTTATAACAGACGAGGAGTAAGTCCAGCAAAACTTTTCTCTGTCATAAAATCTACCAGCATGCCCGTGCAATAATTACCCTTCTTATAGCCAAAATATAAAAAAAGTTTAATGGTTCTACTCATAGATGGCATCACTACTAATGGCTGATTTAAAAACTGCTTGGAAGCCAATTATTTTTAAACGTATTTAAAAAAAAAAAAACTAATATTCGTGGGACAAAAGTAGAATTGATCACTGTTCCGGGAAATTCCCTTTATTTAATACCTTGCAGGTTAAGATTCGTCATGTGTGATACCCTCAAAAAGTATATTTACTACTGAAATTATATGTATAATGTTCTTTTTTTAAAAGAGTTTTATAAAATATAAATCTATTACAGCCAAAGTACTTTATTATCCTGGTTGACATAACTGAATTTCTGTATATACTTTTTATGTCAGTAACTATGTATGGTAAATATAATCAACTTATAATTGATTTAGCTGTGTACAACAAAAGTTTTAATTTAGTTTCCTAAGTTGAATTTTGAGAAAAATTACTCTAGTTTAATAATTATGCTTATTTTTCATATGTGGCCCTCATTTAATTGAAAACTTTTGTAAAATTATATAAAACAATTCATGTTGTGTCATGAAAAAAATATACAGGTTTTAATTTGTGTATGAATGGCAGCAAAAATCCTATGCACAAATGCGTTAAAAATACTCAAGAAAATAACTGCGTTCAATTACGAACAAATACTATTATATTTGTTCGAAAATAAACTCATTATGAAGTACGTAATAGACAAAAATACATTGACTGTAGACCGCTTTTGCGCTTTAGACCTGATAGAGTAAGACAGTTTGGGTTAAAGTTGAATCATGTCCCATATTGATGAATAGTAATTATTTCACATTTGTGAATTTGAAATGATAAAATAATATAACTTATTTGTTTTTGAACTGTTCAGAGTTATGACCGTGTTCTGCCTGCTGTCTTGTGATCACCTATTTTTTTTTTTTAATAAGCAGCTCTTTCAAACCTAAGCACAGATCAATAGCGATTTGCATTGAAATTATTATATTCATAAAATTGGTAATTTAATATAGTTTTAACTAAACTATTATGTTTAATGCAAAAGAAATTAATATTGTTCACTGCTTGTAATGCATATAAACTTACTTTACTTAATTTGCTGCAGTAGTTGAATGCTTTTCATAACATATAAAGATTGTTTTTACATAATTCAGAGTTAAAATCACAAATATCACATGTGTGCTCTATTTTTCTAAGTTGGTGAAATAAGCATGTTCAAATTCTATCTAAAATTCTCAACTTTGAAGTTCATAACTTTGTCAGAAGAAATAACTTATTTTACGTATGTAGGGGTATATTTACAGAATGTATAGAGCAGTTTAATACAATTATGTTTATCTTTTCATTAACACAATTCTCTGTTTCAGTCGCGTCTCCTTAGCTACATTTCACGATGCTCGTCACAGCATAATTCATATGAATTTAGACGAGACTCGTTCACATTTGCTTACGGTTGGAGCTGATAAAATTATTAAGGTATTTTTCACTCATTCTATTGCATGTTTATCTGATGTTTTTAAATTCCTTAACCAGTGTTCACTGTGGGAAAAAAAAGGGGCAGGGCACTGTTGGCAGTAAAAGAGCACCCCATTTTTGAAAAGGCACTTCTTGTTTTTAAAAGAGCACTTTCAAAAAAAAGTTTGGTGTGGGCGTGGCCACCATTGACACATCGGACCCGTCACCAAATAAAAAAAAGTTCCGATTTGTTGGTTGGCATTGCGCTAGAGCTGTTTATTGGGTTAGTGTTGGCGGCTCAAGGCCTATCTCGAATTTTACATTTAAAACTTAATGTTTTCCATAAAAACCAATCCTGTAGTAGCCCTAATCAGACTCCTTACAAAACTGATGAAAAGGCTGTTAAATCCAAAATTTGGTTTTAAAAAATACATAATCTTGCAAATACGCCTCAAACCATCTTCTCTTTAAAAAAAAACTTAGCATTTCATATGTGGGCACATGCAAACCATAGGATTCTTAGCATGCCCCGTGCTCGAAATATCGGAATCATCGCGATTGCACAACATTGTAATGTGCACCGGATATCCGGTATCTGGCAAAAACCACTATCCGGTTCATCCCTACCAAAAACTTAACTAAACCCAATAAAAAAAAATTGGGTTTATTTTATGTTAATCAACGTATTATAAAGTAATAACAAAAAGTTGCAAAGGGAACAAATATCGTGAAATGGCCTTGCAACAAAACTTCATTTTGGACAACCATTGCCTATTTATTTTTCATGCTATTCTTATTTATTAATTTTTTTAAAAACTCTGTATGTATAATATAATTTCAAAGATGAACACAGCATAGGTATTAACTGTACCACTTGTGGTACAACAAAATTTAACCTCTCTCTATGGTACTTCCAGTTGTGGGACGTCAGCAGCCTACTTCAGCCCACTGAGGACCAAGCATGACCCCCTGTTGCCCCCTAAACCAACCACTTACGGAAGCCTTCAGCTGCGTACAACAAGCGTGTCGACCAGTAGGAGGGGGACTCCAACAGGCGACCCCCCCCTGGCCTCGACCGAAAGCCTCTTCATTGGACAAATATGTGTTGCATATTGTTTACTCGTTAATCGTGTAATGAATATTCATTCCGGATCTATATATGTTTAACGTATCTGAATGTTGATTTGTATAATTTGAACTTTAATCGCTTGTTTTTAGGTAATTGTGAGATGTGTATGTGTTGCCGAATTTGTTTTGTAACAGCTGTAGCTTGGTAATCAGAAGAGGGGGGGGGGGGGGGGGATGGTATTGGGTCCAGTTTCCAAGTCTGTTTAATTCAAATAAATATGGTTGCTTCAAAGGAAGTTATTATAATAGGTTTTCTACATCCGTTTGTGTATGTGCAAAAAAATTTAATGTTTATTAATTGCATTACATGGCAGAGGGTTTGACAAAAGGTGTATGCATGGCGTTAAAAAAAATTTAAAGGAGATGTTTTAAAAAATCTGAATGTTGACAGGTAAATTTTCAGCAAACTGTGTTCTTACAGACAAGTTTGGGATTCTTAAAATAATTTCATAAAAATAGTTTTCACGAAATAAAATATTTTATAAAAAATAGCACTGCAGAACCAGAAAAAGTTCCAGGAAAAAGTTTTCATTGAGAAATTTAAAAACTTTTATAAAAATCCCATAACAGTATTATGATAAATTAAAAATCAGGGTTCATTTGTTGATAATATTTGGGCATAAACGAATATGTGGAGGAACATTCGATTGACAAAGTTTGATAAGAATTAAGAAATGGCCTAAAAAGACTAAACACAGCATTACATAATAAATTAATGCTTCGTATTATAAATTGCATGAAAAAAAATGGAAGGGTATTACTCCTTTACTGTGAAAGTTTACCCAAATAAATGTGAAATTGGACTGTTTAAAAAACTCAAATTTCTATTCTACTATAAATATTTCTTTTTAAAGTCAAAAGCAAACAATATATATTAATATTTTTTCACATATTGGATATTTCAAAACTGGACCTGTTGAATTAACAGGAAAATTTTGAACATTGCTTTGCAGGACTTCACAAATTTAAGTAAATGCAGATTTAAAATAGGCTTTATAAATGTATACAAATTTGTTTAAAAATAATGAAAAAATCTAAATTAAACCTTTTATTTGGTCGGTTTCAAAATGAAAAT